>JALBCR010001209.1:0-240881 GCA_030710515.1 Abscondita cerata
CCGTATTGCCTGTCCAATGTTGTTCGTCATGACAACTCGAATCTTTTGGTACCGATGGCACGGTAGATCACTGCCACCACATGGTGGCTAACAAATTTCTCCTCATTTTTCTTTTAATTTTTTCTTCTGATTTTTTCCTCATTTTTTTTCTCTTCATTTTTTCTCCTTATTATTTTCTTTTCATTTTTCTCCTAATTTTTTTTTCTCTTAATTTTTTCTCGTTTTTTTTTAAATTTTTTTCTTCTCGTTTTTTTCTCCTAATTTTTTTTCTCCTAATTTTGTTTTTCTTCTCATTTCTTTAGTTTCAGATGATATGCTCTCGTCAAATCAATATATGGGGCACTGGGTACCTATCAGGAAGAATGTTTGCATTGAGGCGGCTATAGTCTCGCACGGTCCCCATTCACCATTATTTTTCTTGACCATATGTAATAGGCTAGTCCACGCGCTTTTTGATGGGCGAACTACGCCTGAAGCCATTAGTTGTTCGAATTTTCGTTTTGCGATACGAAATATTTTCAGATGTAGACGTCGGGGTTTGAAAATACCGGTTGAAAATCGATTCCGATGATTGCTTCCTTGACGTCTACGATAACAAACGTCCATGTAAATGGACGTCGTAAGTTTAAATCAAGAGTTAATGTTTTTGTACCGAATGTTTGAATTCTAGCTCCATTTGCAGCAAAAAGATACAAATTGTCGGAAGGTTTTGACTGTGAAACGTATTGTTTAGGAACAACCGATATATCGGCCCCTGTGTCTATTAGAAATTTTTGTTGTGATTTTTGATCGGCCAGTATGATGCCATTGATTTGGCAGTCGTTATTGTGGCCATTAAACAAGCGCCTGTTTAGTTTCCCTGATTGTTGAAGTTACAAGGTGTGTTGCATTTTCTTGCTTTATTGCCGAAACTAGTATGATAAAAACAAACGCCTTTAGAAGCTTCTCTATTTTCTTGATATGGAATGAAATCTAGTAGGTACGATCATTGTTGCGTGGATTTGTACTGCGATGTTGAGGATTTTGTAATGAGGTGAAGTTCATTGATTCGAGTTGTTAATTGTGTAAGTTGTTGAGTTGCTTTTGTTTCCGGGGTTATAGCAACAGAATTGATATGCAAATTATTTGTTAAATCGTTAATTTTATCTGCTATGGTAGACAATTTAGATAAGTCTTCGCTCAGTGCTGCTAGAATAGTTTGGGTGCTGCCGGGCAATCTTCCAAGCCAGGGTGATTTTAAGAGGGTCGCCGACCGTGGCACCTGCTAATGCACGCATACGTGTGAGTAATTGCGAATTGCGATGGACGTTGAACGCCAAGTTCCAGGCCTTGTAATAAGGTCCGTATTTTTGATGCTTCGCTTTCTGAATGTGATTCGATTAAACGTTTTTTTAGAGTTTTGTATTTTTCTGTTTCCGGTGGTTTTAAAATTATATCGCTTATGGAATTTAAAATGTTACATTCCACAGCTGGAATTATGTAGTTAACGAAAATTGTGCTTCCAAACCACGAACCATAATGCAGGGTTTGATTTCCAAAAAGGTGGGGGTTTTATTGCAATGTGCGATATTTGCGCAGGGGGATTGACGTTCGAAGTTGATTTGGTTGTCATTTCGTATTATGATAAAAATATTTCAATGTAAATTGATAAAAAGTAACACGTGTGATTGAATTGGTCTCGATTAAGAATTAATTGGATTCGATTTTTTAGGATAAATAAAATATAAAAAGGAACTCACCAAGCAAGCCTCTGTTCAGTTTTCTGCTTCGAAATCTTGATAACTTCGTTCCACGTGTGGATTTTTTGTTGTTGCGAGATTCTTCGTCTTGAGAGTCACCAATTATTACGAATGTTATATTTAATTACAATTAATACGGCGGATGATTGTAACCAATTAACATTGTACATACAATAAAAGTCTAAAATTAAAATTCATTTTTAATCTCTCGCTTCTTGAACCACAATGTCGTTACTTCGAAAAAAGAAAAGCGAATTGTGTAGGTGGCGCTGTCTCCAAAACGGACGTTGTCTTCTCTAGATTTTGGCGCTTCTTTTTTGAATGCGCGTTTGCGATTGCCACACACGTATACAATAAGTTTGTTGCTTTATTTGATGGTAACAATTTTTTTTATTTCCTTTACATTGAAAGTTACCCTTTGGTAATAAAAATAATGATAACAAGATAAGAATATAAAGTTACAATTTAGAAAAATGTTACAAAAAAATTGTCTATACAATTGACCAAGACGAAGAATTCATTGGAAAAGATACATAAATGCGATGACTACACCAAAAAGTATACACTTAGTTCTTTAAATTTTTATATGTATTATCAAGTTAGTTAAATTGTAAAATGCAGAATAAAAGCATAAACAGAAAAAAATAAACAACAAAAACTTAATTGAGTTTAAAAGAAATTAAAATATATACAGGGTGTTTACGAAACATTGACTTTATTTTTAAGGGGTGATTAACCAGCTTAAAAGAAGTTGATTTAACCCAAAACACCTTAATAAAAGTTGCATAATAAGCGATATATGGCTTGGCTCGAGTTCAGTTTGGCTCACACAATGAGACCTATATATTTAGTAAGCCCATGACCTGGGAAGTACAAATATGCTAGCATTTTTGAAAAAAAAGTTGCGGAACATGGTAAAAAAAATTATTTTATGAAAAATATTTTTTCATTGATTTTTCAATAAAAAACCGCCGTACACAGTCGGGGGTTAGGTTTCGCCGTGCACAGTTGTTCAAGAAAGGCCCGTCACTCGCTTTTATTTAATTTAGGATGGGTTGTATCGCCGTGCACAGTTGTTAGGTTAGGTTAGGTTATATTGAAACTATGGAAACAACCCCTCAAATTATTTATTTATTTAATCTTCAGCACATAACGGGTCCAGCCCAATTACTATCATTGTTTTCAATTAATCAAAATGTGTGACAGTGCAATTCCTTCTACTTCTTCTTCTGTTGTTGTGCCATTGAATTTCAAGCCAAAATGGAATCGAAAAAGGCTCATCGAGTTAACTGGAACACGGAATCTGTCAGTAAGATATGCAATTAGAAGTCATTTATTGCCCATGTTTAAAAATTGCTGTAATTGCAAGAAAAAAATGACTGTGTTCCGCAACTTTTTTTTTCAAAAATTCTTGTGTATTCGTGCTCCTCAGGTCATGGCAGGACAAAAGGGCCAATAAGTTGTCTATTAACCAGTCCAGCCCAAACGTTTATTGAAAATCTGACCTGGAAATGATCACGACGAACAGCGTGTGGATTATCCATCGCCCAGATATTAGTATTATGGCAGTTGTTATGCCATTACGAGTAAACTGCGGTTAATTAGTAGCTAACACAAAAGATGAAAAGTTTTGAATTTTATCATCTTGTTGCAAAAGCCATCGGCAAAATTCAAAACGTGGAAGATGATCTTCAGGTTGTAAAGCATGGAGTTTTTGTACATGAAATGGGTATAATTGGTTTTCACAAAGCGTTCTCCAGACAATTCGATTAGAAACACGTACTTGGTGAGATATATTTCTCGTACTTGTAGACGGATTTTCTCTACCGAGATTCTTTTCAACATCTAAGGTACGTCGCTGACGGCTGCGTCCACCACCACGTCCTCTACGCAGTGCACCAGTTTCTCTTGCACGATGTACTAGATCGGAAAATGTTCTTCGGATAGGCGTTTGCCTATTGGGAAACCGCTCGGCGTATACACGACTTGCAGCCGAAGAATTTTGATGTACTTGCCCATACACCAATATCATATCAACATATTCACTATTGGTTTGAAGAGCCATTGATTTACTTAAATTTAACCAACACACACATAAACAATCTAACGACAACAAAATAAAACAAATGTTTGGCAAATTGAAAAATTTGTCAAACATTTGTTTCATTTTGTTGTCACTAGATTGTTTTCATGTTAGAGAAACTGACGTATTGAAAAAATTAAGCTTATTATCCAACTTTAATTAAGGTGTTTTGGGTTAAATCAACTTCTTTTAAGGTAGTTAATTACCCCTTAAAAATAAAGTCAATGTTTTGTAAACACTCTGTATATATACTCGGGATTCGAACCGAGTATATATGTAGTGTGTCACAAAATTTGTGTTCCAGGCTTAAAGGGGTTATAGAAGACGTTAAAATATACAACTTTTTTTAATAAAACTTTTATGTTAGACAAATAGCAACGCCAAAGCCAAAAATTCAAAATTTTGAATTATCTTTTTCACAGTTCTAAAAGCCGCTTTACACGGTGAAAGTCAGTGCAACTTTTTCGTGCAATTTTTGTTATGCGCATGCTCGCGTGCAAGTTTTGTATTGCACTTGCAAGTTTCCTTGCATCAAATGAATTAGAACGCGATGTAATTTTTCTTGCATTGCACTTGCAATTTTAGTAACTTTTAGTTATATTTGTTGTTGCCAACTTTAAAAAATTCTGTTTGCTTGAAATGAAGCTTTAATTCTTGTAAGTGCAAAATTAGAGTAGATTTAAATAGAAAAGAAAAAACGCTGGTGGGTAAAGCGTTGATTGCAACAAAATGCTGGTAATATAGGAAACTTAAATTAAACGAACTAATTAGTATATGCGTTGATTGGTGTTTTTAAACCAATTGAAGAAAGAAGAGTTTAAATTAAAAAAATACTTATGCGATGCTCTATTCTGCCTAAGCATAAGTGAATAATTTCTTTAAAATTTGCCAAATACCACTTTACAGAACTCCTAGTTTGTGCTCCTATTAAATAAACAATTCAGCTGATGTGATAAATGTATTTTTATGTGGTTATGACACTGTCTAGCGAAAAGTTTCCTTTGAAATCTTTCCTCGTGTAAAACAACGTGAAATTTTTCTTGCACCTGCAAGATTTCTTGCATTGCAACCACTACATTTCATCGTGTAAAGTCCCTTTTAAACTATTAAAATGTTATCAAAATTATTTTATGTTATGTTTTTAACTATGCCCGATTCAAATTTGACAAAATTTTGGATCTATTAAAATTCAAAATGGCGAATAATTTGATTTAAACAAAAATTTGGTTTTATCGGTTTCAAAATAAATTAAAAAAATGGTGGTTAATTTTTGAAATTTTTTTAAAATATGCGTGATGTCGTTTCTTGTCAAGATAAAAATTTTCAACCAATTTTGATGAAAATTTACAAACGTGTACTTTAAAATATTTTAAACATAACTATCGAACAGATTTTTAACTTTAAAAATTAAAATTTGATAGGACATTGAAGTCGAAAAAATAAAAAAAATAATGTCGTCCAAATACTATTGAATTTTGCAAAATGGTCTGAGGTATCCTAAATACAAATAAATCCACTGCACCATCTTTTTATTTATTTTGAAACCAATTGAACCAAATTTTTGTTTAAATCAAATTATTACATCAAGTACTTGAAAATTGAATCCGCCATTTTGAATTTTGTTAGATCAAAAACTTTTGTCAAATTTAAATCGGGCATAGTTAAAAACATATATACCATAAGTACTTTTGGATCATCAATGAGATGTTTATTGAAAATATCAATTCCAGACCATAATTTTTTCAGTCTTCAACTTGCAACCATATAGGACTTCGAGATTTGAGTGTTTTAGCAGGATGGTTGTCAATGTCATTCCAAATTGGTAACTTTTTATTAAGTTGGCATTTATCCTATTCTCGTTTTAACGCTGCTTTTCGTCGAATGTTTGATGGAGTAATATTACAAAAAATAGGAAGCTAATCGAGAGAAGTAGATTTAATGGTTCCACTAATTATACGCATAGTGCAATAATTCAACTGGGCATCTATTTTTTGTGTATGATAACTATTCAACCAAACAGGAGCACAATATTCTGCTGTAGAATAAACTAATGGCAATGCAGCTGTACAAAGTGTCTTTGCATCTGCTCCCCAAGTTGTTCCAGCTAATTTTTGAATGACATTATTTCTTGTTTAATTGTTTGTTTGAATTTTTCTAAATGAGTTTTGTAAATTAAAACTGTATATAAAGTAACTCTACGATAAACTGGGTTAAAATTATGGTTTAACTTGGTAATATTAAAGATAACATTAAGTTTTCTACTTTTTTCTATTACTTAAATTAAAACAACAAACCTCTGTCTTTTTAAGATTGGGGCATAATCGCCATTTTGTAAAAGAATTTTCCATAATAGCCAAATCATCAGATAGCTTTCTTTCAATTTCGAAAAAATCCGAATGTTGAAATGAAATTGCCTTATCATTGGTGTAAACGAATTTTCGACATTATAAAGAAAGAAGATCAGAAATATATACATTAAAAAAAATAGGTGCTAGAACCAATTCCTGTAGAAGACCATTATTTAAAAATTTAAATGTACTGCTTTTTCTCTCCAACAAAACTCTAAACTTCCGATTAAACAACATATTTTCGATAAAAGAAATAATTTTGGAACAAGAAATAACGTTAAATAATTTAAAAAGTAAACCTTCTTTCCACACGGTATCGTATGCAGCAATTAAATCAAAAAAGACAGCTCCAGTTTTAAGTTTCTTCTAAAGTCCAGCTTCGATATCCGTTGTTAATGTCAATACTTCATCACAACTTCTACCGGATCGAAATTCTGCTTGTTCAATAGCGTACTTCAGTTAAAAATTTAAAAAGGACAAAATAGTCTACCCTAATGCTTTCTTTTTTTACCAGTAAGGAAACATGCTTTTAGTAACATTGAAATACCCTAAATTTAGTACAAGAAATCCCTAGAGTTGGCTGCAGTGTTACCAATTACAAATTGTGGATTGTTAATGTTTGGTTGGATCGTGTTATTTATTCATTATTGTTGCTCTTCTCGTTATTTATCCGTTTCCTAAAACAGTCTTTTTAGTCAATGTATTGGTAATGTTTACTAAATACCCATAAGTATGTTAGCTGCTTTGATAAAAAGAGAAAGAACTACGGTAGACCATAGATAAATTAAGGGGGGGAGATGTACGAAACACATGTTACGAAAATGGAAATAAACTCGATACTAGCGGCGCTCATGGCCATACCGAGAACTAAACCGAAATTAAATCCATGGCGGGAAACTTAAATTTATTGTTTACTTCTTTAGTGTTACTAATCTTAAATTATTGGGTTCAATTAAAAAAAGTGTAAAGAATAAAAGTATATGTATATTTATGCAAATTAAAATTTATTTAAATGTAACAAAAACAAAGCTAACATTAAAATAATAAACATATGTTCAAGTTTAAAATATAAGTAAAATGAAAACTAAATTCTGTTAGGTCCGGTTAAACAAACGTTAAATAAATAATCTTAGCAACAATCAGCCGTGTGATGTATCAAGAAAACGCTATATAATGTGTTTACGTTATGGAATATTTACCTTATATTCATATGTAACTATTCGATAACGTGAACGTTATATAACGTTTACTTGATACATCACAAGGCTGAATGACGTTAATTACTAGAACATTTGTACAACCGGACCTTAACCAACATAACATTCAAATAATAAACTTATGTACCTACACGTATTTATAAAATATAAATGAAAAAAAATTCTATTAGTAACAATATTAAGAGAAATACGTACTAGCAGTGCGCTCCCGCTAAATAATGCACTATAAGTAAACATTTTAATGCGTCGAATGGTCTCGAAGTACCTATAAAATTGAGTCAAATTTTCAAGTTATCAGCAATGTTTTGATTGAAATTGGAAGATATAGAAAAGGACTTTGTCGTGGTTGTAGTAGAATTTTGATTTTGTATTTATTTCTATTAAAATCGTGGTGTTAAATATGCTATACAATGTACAAATTCAAACATAAAAAAAAACCAAAAGTAAGCATTTTGAAAAAAAAGTAACAGTGACAACGCCCCAAGTTTTGTCTTTCGTAAAACATTAAATTTTACTTCAAACATTTAAAATATAAAGCTGTTTTAAGGGTACTTATAGTGCATGTTTAGCGATGGCGCACTGCTAGTACGTATTCCTCTTAAACTAGTAAACGTATGAACAACATAAATATTTGTAAAATAAAAAAAAACATTCTTTGAAAGAAAACATAACAGTAACTCCAAACAATAAAATAAATGTTATTTACAACGGAAAAAAAAGATCACATTTATTTAATAAATTATTGCACTTCTTGAAATCTTGAAACTTGCGGTTTTCTCCAGATGCTATAATCCAATCAGGTTGAGCATGAAAAAAGAATAACAGAGATTAGTATTTATTTTTAGATTTTCTAAAGTTACGAAATTTTTCTTGCCTTTTAATATCATCATAATACTTTCTAATAATTAAAATAACTGAAAGTTTAATGATTTTAGTTTTAATATCAAACAAATGAGTTTCGCATTGAAGAAATTGAAAATTAACCAATTCGATGACCTTTTTGCTTATTTTTTTCCTAATGTGATTCACATAACCATAGTGTTTCAATGAAAATAGAAACGATATCGTTTTAAACCTTGTGTGTGAACACTCAATGAAGACTAAATGCTACTGTTGTGATCAAGTGGTTGAACATTAGAAGTCGAAGGAAGTTCTTCCGGTGTATTGCAACTTGAAGAATTCGATTGATTCAAACAAATATTGTTAATGCAAGATGATGTCGAGGAATTGGAGAATGATATTTTGGAAGTAACAATAGATTGGTCCCAATTTGTGAAAATAGGAGTCAAAAACGGAATGCGAAAACTGAGTTGGAACAACTGTATTAATTTTATGAAGACGTGTATGTAAAGAATCTGTAAAACATTGTTCTCTAAAATCATCTTCACAAACGTAACATTGTTCGGAAAGTTAAATAGGAATATTTAAAGCAGACTCAATTCGAAAATCTGCATCCTTAGGAAATACAAACAACCGTTTCCCTTCTCGGTTAATCTCGTGATTAAGACAATTACTCACAATGCATACTCTTTTAGAAGGCATTTTACTAAATTAAAATGAAAAAAGTCACTTACCGCTTATGTGAATGTCGAACAAATCACAACAAATGAAGTGGGGTTAAACTTAAAATTAAACCGCCTTTTAAATTCGACATTCATGTTGTCAGTATGTGTTGTCAAACTTATAAAATTTAACGAACACGTAATGAATAAAAACATCAGATAGAAACCAAATATTTCTTATTATATATTCATTACTATTCTATTTCACTTTAAACATTTCTAATCTAACATGAATTGATATTAGTACTGCTAACAAACTTAATATTTTCAAAATTTAATATGCAACAAGATTTTTTAAAAATAAAACGTGGCATCCATGTAAACAGGCACACGATCGCAGCGCACCGCTGGATATTCCGAGAACTAAAAGTACAATAAGGTTCAGTTTCTCTTGCTACCTATTCTTCTTAAACATCTCCCCCCTTAATTTATCTATGGGGTAGACTATCTTGTTCTTTTTAAATTTTTAACTGAAGTGCGCTATTGGTAATTTCTCTTAAAATCAGGGAAAAGAATTTTGTCTTTGATTTTAATGAAAATTGGTGAATACATTAATATTAAGTGTAAAATAAGTAAACTCAATCAGTTGTTTGAAAAAAAAGCTCCTAATGAAAAAATAGTAGAATGCACTGTTTTCGAGAATTTCGTAGGAACGGTTAGTACTGCAGTCTTGTAAGTGTTCATTTACATCGTATTTGGTAAAAAAATGAACATAACGTTTTTGTCATTCTTCATGGAAAGAAAAACACTATAGTCTTTGATATAAACATGGGAATTTTAAATAAAAATTGGCGAATACACTAATATTAAGGTGTAGAATAATGAAATACAATCAGTAGTCGCCAAAGTGTTATTTACATTATGTACAGGGTGTCCCATTTTTGACTAATCGTAGAACGAAGCGGTTTTTACGAACCTTGGCTACTTTTTCAAGAAACAATTTAAACTTTCGCAGTCTTCTTCGTCTCTGAGCTACAGGGCGTTTTTGAAAATTTGTTTTTTTGGGATTGGGATTCCCCCAGCAGTTTCTTTACTTTTAGAGTTAGGAAAATGAGAAAATAGCAGTTTATGTAAAATTTCCCATAAAACGCAGTGGCATACTGAGAATGTTTCTAAACGGAATACTTTTTTAGAATGATCACACTTAGGTTTTTTCTTACGAAACACCCTATATATTATTCATCCATCGAATTGCTTATATTTTTACCTTTCCAACCATGTATTATAACGTCTATTTTAAGTAAAACATTCGCAATTTATTTTTTCGATTTTTTCATCAAACCCGTGAATCCTTTGACTTAACACTGTTGTTTTGTCTTACGGTTATTAAATTATTAATCCCTCTATATACCAAAAGGTATCTGATATTTATCAGTATTTAATTCTACTTTTAAGACAACTCGTTTAATAATATCCTTAAAATTATATTTACCTAAATTATCACAAACGAAAGAAACCGCATGTTTAATCAATCTATTTCTCTTATTGGTGATAATTTCATTGAAAAAGGTAATTTACAATAGACGTTTTACTTACGTTGGTCCTTGTCACTTCATGTGACGTCATCAAATAGAGAAGTGGAGTTATGGTTTGGCGCGAGTAATACTTCCATATATTTCAATGTAACAAACCACGGGACTGAATTTGAAATTTAGGAAAAATGACAATACTGTATAAGTTGAATCCCAGATTACCAATACATAAATAGTTCATCAATATAAATTATACTATAATTATACTTGCATGTACCTATGTGTTTTCACCACATAATTAAAATTTGCGAGACAAGGTATTATGAGTGAAATCACAAACGAAAAACTGCAGTAAACTGAAGTTAGCGTTTGTCATACTTTTAAATATTTTTTTTAGAAGCTGTCGTGTCACTTTTCTCCAGAACTTTAGTATATTTATACAATTTAGGGAATTATCTAATGCGATCATGTTTGCAGATGGCATTAATGAGTGTAGTATCTTCACAGTTTTAAATTAAAAAACACCTGCGCGCAATACATTTCTTATGAAAATCGTGTTGGTGCGAAACTGCTACACCCTTTACTGCTACAGTTACCCACACCACCCTATTGCTATCTTTCTCTAAGTAAAACGTCCATTACATGCTTATTTAAAAAAACTATTGTGACAGTTCATTGCACTAAACCTGCCGTTTATCTATGCCCTAAACGTCATCCTTTCATTTCAGTATTAAAATTTACCATGTCAATTCTAAGATCAACTTTGGGTACTGTTAAACGCACTTTAAAGTCATTATACACTTCAAAGAGAACTATTAATATGATACCTATAGTCATCGAGCAAACTGGAAGAGGAGAAAGATCGTACGATATTTTTTCTCGATTACTTAAAGAACGGATCATTTGTTTAATGGGACCCATTAACGACGGCATCAGTTCGATAATTGTTGCCCAACTTTTATTCTTGCAAGCGGAATCGGCGAATCGACCTATTCATATGTACATTAATTCGCCAGGAGGAAACGTGACGTCTGGATTAAGCATATATGACACAATGCAATATATACTCCCACCAGTGTCGACATGGTGTGTTGGTCAAGCTTGTAGTATGGCGTCTCTATTATTATCGGCAGGTTCGAAAGGCATGAGATATTCTTTGCCAAACGCTAGAATTATGATCCATCAGCCATCAGGAGGTGTTCAAGGACAAGCGACTGATATACAAATTCAAGCTGAAGAAATCGTAAAACTCAAAAAGAAAATTAATAACTTATACGTAAAACATACTGGATTGAACCTTCAAAAAATCGAAAGCAGCATCGAAAGAGATAAATTTATGAATCCCGAAGAAGCTCGAGATTTTGGGTTAATAGATAAAATTCTTACTACACCTCCAAAAAAACAAAAGGAATGTGTTCCAGTAGATGAAGCTGCTGGGAAAGAACAAAATTCAATCGATAGTGATCAAATAAGCGTAACGGAATTGTTGAAACAACCGTCTTAATAAAATATGTTTTCAGATTTTTATTAATAAAATGTTTATTTTATTTATATAGTTCAACAATTTACAGAAAATTGAAGAGTTGGTTTATTGCACATCAAAAAAAAAAATACAATAACATTGGCTTCTGTTCGAGAATTTTCACCCAATATCTTCTTAACAATGTCCATTTAGCTCTAAATTAACTCTTCGACATAGCGTTGTGCTACGGTTGTCGATTTCCAAGTTCGATCATAAGGTTAGACTATATCAAGATCACCTCCAGCATGAGGCTGTTGTGTTTCAAAAAATCAGCTACTGCTGATGGTATTTTGGATATAGTTCTTATTCCCACGCTTGTAAGAAATATTCTAGATATTATATTTTCTGTAAATATCCAGCACATTAACTAAAAATTATTCTTTCATAATCGTAAAGCTACGTGAAACATGTTTTTGAATTTGGTACAGATGCCAAGATATAGGAAATTTTATCTTTTATGTTATCGATTGACATGTTCAATAATTCACAACATCGATACCCACCTGACACACACCAAAATAAGTGCGACCTGTAATGTATAAATTAAATTTCATTCTTAAATAACAAATTCGACCTACCTTCATCATCAAGTATTTTTTATTAGGTGCTTATGCTATAAAATGTTGAATATGATCTGTTTCAAAAACTTTTGATTTCTTGGACTGTAATTTTTTTATTCGTTCTTCAAAAAAGCGACTAACTTGTTCTGTGAAATACATGTATTTTCGTAAAGCTTTAATGCCTTTTAAATTGTATATGATATATTTTCTCCACATTAAAGAGACCGCAAATTTTTTATTCTCGTTAAAGAAGTGAGCGAAAAGCACGACTTCGCTTACCTCATAAACATCGTTTTCCGGTTTCCAGTTATTGAAATTACCTAATTCTTTGTAATAAGCATCTCTGGATTTCTTTGATAGCAAACTCAATGTGTTCTCTTCAACATATCTCGCAATTTATTCAGGAATAGAACTTTTCTTTTCAGTTTGCATAAATATTTCTAGTAGCGGAGCAGTTTTTTTGCAAAAATTTTTCTCAAATAATAATTTACTGTCAACAAATGAACAAAGCAAAACATAACAACATGGCAACGAACTCTTACGGAAGGAGGTGTTGGATATAACGATGTATTATAACTGCAAACAAGTCATACGATAAAAATGAGTGGCTAAACATTTATCTAGCGACTTATTTGATTTGTAAGACACATGTATACTAAATAGCTATTATGAACAGCAGTTTAAATTAAAACTGTTCAGCTTCATAAGCGGCTTAGGATGTCGTGATGGGATGGATTGTACTTGGGTGTCTGCGTCGTCGATTCTGCATGCTAGGAGCACTAGGATACAGACTAGAAGCTCCCCATAGTCGTCGTCGCTAGAATGCATGCACTAAGCACTCTATAAGTATACATGCACTAAGGTGAAGTGCGGTAAGTATAAAGTAAAATTTGTGAAGTGTCACTTTGAAGTGACTTTGATTAAAAATCAATAAAAGAGGAAATTTAATATTGATACACAGTATCTCCAATTATGTTTGAAATGCAACTGTTGATGTTGCTGGGTCAATACTCATGTTTTGAATTTAATTTTTTTTAAATCATATTCGTATTGCACACTTACCCCTCCACTTGGGACAAGTGTGTAATGCAGTCATAGTTTTCATTTAGATACATAGACTTCGTTTTGGGGCAAGAGTATAGAAGTGTATATGTAATTATTACTATAACCAAGTTAACCTAATCTGAAAACTGCAAAATTAAGAATTTTACAAACTTTTATTAGGACAGCATAAAGAACTCAAGGAAACAAAATCATATTATTAGGTCTTAAACTTATAAACAAATCCTTTTTTTATATAGGTACTCTTATAAAATTAATTAAATAAGTAACTCATATTACAACACATTGTAACCTATAAAGTTTATATCGAACCGAATGAAACTTGGTGTAGGTAAACATTTTACAATGTTTTCGAGTTCTACAAAAGATCGATGTTCTGGAAAGTTGCAGACGCCACGGGGTCCAAGTACTTAATTTTTCTAAGCAATTTCATCTCTACGCCAACATCCAACCGAGAAATCACTTGTCCAACATAATGTTGAAACGATTTTTTGGTCGCAAATCTTACAAGACACAGTTATTTGGTTGAATTATTTTTGATAAAGGTTTCTATTATGAAGTCATTAACAGCTGTTGAGTCATTTTTTCCCCCCAAATTTTTTCTAAAAAAAAAATACCTCTCTTTTTTCTATTTTAAGGGGGCAAGCGATTGAATTTACTTTAATTCACTATCAACAGATGCCACTTGCGTCAATTGATCCTGATTGCAAAGAGGCGGCACATGCATGCAAAAATGCCGCTTAAATGAGGTGCTGCACTAGTGGAAACCAATTTTGGTAACATGGACGTTCATTCAAATAGAGGAAGCCACTTGTTCCAGAATAAATACAACGTTTTGTTTGTATTATAGTTGAAGGTCGAAATAAATAAATACGGTTTGAAAGTAAAAACTACCACGGGATTATCACAAAAACATGAAACAAGATTAATCTCGATTACGCGTTATTATTCTTTATCAGAAAAACATAAATTAAAATTAGTTATTTAGTTGCATGAAACTGAAGTAGCATGAACAATACTGTTATTGTTAACACCGACACCGTATAGGTGAACGTACGTCGCCGAAATTACCTAGTACCACAGAAAAACTAGTACTAAAATTTGTTTTCTAGTAGGTTACTACAAATTTAATTTATTTGAGGTGGCGATTTAACTAGCGAAGTGTAGTTTATTGTTCATTGGTGAAGTGAATATCCATATCGTCGCATCCAGAATTTGCAATTCGACTAAAAAATTTGCGATTTAGGGCTATGACAATGTCCGAGAATGATAAGCCTCTTTTACGACATAACGCACAGACAAATATTTACATCAGGTTCTAGTGAAGATTGCTCAAGTGTTTCATTACAGTTTTTCGATTCTACTAAAATCAACAAATACAAAACCGGTAATAAAAAATAATATAAAGATAATACACGTACCTAAATTGAAGTATATCAATTAGAAAACAAAGGTGCTATTCATGAAATGCTAATCTAAAACAGGGAGAAAATATTATGGTTTTAACCAATGATTTCACGTGGTAAAACGGAAAGTATTTTTGATATTCGGAGAAAATCATCTAAAAATTACAGGCACAAGCGCTATCTCTTGACAAAATTTTTTACTACGATTTACATTACTCTTATGGGCAATAATAAACGTTCATTAATAACAGTTGCATTTTACTTTTAGAATATTCTCAAAAGACTTACGTCGCCTAGATAGCAATATCTCAAACATGTTACAAGCACCAACAAATTGAGCCACTGGTTTTGTCTCAATTACAATAAGAAATTTGTCACTCACAACGTCGACTATTTGTTTATTTTTAAACAAATTGCAAACTTTACGCGCTTAATTATTAACAGTCATGTTAATAAAAGATTGATTTATACTTGGCATGAATTTGAAGGTAAACCATTACGTTATACGCGATTTTAACTAACGTTACGCCTTATGGTAAAATAACATGTAAGTTTGGCGGGCGCGCGCGGGGAGGGGGGGGGGAAAACCGGGGGCGGGCGGACCCCCCGGGGAAACCCCAAAGGGAGGGGGGGGCGGGGGGGGGGGGGGGGGGGGGGGGGGGGGCCGGGGGGGGGGGGGGGGGGGGGGGGGGGGGGCGGGCGGGCGCCCGCGGGGGGGCGGGGGGGGGGGGGGGGGGGGCCTTATGTTTAATTTTTTTTTTTTTGTTTTTGTATTTTAAAAAAGGTTTTTTTTTTTTTTATTTTTTTTTTTTTATTTTTAGAATTTTTTTTTAAATTAAAAAAAAAATTTTTTTTTTTTTATTTTTTTTATTTTTTTTTGTATTTTTTTTAATTTTTTTTTTTTTAGAGAAAAGAGAAAAAATTGGGGGGGGGGGGGTTTGAAATTTTGGAAGAAGGGATAATAAATTATTATAAAAATTTAAGATTTTTTTTTAAAAAAAAATTAATAGGAAAGGTAGTTTTTTTTTTTTTTTTTTTTTTTTTTTTATATTTATTTAATTTTTTTTTTTAAAAAATTTTTTTTTTATTATTTTTTAATTTTTTTTTTTTTTTTGTTTTTTTTTTATGATAATTTTTTTTTTTTTTTTTTTTTTTTTTTTTTTTTTTTTTTTTTTTTTTTTTTTTTTTTTTTTTTTGCCGAGTCATGAGACGCACTTTGCGAAACACCACGAGGGCGATGCAAAATACGTCTCATCACTCGGCAAGTATAATCGATTATTTTCAATGCTCTTGTGTTGTTATAACTGAAAATTATCTTCTACAAAGCAATTAATAGATCCCTGTCACATTAGGGGTAACTACTATAAGTAAGTACCCTTTCACATAGACGGCACTGATGCATGACATATATTTTTAGTCTATTTTCATTTGTCCCAACACACTAACCTCAGATACACACTAACCCCACTTCACCTTATATCAGTTCTTAGTTCTTTTGATGAAAAATAACAACAAATTTTGTATTGACTTTTTTTACAAAATACGATGTAAACGTAAACGAATGCCTAGTGCATGCACTCATCAACATTTTCTGTACCACGTTTGTATAATACCTTAAAATATACATAAACACATTTGAGTAAGCAACCAACTCAATAAGCATACAAGATTAGAAGGTTTAATTAAATTTACATATTACACAATTTATAAATGAACTAGCAAAGCCAGCATGCTACGCATGAACAATAATTTGCCTCAGCACTTACATTAACATTCATCAGTTGACTAATCAATATGAATGCAGAGTACATGGAATTCGTAAAACAAATCGAGAGTAGGTGTGCGCTCGCACGAGTCATAACATATTGATAAGAGATTAACTACTCTATTCGCATTAGAAGATTTTTTTTCGAGAACTGTAAACGTTCTTAATGATTTAAAAAAGTTTGTTTTTTAATTTTCACAAATATATGACACCGCGCCGCCGATATTAATTTTGCAGTTGTAGTTTTTGGTATTGTTGTTAGTTTTCTGAATTGTAATTAGTTTTATTAATGATTTTCAAAATAATTGGTGTTTGCGATTAAAGTGTAGTAGGTATTCGTTTTAGAGAGAGTAGTTTCTTAATGGAGTCGTACGTGACATCTCTATTGCAAATATCAGTAAATAAATTAATGTAGTATTAAATAAAACAATAGGTACCTAAAAATTACTTGACATAGCTTAGTTGAACAAATACAATCAATTTGCTTCGGAATGATCAACAAGAATCACGTGAAGGAAAATGTAATACCTGAAATTCCGTAATATATATTTTAAAAATCGTGTATTGTCCTTAATTATCAATCAACTTACATTTATTTAGTTAAATAAATAGTTATTTTGATTTGAATTCAACAAAGGAAAGTAAAAAAATTTTTTAATAAAGAAAATGAATTGTTAAGAATTTATTGAAGTGCCCAAATTAGTACCAGGAGCATAGAATTTTAAGTTGGTGTAACGTGTTTAGTAATTTCACAACTTTGGTCTGAAACATTGATTTTAGTCCATGAAAGGTTTAGTCCGGAAAATGCCAAGAATTCATACAAAATCACGAAATTCGTATCAGGAGCGCATAAGTTGCAAGGGTAGAACACTAACAAGAGTTACAAAGTTTAAGTTGGCGTACTTGCTTAAAAACTTTTTAACAGGCCCAGCAACTTCAAATTGGTGATTTTTGTTAGTGTTCTATTCTTGCAACTTCTGCGCTTCTGATACAAAAACGCCATTTCGAATAAATTCTTAGCGTTACGCATGTTTCTACCAACTTTGTTTATTAGTGTTTTTACTCCTTCACCTCCTGTACCCCTAATAGTAATTCTTGTCGATTTTCATCACAAAATCAAATTGCTGGACGAAATGAAATTAAAAACGCTTAGACTTATATTTTCCTATTCAATGTTAAAAGTTATTAACTAAATAATTTTAGGAATTTATTTATTCATTTATTTACAATTTTTTTAACAAATTATAAAATTTTATACGGTAACCTCGAGACAAATTTTCCGTATTTTATTTATTTTAATAGATAGTTACACTTACAAAAGAGTTTCCAAAAGTACAATCTCTACATCCCAAAGCCATACATCCAAAACTTTAAGATCAAACAAGCAACCACAGTTAAAACTTTTACATTTCACTAAACATTTGAAAACTTTTACATCAAACAAAAAAATAACCCTTAAATAATTATGAGTCCATTTTGAATAAACGGTTCTACAGCGCTATCACTCATTAAGGATTAATGCTACATCAAAAGGGTTTTAAAAATTGTATCAAGTATCAATCATCAGATAATCGTCGTTACCGTTATCGTATGACGATCATATCAAATCTAAAAAAATAATAATTTACAGTACGTTATCTTCAATAGCAATCAACATTTTAAAATCTACTACGAGATGACCGATTAGAATTTGGCTAATTTATTTTGAAAATATAGTGGTCTAAAGAAGCGCCCAAAACACTGGAATGTTTGTAGTTTGAGCTACAGTCCTCCCTTGCACAAAAGGGGTCCAGAATTGTAAAATAGTAAAGTACTCGGTGAACTAAGAATCAAACCGCACCATGTAGTTCAGTAAAATACGATCCTAAGTACAACATGTCATGTCCGTGTAGTACGCGGACCTTTGATCACAGCAGATAGTCCATGCATTAGGAAATTATTGACAGTCAGCACAGATACACAAATTAACGTTTTCTTTAAAATATTTAGTGTAGAGTATTGTATGTAGATTTGTAAGTAAAATAAATATGGATAGCAGAAGGTAGTACATCAGATTTTCACCACACTACTACATGACAGATGATGGTGTAATTTTAATTCACTTGTAAATTCACTGTGACACTTCAAACAATTTATTTTATATTGTATCTACAATTCTAGTAATAGACGTTTTACTTACGTTGGTCCTTGTCATTTCATGTGACGTCATCAAATAGAAAAGTGGCGTTATGGTTTGGTGCGAGCAATACTTCCATATATTTCAATGTAACAAATCACGGGAGTGAATTTGAAATTTAGGAAAAGGGTAATTCCATATCAAGTGGTACAGTTTTACCAATCGTCCCCAGTTGACCATCTCTGATTTGACTCAAATTTTGCACAAAAGTTCCTTGGCCACTCAAATAGATATATGTAAAGTTTGCTATACTTAAGGATAAAGTTTTCAGGGTTTGATTACATCTATGAAAGAAACATCCACAAGAAAAATTACCTCATTTAAGACATTTCCCTCAAATCTATAGCTATACTTGAAATTTAGCTATTTTTGTCGCGACGACATTTTTATAAATATTTTGTACTTTGAGGCCCAGGTGTGCTGGGAATAACTACTTGTATAACTTCATACATTTAGGAGTTGTATCATCCTAAAAGTTGAACAACTACAGAAATTTTCAGAACCTTTCAAGAATTTTACCCCTTTTTTCAAAGGGCTCATGTTACCCAGGAATTGCATATTGGGGGATGAAATTTTACATATGTCTACAGTGTGGCCCATTAGTGCGAGGAATTCAACTATTTCACTTTTTTCGGAAAAATTGATATTTCGAAAAAATTAAATAACTCAGTTATCCTGGAATTTATTCAACTGCGAATTCGCAGTTTAATATGCATTACACTTGCTAACTAAGCTGAGTTGTTCACCTTTCTAATCTGCTTAGTTTTGAGTAATCAGTTATTTAAATTGAACTCCCTAAATTCATGGATAACTTGAATTTTTCAATGAGACACCTGACTTTATGTAAGCTGTTGAACGTAGAATCTCATAGCTTCTTTTAATGATAAGATTGTAGGTATCTAACACTTACTCAAAAATCCGCAAAAATCCGTAAGAGTTAGATACCTACGACCTTAACATTAGAATGCTTATGAAATTCCACGTTCAACGGCCCATAAAAAATTAGGTAGTGCGATTTGAAAAAATCAAGTTATCCATGAATTTAGAGAGTTCAATTTAAATAATTGATTACTCAAAACCAAGCGAGGTTAGAAAGGTGAACAACCAGCTTTAGTTAGCAGATGTAATGCAAATTAAAGCTACGAAATCGCAGTTGGATAAATTCCAAGATAACTGAGTTATTTAATTTTTTCTAAACGTCAATTTTTCCGTAAAAAATGAAATAATGCGAAAACCCTCTATTTTAGACACTATGTATAATGCATAAAGTCACATTAGAATTTTCTAAAAAATCCAAATTTGTAATAAGAAATGGGTGGTTCCATTTAAAAAAACATAACTATATGGTATGTCGCACTTTTATGGAACACCCTGTATAAATAAAAATAATTTAAAAATGCGCAACTTATTGATTTGCACAACTTTTATTGCGAAAGTTTTTTTCTAACCCCAATATTTTCCAAGATATCCACCTTCCTCGCACTAATGGGCCACCCTGTATATTTGAGTGGCTAAGGAACTTTTGTGCAAAATTTAAGCCAAATCGGAAATGGTCAACTGGGGACCCCTGTACTAGTTGACATGGAATTACCCAAAAATGACAATACTGTATAAGTTGAATCCCCGATTACAAATACATAAATACTTCACCAATATAAATTATATTAAAATTACCCTTGCATGTGTTTTTAACACATAATTAAAATTAACGAGATGAGGTATTTGAATGATATCACAAACGAAGAACTGCAGTAAACTGAAGTTACCGTTTGTAATACTTTTAAAAATTTTTTTAGAAGCAATCGTGAAAGTTTTCTCCAGAACTTTAGCATATTTATACAATTTAGGGAATTATCTAATGCGGTCACGTTTGCAAATGGCATTAATCAGTGTGGTATCTTAACAGTTTTAAATTAAAAAACATATCTGCGGAATACATTTCTTATGGAAATGGTGTTGGCGCGAAACTGTTACGCCCTTTACTGTTACAGCTACCCACACCTCTCTATTGCTATCTTTCTCTAAGTAAAATATCTATTGAATTCAATACGGACTGTATTTATTGTTCTGGGTTTATAATGTAAGAAACGAAACTAGTAACTTTTTATAAGAGCTATAATCAAGACGACAATGGCTATATGTATACTTAGTAGTAGTATCTTTAGCGCTACTACAGCGCCACTGCTAAAAGTGTGCAGCTTTGAAACTGTTTCCATATCGCCACCAAAAAAATTCCAATTTCTTACATAAGGGGTATATCTGAGGTGTGCTTTAATATTACCTTTAAAAAGTACATTTATTCAAAATCAGTTTAGACCATTCTTTAAGGTTCCTCCAGTGACTACAATTTAAAAATATGTTCAAAAACTTCACAAAAAACTATACTCGAACACGTGTTTCGATAGCTAAAGCTATCATCATCAGCGAACTAGCACTAAAAATAAAAGAAAAGGAAGCTTTTATATATACTATCTGCGTGTAACGCATCGTTACGTGTCTTATTGATTCTTATAATAAGCTTGAATAATTCCGAAAAACGATGGAGACTTTATGTATCGATTTTAAACACTTTTTAGTTCAATAACGGCTTTTGGATTTTCAAGTTTTTAGGTTATTTATTTGAAATATTAAACTCAAATTTTATTCACGCTTAGGGCGGTAACGACGTTAACTGCTATGAGAAAAACAATGTCAAACTCTGTAATCGAAAATGATGAATAACTATGTATATGTTCCCCTGATCCATATAGAATTAAATTCTATTGATCTCTGTATACCAAAACTCATCATGGACAGTTAAGGGCCGTTACCGTCATATAAGTGAATAAAATTTGAAAATAATAACCTAGAAAACGTGAAATATCTGAAGGCCGATATTGACCCAATTAAATGTTTAAAAATCAATATCTCGAAAAGTATCACTTTATAAGTCCCCATAGATTTTCAGGTAGATTAAGAATAAAAAATGTTTCTATTTAAAATGACGTACAGTACGCGGCGCGTAAAGAAGACGAGAAGCCGGCGCATCCCGAAGAACAGCGGTGGTGCCGATTATAATAAAATACCAAGCAGTGGCGTATCCCACTTATATGTTTAATTTTATTATATTGTAAGAATGTGTATTATGAATAATTACAATATTTCTATTAGTAACAGTTTTGTTTATCATGTTTGCATAATAAGTCTCTATGTATGTAGGAATTTCACCCATTTGTCTAATAGATAATTTTTAATGTATTTTTAATATCACTCATGCAAGTGAATTTTATCTAAGCATTAGTAACCCATTAGAAATTTTTTTTGAAAGACAACTAAAAAAACATACTTTATAAGCGATTAACATAACCTACGAAGCATCAAGGAGAAAACTGCAAATGCAACAAAGGTGTCAGTCACAACAATAGAACGGATCGTAAAAGAAGCAAAAGAATCATCCGAAAAATAATAGTACAATTATATTTAAATCTCCCGAGAAGAAGCGCAAAAAAAGTCATCCGGTAACAGATGTTGCTCAATACGATCTGAATATAATAAGATGAATCATTTATAACTTCCATGAAACGGAAGACGTTCGTGCGTTCGTAAAATCCTTACGGAATAAATTAATAGAAGATTTGGGTTGGAGTGGTTCAGAGAAATCGCTGAGAATAATGCTTCACAAACTTAACTTGAAGTGGAAGAAAACGGTGGACAACAGAAGAATTTTAATGAAAAAAAGCGATATTCGGGAAAAAAAGGATAGTGTACCTTCAAAACATTAAACAATATCGTCAAGAAAACAGACCGATCGTCTTTTTGGATGAAAGCTATATTCACAGTGGACGACATACCCAATCACGATGCTGGAATGACAAGAGTAACGAAGGATTATTCGCTCCTATTTCAAAAGGCCAGCGATTAATTATGGTTCACGCAGGAGGCGATATGGGTTTCATACCTCACTGTTTATTAACATTTAAATCTGGCACAAAAAGTGGAGATTACCACGACGACATGAATTACACCAATTACGAAAAGTGGACTAAACAACGTCTTCTGCCAAATTTGTCAAACAACTCCGTCATTGTTATTGATAACGCGCCGTACCACAATGTTCTACTGGGTCCTGCACCTACGTCAAACAGTAGAAAAAGCGAAATGTTAGATTGGTTACATAAAAAAGGAATTCAAGTTCCTTCAGGCTTATATAAACCACAACTTTACAAAATAATACTAGAAAGTAAAAATCGGTATAAGACCTATAAATTCGACAAATTAATGAACAATCATAGGCACATTGTGTTACGACTTCCGCCGTATCATCCGGATCTAAATCCCATAGAATTAATTTGGGCAAAAACAAAAAACGAAGTAGCACAAAAAAATACCACATTTAAATTAAATGATGTCATGGAATTGGCCAACACAGCATTTGAAACGACAACAACAGAAGATTGGAAAAGTCGATGTAATAAAGTAATTGCTATAGAAGACAAATATCTTGAAAGTGAACAAGCTTTGGATATAGAAACTGAGCAATTAATTATAAATATGGATGAAGATAGTGCTAGTGATTATAAGTTTAGTGATTTGAGTGACAGTGAGGATGAAACATTTTAGACCATTATTTTATTAATAAGTGTAAATTCTTTCTTTATATATATATATATATATATATATATATATATATATATATATATATATATATGTAAGATATTGATTTTATTAATTTAATTATAGTATAAGGTTGTCAGTTCTAGTACGGCTTTCAATTATAATAAATTGTGTATTTAAATACAACGTTCTTTGAATTGCTTTGAATATACCATTAAAATTAAGATATAATTTAAAAGGAACTGCTAAATACTGATGTAGCTTATTACATGAATTAAATATTGGATATAATTGTATAATCACTTTGTAGTATTTATTCGATTGCGTTTTTGTATATAATTGTAGTTAATATATCTTTAATTACCGTTTTCAACATTTTCTAATTTAAGTTGTGTAAAAATTCTTATTGTATACACTTGTAATTTCAGTTGTACGCTTTTTGTATTTTGTTTAAGTGGGGTTATCCTGTAAATAAATAAAAAAAGTATATACAAACTCTGCATTATGCGACGCCGCTGCAGTAAACGAACGCGGGAACTTGAGAAAGATCAAAAACTCGTTGTTTGCGCATAGGCGGGCTCGTCTTCTACGCGCCGCGTACTGTAGTTGACAGGTGGTCCATGAAAGTAAATTAAATTGTAGGCACTGAGGAACCTAAAAGAATGGTCAAAACTAATTTTAAAAAAATCTACTTTTTCAAGCCAATATCAAAACTAGTAAAGGCTCAGCATCATAGTTTTATCACACCAATGGTCAGACGTAGAAAACTAATTAGTCACCGCCCAAAATCATTAAACTACTAAAGTTCTTGGAGTTTTATTTATAATCTTACATCGAATATATTAGGTGTACAGTTTTAAAATTGCACGCATTATTTCAGACCATCAACAAGTCGCATAGCACATTCAATTGAGAAGTACAATAAAAACATGTAAGATCATTTTTACACTGAAAATTTCTGTTTATTTCTTTTAGAATTACAATCATTAGCCTTAATGCTTAATATTTTATATAAGTGCGCTGAAAATAAACCAATAAACGACAAACTGTTACAAAAAATCTAAGTCATACACTTATGACATGGCCATAAATTACTATAACACTCATTACAATAAGACATACGATGTATTATTTATTCAATCAATAAAACAAACGCTTAACAATTGTTCAATGGTATACAGTGCAGCTAATAGTGTTTTTATACAATTCAATTAACATAAAATTTAAAATAAAATTATTCGGAGCTGAAAACATGGACCAAAATTAATTAAAAATTGGACAATAATGAACATTAATTAGTTCACTCGAGTAGTTTATTAACTTTACACTTACACCTAACAAAACTTCCATCTATTTCCACATTCATTACACATGACAAAAGTCGTCATGGGTTCATCAGCAGATCGTGTCTGAATTTGGTTGTAGGTACAATTACGTTTTTTACATTTTCCACATTTCAATAAATCTGTTTTCGTTCCTTGTACGGTGGCTAATTGTGCATCGTTAATTGCTTCTTTGGCAAACTTCTCGCGTAACTGTTTGATTTCGTCGTTCGCCATTTCTTCAGCGGTCATTACAGCTAGGCGCGATGCCGTTATTGCGCCAATGCGGAAATTTGTACGTAATGTGGGATTTTTTGCGTCTTTTAAGTTCGCAATCCGCGAACGAATTCGATTTTTGTAGCGCATATCTGTGTTTTTAAACTCTTGATATATGGCTTCTTCTAATTCTTCTGCTAGTTCTTCGGCAGAAGCACAACCTGAAAAAAAAACTGAAATCAATATTTCGCCACGATACAGGAATTATCAATATTGTGCAAAATGGTTAACAGTTCTTGAAGTTTTATACTTTAATAATTTGCATACATCAAAGAATTTCATCTCATGCGGAATTTCGTATTTTCTTTAAAAATATAAGTGTGATAAAAGTTTGAAACAAATTTCATAACTTTTATTCTAGGTGATTATACGAAAGAAACGACGAGACCTGTCGATTTTGCGTTTTCAAATGTTACTGAATAGTGACGAAAACCAAAAATGTAGATAACTTCAGTATTGTATGACTTTGGGTAGAAAAAAGTGCAGATTTCAACAAACTCTCAAGCCAGGATGATTGCTTTGCTAATTATGCGCTCAATTTGGACGTAACTAAAGTCTCTAGATAGATCAAGAATGAAGACCAACAGCGCCTCTAAGAAATCAGAGATTCTAATGCCGATAGCCACTTATATCGCATTTACGCATAGACAGTGACAAAACCACAGCAAAAAAGAATAAAACCAAATAAATATAAGAACACTATCGAAGTAATATGTTCATTTACTCATATCTACAACTTTGATGATGAAGGAGAGGTATCCTGCCACATTACATTTTTGTAGAGTTGGATCAATAATTCAAAAATTGACCGAAGTCAAAATGCCTCTAACCAATGGATATGTAGAAATTTGAAAAAACATTGATTTAAACAGCGTATTTAAAAATGTACAGAGAAATTGCTAGAAAAAGAAAAATCTTATTACCACATACTTACCTATAAGAGGTTATAGATCAAATGTAACTCTACGAGATATACATCTTCATTCATCAAAAAAGAAACCCTAACAACTTTGTTACATTGTAATTTACAAAAAATTGCTTAAATAGTTTTTAAATTGTGATGATGTCCACTACTTAATGGCACTTTCAAATATATGATTTTTTAATTGGCACCCTATATAATTATTCTTCGCATTTGTAGGATCCTCGTACTTTTCTTCCCTCTCATACGTGGGTAAATTAAATATAAACCGGAATTTATGTCTAGCGCACGCTGCAACAGCAGAAAGTGGGCGGAATTGCTCTCTGCAGTAGGTGTAGATATCACGTGATTATCCAATGCTCGTCAAGTCCGCTTGTCTTTGTTTTCGAGTTGCCTTCGAGATGAGTGCAAATAGGTACATCCGAGTGTTGCGCAATGGATTATCATTAAATTTTTGACCAAGGAGGGTATAAAACTTATCCGTAGACTTGAGTCTAAGTTCTGGGATGTGTGCCCAGGTGTATGATTGGTACAAACAGTTTCCGGAAGGAAAAGAACGGTCATAGTCGGCGTTCTCGCACCAGTTTGACGTTCTCAAGCCGTTCGACGCATTATCGAAAGTGTTCGGCGTGTAATCGTTTCTGAAATTGCATCTGAGATAGGATTAAGCTACAGGAGTACCCAAACTATCATCTCAGATGAATTAAAGTTTCGAAAAATTTCAAACTCTCTGGGTGCCTCGTCTTCTCACAGATTTCCAGAAACACCGTCGCCTTGAGATTTCAACACGTCTTTCGGACAGATTTCATGTTAAGGGAGAATGTTTTTTGCATTGTATTATGACCTGGGACGAGACTTGGGTGCACCATTACACTCCCGAATCACAACAAGCGAGCAAGGAGTAGAGGAAGAAGGGGTAATATGCACCTGTCAAAACGAAAACTCGGGTAAAGTTCTTGCAACAGTATTCTGGGATTTCAAGGTGTCTTCTTGCACATTTACTTTCCTTCAAGAGCGTCGAACTGTTAACGCTGCTTACTGTTAAAGCCTTTTGGATGAGGCAAAACTGGTATATCGGAGGAAAAGAGGTGGTTTCCCTGTCAGAAACGTTCTACTTCTTCAAGACAATGCAGATTCCCATGCAAAAAACATAACGTGCGAAAAACTAGAGGCAATGTTTTACGCACCTTTGGAACACCCTCCGTATAGTCCAGATTTAACTCCCTGTGGCTACATGTTTGAACCTTTGAAATAGTCTCTAGGAGAGCAACGATTTGACACTAATGATGCTGTAAAAGCCTTTGTGCGCAATTGGCTTGATACCCAACCTACATCTATTTATGAGAACGGCATAAATAAATTGCTTATCCGTTGGGAAAAAGGAGATTATGTAGAAAAATAATATTGTACTCCCACGTTTCTATCTCTTTTCAATAAATTTCGGTTTATATTTGATTTATCCTCGTATAAAAGTTTGTAGGTGTTGCATAAGAAAGTTTTGCTGTAATCACCAAAAAAGATTTTTAGGTTACCTATATTTGTAAAAAACAAAATACTCGTCGTTGATTGTTTTTCCTTTCTGAATCATTCCAAAATTCTACGCCATGACCTTGCTTGCAGATGGAGCTACACTTGGCTTTTTTTTGAGCAAATTCTCCCCTCAGTTCATTGTTTTGTCTGTCTCTATATATCAGGTGTGAAATAATAGACCCATGTTTCATTCAAACCCCGGATTGAACTATCATGTGTTTTTGTTCCATTGTGAGCAATCGTATCATCAGCTTTGTTATGTACAACATTTCGATCAAAATACGGTACTTTTCAAATGGTTACCATATGTCTGCTAGCTCGCGCACTTTCAATCGACGCTGATGCAGTACCATTTTGTGAATTTTCTTCACCATTTCTGACATGATCACCCCATTTAGTCGATCATTGTTCGTACAGCCTCGAATAGAATCTAGCTAGCTCCACTTTGATATTGGTAGGTCTTTCAAATGAAGGCATTGTATAACGATAACCAATTTTCTCCATGTTTACAAATTCACTATTGATGGCTGCGAAGCAAGTACCAAACAATCATAGTCCTTCTCAAGCAATATCTACATGTCATGTAGAATACTTCTGAGGCTACTCGTAACTACCATTCGGGGGTTCTTGCGAAGGGTATAACTGCTTTTAAATAAATGCATGGTAGAAGGAAGTATTCCTGAAATATGGAAAAAAACCGAGGTGATACTTATACCCAACTAGGAAAATAAAAATAATAAATCTATTATAGTTCAGGCCCCTAAGTTTATTATTCCACCTTTTAAATAGTCTTACAATAACATGTAGCAGTAAAAGTTGTGTAAGGGAGAAAAAAAATACAAAAGGTGGATATTGTCAAAAACTTTAAGTATTTTCGGTGTCCTATGATCGAGTCACGCGGTTGTATAATTTACTTCCGGTCGACTCTCGGTTACCGTTTAGACCTTATGTGAAAACTGCACTTGTAGTACATATTCATCTTTTACTTAATGAATAAAATTAATAAATCATTTTAATGGTGCGTTTGATGATCAAAGAAATCAATTGATTTGTAGTTTATAAGCAACGTCGTTTGGGCAGGTAGATCTAAATTCTCCACATACACATGGTTGTCGATATTCCTCTTTTTAGCTTCTCTTCTTAGGTTGCCTTCAGTGTTGCAACTGTCTAATGCCTACTAATGGTTTTAACATGTAAACTAGTTAAGATTCTCCACCTTTCTGAGATTTGAAACACGGCAGCGCTTTTAACAACCAGTTCGATTGAAAACTATGTATTCTTTTCTTAAGATTATTGCTATAAGTCATTTCCGTATACATATATTCTTCCTGATAACTGTTTTCCCTTCAGAAGAAAACAGTTACATTATCTCTTGTTAAATATTTCAAAGTGGCGCTCGTATAAAGATTGCTTTACAGTATCGGTGGAAAATTTCACACACGACTGAAGTCAGACGGCTATATGTATACCAAAATAGTACGTGCCTAATTACTTAACCTATAATATGTATGTGTACTTTGGGTTGTATATTCGTTGTCAACATTATCTCTGTTCGTTGATTAAGTTTTATTGTATGTTTAGCTTTAAGACAATTTGCGTAATTATATCATTCAAGTAGTCACCTACTTATTTCTGTTTTTTAATTGTGTGTGAAAACAAAAAAGAAAGCCAGTTAAATAGTCATAATAATCTTTGGTTTTATTTATCTCCGGGCGAATTAATTGCTTTATCTTAATCCACCGTTACAAACATTAGAATCAGGTCAACAAGTAGAACATGTGTCTCGAAATAAACCTTCAAAAAACCAACACAGTAATCACAAACCGATATTGAAAAAGTTTGTATACATGGGAAACTTTTTCAACATAGTGAATCGATTTCTTTTAAGTTCTGGATAGGACATCTTAATGCTCAAAGGGCCCAAACCGATACTTAAAAAGGTGTATCCTTTTTTGGTTTATCAGCAAAATGATTCTCTTTAAGACCATATTGAGTGACATTTTGTTTATGTAAAGATTATGTTTGGAGGTTGATCTTCACTGATGGACCTTTCAATCCAAATAACAGGGAGCAATTTACGAGCGCTCGTTAATTCAGTAGGTAGCGCAGTCAAACATAAATTACTATCGGAGATCGCTCCAAAGCGCCATTTGTCAGTTTGATATTCGCTTGGAGAAAACCATAACCTCAGTTTCCCATAAGAAAAGCATTGGGGTGATGTTGTTTTGGTGAATTTTAAAGTATTTTGAGAGAAATTAGGGATATTTGGACGTTTAGACTATCGTTAATGGTTCTGTAGTGCTTTACTAATATTTATATTGGCAATTGTGTGTTTTATTTTACTAATATTTCAGTTAGGACGGAGCATAAACATACCTAGTAGCATTTGTATTTATATTTCGGTTCTTTATTGTAGTTTTAAAGGTAAGTACTTTGCAGGCTTATTTAAGTGCGACCTTTGTGACTTCTTTCGATTTTATTACTTTGATTTCATTCCAGTACAATTCTAAATATAAATTTTGATTTTATAGAAAACTCTTCGAACAAATAAATAATTTAGGTAAATTGAAGTAATTTTTTTTTAATTTCTAATTATTAGTTTTCAAGGTAATATGCCTACATTCTGTGCCGTTGTAACTAAAAAGTATCCGAAATAAAAATACTTTAAATAAGTGCTGCATAGGTACCTCAAATGCTTGAAAGTAATCCAAAAAACCACTCGAAATTCCGCAAATGCCCAAATACCACACACATTTCTCTACAACACTCCCTAAAACAATTTAAACATGTTTTTCAAATAGTACAGGCAACAATTAAAGTAACACTTATTATTTTTATTCGTCATGAATTATAATTCATAGTTACATTTGCACTAGCAGAAATTCAAATAGCTGAAATGCTAAAAAGGCTAGAGAAGTTGAATAGTAAAGTATGAAACCTTAATCTTTGTTGATACTAAATTTCTCTCAACAGACTTTAAAATCCACCAAAACAAAATCACCCCAATGCTTTTCTTATGGGAAACTGAGGTTATGGTTCCCTCCAAGCGAATGTCAAACTGCCAGATGACGCTTTTCTGCTCATGGTCAATAGCACGTTTCAGTCAAAGCGATGTAAGAGAAAAAAGTTCCGTCCTAGTGTTATCTTTTTCTATCAGTTTTACCAACACGAACCTTCAAAAATACTCTGAATTTTAAATTATCACCAAAAGTCAACCCTAGCCACAGATTATTAACCTTTTCTGTAGCCATGTTGATATCTTAATAAAAAATAAATTACAGGTACTTAATAAAATAATTTTAAATACTTACAGAAGACAGAGGTAATAGTAAACAATTTAGTCTTGAAAAAGACTGTTTGTAAAAAAAGCAGCAAAACGATCAAAATAAGATAAAAACCACGCAGAACAAACCCAAACACAAAACTCAAACGAATAATTAAAAATTTTAAGGTTAGCTTGGCTTGGGTTGATTTTTGGTGATAATTTAAAATTTAGAGTATTTTAGAGGATTCGTGTTGGTAAAACTGACAGAAAGAGATAGCACTAGGGCGGAACTTTTTTCTCTTACATCGCTTTGACTGAAACGTGCTATTAGAAAACAATCATTTCTGTCAATTTTTAGGTTACATTTATATTACGCCACCATCCGTTATTCTGGTATACTTTTTGTACACTGTAAAACTAATTAAATCAATTCAATACCAGCCCAGTTATTTTATTTGAACACTTGTTAGTGTAAAAGTAAAGAAATCAAATTAGAGAAAGAATTCGAAAAAAATTGAAGTAGATTTATAAGATTAACGGAAACAAAGAGAAAGGGTATTACAAAAATTAAAAAATATAATAATATACAATGGTGTAGAAAAGAAAACAAGAACGGCAGCCGGAGTGGGATGCATAATAATAATAAAAGTTTATTGTGCGAACAATTACACTCGGCGGCAATTTTGCACTTGTCAAAAGACAATGCTTATTCAATTTGGACATTGTATACATAAAAACATTTAAGGTACATATATAATAGAGGATCAAATTAAAAATGGAAACTGATAACAAAGATTAGTAAGACAGTGGTGATAATATATGGATCCAATAAAGATGACAAGAAAGAAAATAAAGACAAACTTTTTAACAATTTAACAGAAATTATAAGACAAATAAAAGAAAAAATATACATAATAGAGATTTCAAAAGCAAATTCGGTAAAACCGATGAAAAAATTCAAAGTGGTACTAGGAAAGTATAGAGAAGTAAATGCAAATGCTAATGGAAGAAGAATGTTATATTTCTGTATTGTAAATGATTTACAAATCACAAATACACTATTACCACACAAGAAATTTGCAAGAGAGAAGTAGAAACGAAATATCCTTATAATTTACATACACTAGTGTTCTTCTTTTAGGAGGGGCAATAAAGCAAAGTTATTACTGGTGATTATTTTGACAACGTTTCGTATCCAGAAGGTGAACACTTCTTCAGGCCACTTAAATAAAACAAGAAACACTTGTCACATACATCAGGTAAATGTGTCAAAAACATATAAATGAGAAAAAACAATTAGAACCACCCTTGAAGGGTAGCTAGGTGTAAGCATTTTCACTTTTGAACTATAGAAAATGTCAATTGGATTAGAGATGGTAGCTTCTAGAAGGTCAGGGTCATTAATGTTTGGTGGAGAGTTATTGATGGATAAATTCTGATACAGATTTTTTAAAGGAATCTGAATTCATAAATGTATTTTTTTCTCATTTGTATGTTTTTTTACACATTTAAACCTGATGTATGTGACATGCTTTTCTTCTTTTATTAAATGGCCTGAAGAAGTCTTCACCTTCTGAACATGAAAGGTTGCTAAAATAATTACACAGTAATCGATTTATTTTATTGTCCCTACTAAAGCAGGATGAATTTTTTTCGATGTTTAGCACAGGGATCTCGAAACTAATGAAGATAGAGAAACAGTTAAATGGGGAAAGAATTGTATTTTCAATGAGATCACTAAAATGTGCCATTTGTTCTATCAATAAATGCACGGCTAACTAGATATTTCAAAAATAAGTTTTTTGGTAAATTCGTTTGGTGTATGTTGCTTTGTTATTATTGACTTTACAAAAAATTCATAGAGGGAAAAGTTTTAGGTATTTTTGTGATTAATAATAAAGTTTAGTCGAAATTTTTATTTAACGTATAATTTTTGAGTTATGACACAAACTTCTGTTTTATCTAATGGAAACCATAGTCGGCTATGACTTCATAATAAAGATGCATTTTCAACGATTCCAATGATACACCATGTGACACAATTATTTTTATAAATAAACAAATTATAGCCAATGTTAGTTTAATTTTTCTATACTGCTGGGAGAGTATGCTGTGGAAACAATATCTGACGTAAACGTCAATTATTAGCAAGTGAAAATCACTTATAGTTTCTATTTGTGTTGGTTAAGGTGTCTGAAACCATCATATGAATTTCTCTAATGAAGAAAAAGTGATATGAGTGTTATATTTTGTGTCATAGAAATGCCGTACAATCTGCACAACGATATTTTCAGCTCTATTTTGATCGTCGGCGGTCTTATTCTTTACCTACCTATAAAAGACTTTATGATAATTTGGGGGAATATAGATCTTTGTGTAGATCAAAATATATTACAAGTAGTATTAATGAAGAAGCAGAGGTAAATGTACTAACATGTGTAGCAAAATCCATCGATTTCAACTCGAAAACTTGAAGCTGACGCAGGTATGTCACAAGATATAGTTGTACGAATACTAAAAAAATATAAGCATTGTACCTGGTTTACTAACATGTGTGAAGCTGGCTCACAGTTTAAATTTAAAGTTTTGTGGACGGATGAAACGCAATTTACCAACTGCGGCATGTTTAATAGGCATAATCAGCATTTATGGATGCAAGAAAATCCGCATCACGTTGAACAAAGAAAACCCGAAGTAAGATTTGGATTTAATGTTTGGTGCGGCGTCATTGGTTCAAGAATTATTGGTCCGCACATTTTTAATGGTATACACTAACGGGTGATCGTTACCTTCATTTTTTACAAAACAATTTTGATAACATCTTAGACGAATTACCCCCGCACACACGTGGTATGCTCTAATGATGTCAGCACGATGGGGCATCACCACGCAATTAGGTAACGGTGCGAAATCATTTGTATCAAACATTCCCTAACTCATGGATAGGACGAAACGCGCCCGTTGCTTGGCCACTTCGATCCCCGGATCTGTCTGTTTTAGACTTTTATTTATGGGGAACGTTAAATGATAGGGTTTATCAGAAGACATACGCCACATAAGATGATCTTAGGGAAGCTGTTCTAGAAACTTTCGCTAATACTGATGCATGTTCCGTTCGAAAAGCTACAAATTCTGAAATAATAACACTATTCTGGACTTCCATTGTCTATATTTTATTTTAATAGAATAAACACAACGTTTTAATTGCTATTGAATCTGCAATCGTCTTCAGGTGAATACTAACAGACTTAAAGACTACTGTAACTTATATACTAATACAAAGTTAGTGAAGCGATCAAGTGTACAAAGTTAATGAAGGGGACGTTACCGTAAACTAAGATTAGTCAGGCGTCTAATTAAGGGTTTCACACATTGTTAATCTCTACGCTGGGTTGACTAAAGACATTCTTGTTGTTTTCGATAAACGCTGCTTCTTTAAATTTTCTCTTGTACCAGTGCTCTTCTCGGTGTATAATTCTTGCCTCCGACCATTTCATTTTGTGATGTTTTTCCCAGGAGTGTTGGGCAATGCCGGATTTCAAAGTCTCTCCTCTCTGCGCATGGGTTTTATGTTCCTTCAACCTGATATCTAAGGGTCTTTTAGTTTCCCCTACGTATGACTGGCCGCATTCACATGGGACTTCGTAGATGCAATTCTGGGAGTCACGACTGTTGTCTGGTCTAGTTTTGGAGATCATGCTACCAATAGTTCTTGATGATCTGAATACCGTGTTAATGTCATAATTTCTTCCTATCCGTTTTATTTTCAGTTTCTACCACTTGTTTCTGGGTAACCATTTTGTTTAAGGTTTCTTCTGATGTTCTTGATTTCATCTTGTAGTCCTACCTCTGTATTACATAGTCTGTGAGCTCTGTCGACTAAAGATTTAATAATCCCTTTCTTTGTTGTTCCACTGTGATTGGAGTCGTAATTCAGATATTGGCCGGTATGAGTTGGCTTTCTGTAAACTGATGTCACAATATCCTCATTGTTTCTTTTGCGAGGACGTCCAAGAATGGTAGTGAGTATTCCCTTTCTTTCTCCATGGTGAATTTGATGGATGGCTTAATGTTGTTCAGGTGGTGTAGAAAAAGGTCTAGCTGACGGTCGCTATGGTTCCAAATTATGAACGTATCGTCTACATATCTGAGCCATAATTTTGGTTTAAATCTCGCTTTTTCCAGTGCTTGGACCTCGAACCAGTTCATGTAGATGTTGGCGATTACCGGTGAGAGAGACGAACCCATAGGAAGACCGTCGTCTTGTGCAAAGAATTCGTCCTTTAATTGGAAATATGAGTTCCTGAGGCAGCATTGTAGAAGTTCCATTATCCCTCAACCGGTAGCAAAGTTCTATTATGTAATTCCTCGTCCTCTAGTAACTTCTTCTGAATAATTTCTAAAGATTCTTCAACCGGAACATTAGTGTAGAGGCTTTCTACATCGAAGCTGACAAAACGATCTCGTTTTTGTAGTTCTATAGACCCAAGAATCTCTACGAAATGTCTGGAATCCTTGACAAACGATGGGCTGCCATCTTGAAGTGGTCGTAGAATTGAAGTAAGAACTTGGCTAGTTGGTATGTGGGTCCATAACGAGAGTTAGTTATTGGTCGAAGCGGCATGTTGTCTTTATGTATCTTTGGTAATCCATATAAATGTGGGGGTTTGCTGTGGTGTGGCGTAAGAGTTGTCCTTGTTCTCGAAGGAAGGTATTCTTCGTATTTCTTCAATATCTGGTAGACCTTCCTCTCCAGGCTGGAAGTGGGATCTTTCTTCAAGCGTCGGTAGTTCCCTTTGTCGTAGAATCTCGTCTGTTTTTGGTCGTATGTATGGGAATCCATGATTACTGTTGCTTTTCCTTTGTCAGCTGGCAGGATTTTGATGGATTTATTCTTCTGCAGTTCTTTAACGATCGATATCTCCCGTTTTGTTATGTTGCTTTGTTCTTTTCTTTTCTTCTCCAGTACACTCCGGACTTTCCACTTGAATTCCTCTGCTTGTAACGGTTCTAACTTTACGGTCTCTACAGCACTCACGATGTCCAGAATAGGAACTTCTTTGCAAGTTAAGGCAAAATTAAGTCCTTTTTCCAAAAGTGAAGTCTCCGTGATTGATAATGGATGTGAGGAAATGTTGACGATGGTTCTCTTCGGTACTTTCATAGTATTGGTTGGTTATTGTTGGTTTCGAGTTAGATTTGACCATTTTCTGTTGTGAGCAAGTTTTTGTGTTCCTCGAATCTAGTCACAGACGGTGTCAATCTTTCGGAGTATCGGTGCTAAATCTTCTTCCGAGATGATTACTTTTATTTCTTCGAACTTCAGTGTAGCGTCTTGGATTAGTGTGGCCTTCTTCCAACGATGATAGTTGATTTGCGATCTAATCAGAGCCAGGCTAGCTCTTTCAACAATCTTGCGTGCTCTTTCAATCCTGATTGGGGACTTCCAACGGAAGCCCTTGGGTATGATGTGATTGTTTCTGGCCGTCCGTAAAAACATTATGTGCGTCTCTTCCTTCGTAATCTTGATCCTGATTTTCTCGTAGTCTCGAAATTTGTTGCTGATTCCGGGTTCATACCGGTCTTCCATCGTACGTTTGACCGAGAAGAGCACTGGTACAAAAGAAAATTTAAAGAAGCAGCGTTTATCGAAAACAACAAGAATGTCTTTAATCAACCCAGCGTAGAGATTAACAATGTGTGGAAACCCTTAATTGGACGCCTGACTAATCTTAGTCTACGGTAACGTCCCTTCATTAACTTTGTACACTTGATCGAATAGTGTTATTATTTCAAACACAACATTGTCTAAAACTCTAAACCATTCAAAAGATACAAATTCTGTTTTAAAACGGTGTATTATGTACATTAACCTAAACGGTAGATATTTTGAAAACATACTAACTTAAACACGACACACAAACAATAAAATCAGTTACGTTGCTTTACTCCCTTCTTTATATTTTATTTAGATCCTAAGTTTCGTTGTTGTTTTTGTAACTTATCGTTTACAGTTTTTTGTTTGCTTGTTGTTGGTCACGAATATTAACATTACTCTCTATCAAGAAACTCACAAGAATTTAATTGTGGCTTCCCAATTAATAATAGAGCCTTCTTTTAGGAGTTTGGCTTTGTAGGACTTCATTACATGTTTGTTCTTCCAAATAGAGCCTTTGTACTTTTATCATTGTGACGTTATTTTTGTTAATTTATTAATTGTATTAAACGTACATCAATTTCGTTAGAGCTTTTTCGTGTGTGTATTTAAGCGTTTTTAATACAAGTATAAAATATGGAAGGTGATCAGTACCTTACAGTACTCCATGGTCGACAAGAAAAACATGTTGTTCCTGAGAATCACCACTTTGGTTTCCAGAACTGGTCATCAAGACCCTCCCGGATAATTACGAAAAAATATATAACACAATTTCACAAAACACAATAAATTGTCTTCTACTTCGATTTGGTATTAATGTAGATGCTTACTGGCTTTAAATGCCTCACTAAAGATCGGATTTTTCCGGTCGAAACGTCGGCAAACAAAAAGTCCATGGTTATAGATTGGTGACACATCATACAAAGCCAAACACCGTTAAAAATATAAACTCATAAGAATTTGTTATTGTTGTTATTCTTTGTACGTTAAGTAGTTTCTGGAATATAGTTACTAGTATTTTTTTGTTTTTACTTGAACAGAATAAACAACTCCCTACAAACTAATTGAGCTCGTAATTTTAAAATTTCATTATTCAACTTGACGCGTATCTTAGTAATTGTTTCCATTGCACACTATACAAGAAGTTTTGAAAAAAATCATAATTAACCATAGATGATTTATTTCTAAAAATAAATATGACATATGGGATATCATTGAAATCGTTAAAAATGCACCTTTATTATGAAGTTATAGCCGACTATGGTTTCCATTAGAAAAAATAGAAGTTTGTGTCATAACTCAAAAAGTATACGTTAAATAAAAATTTCGACTAGACTTTAGTATTTACCACAAAAATACCTAAAACTTTTCCTTCTATAAATTTTTTGTAAAGGCAATAATAACAAAACAACAGGCACCAAACAAATTTATCAAAAATCTTATTTTTCGAAATATCGAACGAAAAACACATTTTTTATTAAGCTAAAAAAACTACAACTCTTTTCCCATTTAACCACCTCTCTATCTTTAGTAGTTCCCGAGATCCCTGTACTAAACATCGAAAAAACTCACCCTGTATATTAATAGAAAGAAAAGGCAGAAGGACGATAATAGATTTGAGAGTGAAAAGATGTTCGAAAATTGGTAGCGATCATCATTTGGTGATGGCTAAAGATAGAAAAAATATACAAGAGAAGAAAAAGCAGATGAATAAACAAAACAATGAAGTGCTAATACGAGGTGTGACAATTAAGTAATGAGACTGATTTTATTGCCGCGCTTGTGGTAAACCTGCGACTTTGAATTTCCCTTCTCTTTCGCCGGCATTCTTCCCCTTTCCATTGATATGTTTACCATCTCTCTAACTTGTTTAGTTCGCCTGCTGTGTCGTGTTTAGTAGACCTGTGTTGGTGATGCGCATCACGAAAATGAAAAGTAAAATCTAAAACAACACGTTGCGATAAAATTTTGCGCCGTATCGGGCGGAACAGCTTCGGAAACGTACGCTAAAATCGTAAAAGTGTATGGTGATAATGCTCTCAGTCGTGCATAGATGTTTCGATGGCATCAACGGCGATCATTTTGTTGATGGCCATGACCTTTTTGGATGGCCGTGGAATTGTCCATAAAGAATTTGTTTCACCGGGGCAAACCGTAAATCAAGTCTACTCTCGCCAAGTACTAGATTGCAAAAACGAGTCAATTGGTTGCGCCCAGACATCGCAAACAACTGGATTCTTCATCACGACAACCTCGCCGTGCCACACCGCCCTCAGCGTGTCCCAGTATTTGGCCTCTAAAGAGGTCGACGTGTTATAACAGTCGCCTTATTCGTCCAATATGTCACCCTGTGATTTTTTGTTCCCTAGAGCAAAATTGGTAGTCAAACAAACCCGGTTTAGTTCGATTACTGTCATCCAAACGGCCGTGACGAGGGTACTCGCGGATATCCTAGTCAAAGCGTTCCAGAAATCTTAAAAAGCGTAGAAAACGCGATGGAATCGTTGTGTGGGATGGCAGAGTTGTAGAATAATTTTTAAATATACGGTTTTTATGGAATCAGTCTCATTACTTAATTGTCACACTTCATAGTTTGAATCAATTAAATATTGTAAATTAAGAGACATGAAAGTAGCAAATAAATACGAAGAAACTATAAGCAAAAAACTGGGAGGGTATGAAAACGAATTTTAAAAAAAGGTGCGTTGAAACGGTTGTGAATACAGCAGAAGAAATATAAGGAAAAGCAAGGAACAAAAATAATAGGAAACAAACATAGTGCTGAAGAGCGGGAATTAAGATACAATTAAAAAAAAAGAAACTGAAACGGACAAAACTGGAAAAACGAGAAACGACTAAAAATTATCCAAATTGCAAAAGAAAAGCGATGGAAGACCGGAAAGACCATTGAAGAAAAATGTAAAAAACTCAAAAAGCAACCAAAACTATTTTTGTACTCGCCTACTGAGAAGTGAAGTTTACATAAGCGTGTAGCCAATCAGGAACATTTACTTCTACGCACTAGTGCCCGGAAAACGGACAAAAGCATTGGTATATTTAGACTTTTAAATAATAATAGTACATTGTAATTTTAATTTTTAGTTGTAAAACGCTTTTCCCAGTATTTTTTAAAATAAAAACATATAGAAAAAGTACAAAAAGCAATTAAAAGTTATTAACAATTTACAGTGCCATCTATGAATTCAAGATTTAAGCTGTCAATTATATTAATTTTTTAGAAATATTTACTCGTTACAAAAATTATGTACAAACCTTTTCAGGAAGATTATTCTAGCATTCGCGCTATTAAAGCACTCGCTCACTCCGTTCGCTCTTGCTTCAAATGCGCTCATGCAGAAAATTCTACTTGGTATGTAAATAACTATTATACAACAGAGAAGGGAATGAATACAAGAATAACAAAGAGGCAGAAAAACATAAGAAATACAAATAATGGTAGATGGAAAGGAGCTTTTGAAGAATTACTACATGATCCCCAAAAGGAAGAAGAAATTGAAAACAACGAGATAACAAGAGAAACGAAAGAAAAGCTGATAAGAGTAAAAGAACTTGAAAAAGTAACAAGATCTAAAATACGCGAAAGTCGGGAATGATTAATAATGTAGGACAAAGCGAAAGACATACACTATGAAGTATACAGAACAAGTTATGGATAAATGAAGTCGAATGAAGAACTACCAAAAAGCTGGACGACACCACTAATTGTGCCGATACAAAATAAGATAGATGTAAAAGAATGTAATAATAATTATAGAGGAGTAACATTACTAAATATAGAGGGTGGCCTATTAGGGCGAGGAAGATAGATATCTCGAAAATATTGGCGTTAGAAAAAAACTTTCGCAATGAAAGTTGTGCAAATCAATGAGCTGCTAATGTTAAAATTATTTTCGCTTATACTGGGTGTTCCATATAAGTGCGACATACCAAAGTTATGTTTTTTTAAATGTAACTACCCAGTTTTTATTACAAATTTAGATTCCTTGGGAAATTCTAATGGTAACTTTATGCTTTATGCATAATGTATAAAATGGAGGATTTTCGCATTATTGCACTTTTTCTCCCTAAATTCATAGATAACTTGATTTTTTCAAATGGCAACACCTAATTTTTTATGTGCAGTTGAACGTAGAATTTCATAAGCATTCTAATTATAAGTTTGTAGGTATCTAACTCTTACGGATTTTTGCGGATTTATGAAATTCTACGTTCAACAGCACATGAAAAATTAGGTAGTGCTATTTGAAAAAACCAAGTTATCCATGAATTTAGGGAGTTCAATTTAAATAATTGAATACTCAAAACCAAGCGAGGTTAGAAAGGTGAACAACAAGCTGTAGTTTGCACATGTAATGCATATTAAAGCTGCGAAATCGCAGTTGGATAAATTCCAGAATAACTGGGTTATTTAATTTTTTCGAAAAGTCAATTTTTCCAGAAAAAGTGAAATAATGCGAAAACCCTTCATTTTAGACACTATGTATAATGCATAAAGTCACATTAGAATTTCCCAAGGAATCCAAATTTGTAATAAAAAATGGGTAGTTTCATTTAAACAAACATAACTTTGGTATGCCGCACATTTATGGAACACCCTGTATAAACGAACATAATTTTAAAATGTGCAGCTCATTGATTTGCACAACTTTTATTGCAAAGGTTTTTTTCTAACTCTAATATTTTCCGAGATATCCACCTTCCTCGCACTAATGGGCAACCCTGTATGTATTAAAATATTAAAAAAAAAACGGTTTACGGAAACTTCCAGTAACTAATTTTTTTCTCATACTTTTCAGAGAGGTGGAACTTATTTGTGGATAAATTACAAAATTGTACAGGGTACTGACTGTCTTAACTGCCAATTTTGAATTTTATTAGACCAAGCAGAAGATACCAATAATTTCGCCTACAACATTACAAAGCTCACCAAAAAAGACCAGACTAAATAACCAACAGAAAAACACCAAAAACTTTACTCGGACACGTATTTCAACAGCTAAGCTGTCATCATCAGTTTTTGGTGTTTTTCTGTTGGTTAAATAGACGCTGCAGTTGGTGTTCCTTTCCTTTGATTAGACTAAATATCTTCGACATAATCTACTAGTTAGTGATATAACACTCACTTCATCTTTCGAATATTATGAATGTATAAAGCACTTTGTATAAACAATCAATCTCCTATAAGAAATTGTGACTCCAAACACAATAGCTACCTTTAATTAATCCATGACGTAAACACTCTACAACAACCTTATAAATAGAACAATAAAAATTAATTTATTATTAAATTATCATAAAGTGAACCACATAATGAAGTATGTTCATTGTAATCAACAATTACAGGGAGGTTTTGCAAATGTTAATCAGCATTATGAGGAGTTTAAAAAACAGTAAAGTTTCTTATGCAAGAAAATCAATCTTCTTGCAGATCATCAAAAGGCTTTACATAATAAGAAAGAGAAAGACAAATACGTACATATATGTTTATGGAGCATTTTTATAATTCTGCAGTTGATCAAAATGCAATGCAATCGAAATCTATACAAATATTACTGGTGTACATAGCTTTTCAATACCTTTCTTTTGATTTTAAAATTAAATAGACCCACTACTAAAAAAAATTTTAACAAACCTTCAAATTCATCTGAATCTACACTGAGGGCGGCAACGAGCATTTCTTTACATTTTATTCGAACCGCATCAGTTGTACCGGTGTTGACTGGTGGAAATTGAGTGGGTAATTTTCATCTTTATCTCTATCCTTATCTTCTAGATTTCTCTCTTCACGTTTCATAGCTTCGAACTGCCACTCGATTCTCTCGTATTACTCGAATTATTCGTTCCGGATAAAAACTTTTTCCAATTTTTAATTAACGTCTTTGCCAAACTAATGACCTCATCGTCTTTGCTAGATTTTCGAAGAGCATTTACAGTCATTCCAATACGTGTTTTTGTTAAAACATCCAAATTAATATCTAACGTTTGTAATTCTTTCAATAAGTCCAGTGCTTGTTCCTGGCCCTACAATAAATAAGATTTAAATTTCCCTCCAAATAGCGACGCAAATAATTCTGATTTTATCATCCCGCATAAGTTATTTAACGTTTAGATTAAGGTGAAAACTTACACTCCCGTCGCTGGCGGTCATTTTATTAAGCTTTTTTTGAATTCGCATCACCTCCTCTTCGGCACTCATCTTAAAACAAACCGGTTTAACACAATTCTATACAATATTTCGCGATCGGTATCGAACACGTACACGTAATCTTTAATAAATAGTTTTAATTAATTTGGATATTTTGAAGTACTTTACATTTCTGTCAAAATTGCGAAAACACTAAAGCGTAAACACCAACGCAAACTGCTGAATCAACCATTTGTATTTACACCGACAGCGTTGCCGCACCAGCATTTTACCACTCAAAGAAAAATTAAAAAAAAATACAAACGTTCCCTTAACTTTTTTTAACGAATTTAAGGTTTATTCGTTTGTCTGCTCGATTGGCATATAGCAAGTAGAGCAGTTTTTAAGTCGTTCGTGTCTGTCAGAGTACTACGGCTGATACTTAAGCAAGAATTTTACTCCCGCTGCTCGATGACGTCATTGAACATGATTTTGTTACTCGATTCTGCTCGTTTCGAGCAAAATCAGCAGGATAAACGAACAAACCTTTAGCAAGCACTTTTCCTTCTAATCATTTTTATAACATTTTTTTGTTGAATATTTTTGGTTTAAGTTATGTGGCAATATGTGCGCAACTAACTTCACACTAGTTACCTTCTTCATGACAACTTGGCAAGAAATTCAAAATAAATACACAAACGGAAATGGATAATTTGAAAGAAATGGAAAATGAATTGGAAAAATTAAAATTACAAGAAGTAACTTTTTCCAATTCCAATATAAATTTCATTTAACAAAGTAAATTTTAGGAAATGGTATTAAAAGAAATGAAGAATTTTGTAACCGAAAAAACTTACGTAGATGCAAAAATTAAAGTATTATCCAAAATTTTACCCACTTTGAAGACTTTAAAAGCTGACACTCAAGGCTTGGTGAGTACAATCAATTCCATTGCAGAGTCTGCCGAAAGCATAAGTAATAAAGTGAGAACTTTAGACTGTGCTCGAGTAAGTTTTGTATACACAATATTGTGACCATTCTTACATTGATTGTTTTAGAATAGGGTGGAAGAGTGTCAGCAGAGAGTTGGAGATTTGATTGATTTAGGATTATGTTCGGAAGGTGTGCAAACTGCTATTTTAAATGAGGATTACGAAAAGGGTGCTGCGCATGTCCATAGGTTCTTATCAATGGATCAATCACTATTAAAGAAAACTGCTACAGATGTTGAAAACATATCGAGTGTGTTGAAGGCTGTTGGTACATTACAAGATGCAGCAAGTCAATTGAGAACAATTGTGCAGCATAAGTTTGATGAGGCTGTACGTATGGAGGATTTGGCTAGTGTTGAGAGATTCTTTAAGATATTTCCTTTATTGGATATGCATGATGAAGGGATACGGAAATTTTGCAGTTACTTAAGTGAAAAGGTCAGTGTATGTTAAAATAATATAATTGTTGAATCTGTTGGAATCCAATGTGCTGTAAAATTAGTTGGGACTGTTTAATGTAGTTCTGTAGATCATTGATGTATAGAAGGTGAAATTGGTCCACAACTTGTTTGCTATTGAATGCTTTGAGATGCAGTTATCACCACCAAATAAGCATACTTATGCTGCATATTGTAAAAATATTTACATTATATACAGAGTGTTCCTATAATGAGTGGTAAACCGTAGTTGTGTTTTTTAATTGCTACAACCTGTATGTCTTTACATAATTAGTTTTAGAATGGATAAATAATGAGATATAAGACTATGGGTACAGCTTTTTTCTTACAGCATGAAAATCAATTTTACAATAACTTCTAATTTTAATAAATAGTCCAATTATGTAAAAATATACAGGGTGTTTCCTTTAAAAACACATCTTTGATTTACCAGTCCATATAGGAACACTCTATATATAATGAAAATATTTTTAGAAGTGCTTACTTGGTGGTGAAAACAAACGTATTGACTAATTATACATCCCTGGGCCACCCTGTATATTCAGTTGAATTGGCTTACCTAAAATGATTCAGCTTACACTGATTTTGGTCAACGCATGTGAATGTAGTAATTTTTGTGAAGATCCCGGAGGTAAGAAAATTTAAACATGTAGATAAGGGCTTTGTGTTCGAAAATCTGATTTTAACATTATTATTAAGAACTAATTTTTACCACAAGCATTTTTGATTAATGAAGTAAGCAGTGAGAAACTCAGAGAGTCAATCTAGTAATGGTGAAAAATAAAAAAAGAGATAAAAATTTAGACAGCGTTGAAGAAGCGGCGACATTTGCGAGAAATAAGAAGACAATCAAGTTAGAAATGCTAAAGCAACTAACTCTAGATCCAAATAAAAATTGATCAAGTCAAATTCAATAGAGAAATAATAGCGCCGAAGGAAGAAAATGAGGACTTAGAAAAGGAGTACAACCAGATAAAAAGGCATCTTAATTAATTGAAGAAAGAAGTACATGATACAAATACACGAATGAAACTATTCGAAAAAGAGAAAAGACGAGCTTGCAGAAATGAATAACGGAAATGGAAGAGTTCATAATCGAAAAATTAAAAGTCAATGTTGAGATTAAGGGAACCGTAAAATAGTACCAGAAATACACCTGTTTGAACTTGATCACTATAAAGACAGGAAATAATGAAGAACAAATAAAAACTAAAATATATAACAGGAAACAAAGTATACATAAATATTGATCTGACACAATAAAAATGAACATCGAGACGCAGATTAGGAAGAGAGCGGAAGAGGAAAAGGCAACGCGGAAGAAAAGTAAAAAAAGGTTACTAAAAGCTAACTATGAATGGGAAAGAATGGAAATGAAGGAATAGAAGAGAAACACGAAATGACAGTAAAGCACTATGCAAAAAACTAACTATCAACAGCAGGACTGAGCATATTGAGTTTATTAACGCATACTGAGTAAATTAAATTAATTTTACACTAGTTGTAATTAGATTCACTAAAGACGGTTGCTTTTCTTTAACATCAAATAATCGCTGAAATTATTTTTCAACCCGCTAATTAATCGCGAATGAAAATCTGCGAACGCGCTTTCCAGCTAAGCTGTAAGGAGGAGCCAGAGACAGGTTCACTCGGTGTATTCGGGCACTAAAACCTGTTATTATACGGTGTGCTCGCGTTTATATACCCTCGGAAAACAACAATTTAAAATCGTAACGTTGGATACAACTCTTCAATGATAATACTAATTTTTTTATCCAGGGAGATTCGGACCTACAATCTCGTTTTTTTACAAGTTGCAGATTACCGAGGTGCAGATTGCTTGAAATTTTTAGTTATATGTTGGGTGATTTTTTTTAAATGTTTTTGTAAATTAGTTTTTAATCTGTTTGTGTATCATTTAGATCGAGAGTTTAGAGTAGTTTCTTTTTGCAGTTAAAAGATACAGCAGAGAAAAATTTGAATGCGGCATTAAATACATCCATAACGGATAAACGTCATAACGTTAGATTCGCAGATGCGCTGACGTTATTGTTTGAAGGATTGGCACGCATAATAGATGTTCATCAACCGTTAGTCGAGACATACTACGGCCCCGGTCGTCTTATGTCTGTAGTTTCTAATTTACAAAAAGAATGCGACACTCAAGTCAAATTAATAATGATGGAATTCAACAAACACCGACAAATTAATAAAAAAATTAGTCAAATATCCGAAGTAGCAAAAATGAGCAGCAATTCCAGTTTTAGCAAAATTGAAAAAATCGACCCGAAGGATTTAGATGTTTTAATCCAGGAAATTACTATCATGCACGTGCGAATGGAAATGTATACTAAATTCATTAAGCGAAAAGTTATGGTAACGTTTATACGATTTTCGAAAAATACATTTTAAACTTCTTATTTTCTAGTCTGATATAGAAATTAGTATACCTGCAGTAGACGAACGCAATATCAGTATTAAATTACTCGATCAACTTATCAACGGTAGCGATTTAAGTAGAAGCAAACATGATTTATTGTCTTTGTACTTGAAGTTGGAACAGTATTTTATGGAAGAATCTGTAAGCAAGGCGGTAGGGATGGATTCGACTGAGACTTCACAGCAGACATCTAGCATGGTGGATGATACGTTCTTTATTATCAGGAAATGCATCAGGTTTGTATTTATTTATTTGAATAAATAGCTGATGCTTGACGGTTAGATATAGAAAAGGAGTCGAACAGTGTTTCAATAGCTAAGATATTATCAACAGTCAAAACATAAACAAATCAAAACAAATGAATTGGTTAATTACTTAAACAACTTATTTAAGATTTTAATTAAATTAACAATAACACAACTCTATCTATTCCTTTCATTTTTTTGTATACTTTATTCTATCTACATTCCAATTGTATGATCTTTTTTTATTCCATCCAGTTTCTCCTCTTCTTTACCTCCCTCATCCGTTCAATCCCTTCCCCAATAGCGTCCTTCTCTTCGTCTTTGTCCTTCCACCAATACTTATTTTCCCTTTCTTAATTCCCTACTTTCCCTACTCTCTTCTTTCTTAATTCTTTCTCTCCCGTTAGATAACTGGGTTTCCCTTCTGTCCTTATCTCCCAATATTTCTTATTGTACTTTCCTTCTTTTATTTTCTCCGCACTTTCTTCTGAATCCTGCCTCTTCTTACTATCTCCGCTTCTACACTTCTTCCTTCTTGCCTTATCCTTCTCATCTCTCTCTAAATTTTCGTTTTTTGCATTTCTATTTCCTTCCAGCATTCATATAATATATCTTCCTCTCTCTGACTTTCCAGCTTCTCCTCATACCTCATTGCTCTTCTTCCGTTCTGAATCCTTAACCTCTCCAATTTTACCTTTTCTTCCTCTATAATCTATTCCATCCCTATATCTCCGCTTCATATGTCATTACTCCTCTGACTATCCTATCAAATATCCATCTTCTTTTCTCTACTTCTTTCCCAAATATTCTTTCTCCGATCCCCATACCTGTTTTACTATCTTATATCTTTTGTGTTCTATTTCTTTGATATGCTCTTTATCCTTGTTATCATAGCTTATCATATATCCCAAATATCTATATTTTCCCTATTAAATATTTCCTTATTACATTTATCATCCCCTTCAACTTCTCCTCTTTCTTCGCCACCGCCACCATGTCATCCAATCCAAACTTTCCTCTCTCCCTTCAACACGGACTCATTGGGCATTCCTGTCTTAATCCTCTCCATATTCTGAATTTATTTCCTAACTCTGCTCTCCCTCTTGCCCTGCAAAAAGTTTCCTCATAACTCTTCTGTTGCTCCCACTATGTTCTCGTTTATCACTTTTCACCTCATGCATTTCCAAAGTATTTCTCTGTCCACCTCAAATGCAGCCTTCAAGTCTATAAATACCCCATACATTTACGCACCCTTCCTTCCTATCTGTCTATGTACCATGTGCTTTAATATGTGTATGTTGTCTATCGTTCCTCTTCCTTTACTGAATCCCACCTGCCAGTCTGGCATCAACTTTTTCTTTTCAATTTCCTCTACCAATCTTTTCCTGAGTATTTCCCACATACAATAGACTCACTCCTCTAAAACTTTTTGGTGTCATCTTGTCCCCTCCCTTATAGATCGGATATATTATTGCCTCTCCTCACTGCCTCTCCTTATTTCCACTGTTCCCCTTGTGCCCTATTTGTTCCCCCCTGGCTTCTTCCACTTCCTCCCTTTCAATTTCCTTTTTCTACTTCTTTCTCTTTTCACACACATCTTCTCATGCCTTTTCTTCTTTTCCTCTAATCATCCCAGCATCTTCTTGCAATGTTCCTCTCAATCCTTTTCTTCTACCTTTATTTCTAACTTTCTTGTTCTTTTAGCCTTCTTCCTACAAACTCATATGCTCGTTCTTCATTCCTTATTTCGTTAATTCGTTTGATCTTTTCCTATACTTTCTTTTTCCATTGTTCTTTACAGTGTTTTTATCTCCTGCTCAATTTCCTGTTTCGCATTTCGTCTTCTCCCTGTAGCCTATTCATTCTATTTCTCTCTTCCTTATTGTATCTACTTCTACTCCGTTGGTGTGTGTAAACATTTTCATTGATAATTTTGAATACCAACCAATTTAGGGCAGTGGTCACTTAATAAAATTAATAAAGTTTAGAGTATCGAGCACGTATTCATATTAATAAAGGGATTTGAGATTTTCTCTTTGGATCCACAGACGGACCATTGCGAGTGGAAGTCTAGACGGAATTTGTGCTGTAATCAACATAGCCTGCGGGGTGCTAGAAAACGATTTTTGCGGAGTACTGCGGGGGCGTTTAAAACAAGGCTATCCATCAGGATATCTAGACTTAACGCAAGCTTACAACGTTTTACAGACATCAATACAACATGGTCGGTTACAACCCAGCGACACCGAACAAATTCGTACCGCTTTCATTGTAAGCTTCATTGCCCCGGACCGATTTTGAAATTAAAAATTGTGTTTTCAGATTGCGTTAAATAATGCAGATTCAAGTACTGAATACGTGGAAACTCTGTGCGACAGCGTCCTAAGCGATGTGCAAAAAGCAATACCGAATTTAAACACAAACGAAGAGGGAAAATTAGAAAGTTGCCTTTCCGGTTTATCTTCTGTTACGACTAATTTGAAAGAAGTAATCGAGTACGGGATGCAACAATTGCGAGTCAGCGTAATTAAACCGCGAATTAGTCCCTGGGTCGACTCTTTTCTAAACGTTAATCACGAATTCACTGAAGTAAAATTTAAGGTGGTACGCGTTCAGTTTTGAAATGATAATGTTTTTTAGGACCAACTATCGGAATACGAAGCAGGGGAATCGTTTGTTCAGACTTTGATTATGAATTTGGATTCGTTACTCTCGTCATTTAAGAACTCATTAACCGATTCTAATTACGATGGTCTTATCAAAATATTAATAACTGAAGTGACTGCTAGATTAGAAAAGGTTGTGCTTAAATCTACTTTCAACAGAGTAAAATAAATTTAGTTGCATAAATTAGAAATTTTCATTTTATTTTTAGTTGGGCGGTTTAGTTTTAGACAAAGAAGTTCGTTCGTTGGCTGGTTATTTAACGAGCGCGACCACGTGGTCGGTGAGGGATAAGTTCACGAGGTTGTCACAAATTGCGACGATTTTGAATTTAGAGCGGGTCACAGAAATTGGTGATTATTGGGGCGATCACGACGGGGCACTTACGTGGAGGTTAACGCCCACAGAAGTCAGGACAATTATGGCTTTACGGTACAGTATCAAAGTGTATATCTAATTGTTGAACCTAAAATTTCGAGAAATTTTGTGCTTTGATTTTCCTATATTATGTTAAGATCAACATCTGACGTAAATTTTAACCGCGAAAAACTATTTGTACCACTCGCTTTAGTTTTTTTTTTTATAAACAACGTTAACATTTATGACCTTTAACTATATATAGAACAGAAGACACTGATCAATTATCTTTATGTTTTAGAATCGACTTTAAATTAGAAGACATCCAAAGGTTAAAATTGTAAATATAGAACTAAAATGTGATTGTGAAAACGTATGATTGTTATTATTTTGAAGTTCTTATAGTGTTTATAGACATTGTAAATAAAGAAGTAATTGTGTTGTATGCATTTATATCAGCAGTTTTCTAGCTTTAAAAAATTTACTTACCTCTGCATTTTTTTTCAGTATTTTGAATCTTTTTTATTTCAACAAAACTATGCATTTATTGTTCTGATTCTTATTTCATTAATCGTAAACGAAACGTACTACGTATTATCAATTTTGGGAAATGTTTCGTGGTAGTTTTGTATACACATAATGTATTCGATTTTTGCTAATGGACTTTTTTTCACTTGCTAAAGATCGAGGATAATCGACGATATTAAAAAACATGATCACGTATTATTTAAATTGTACGTTATAGATAACATCTACTTAATAAAAGACGAATAATTCAAACTAAAACTTTATTATATTTCTTTTCGTTGTTTTGTACTTCAAATCCTTAGCAATGAGAGCTCATCAGTTTCTGAAATCGTATTTGCATGTTTTACTTAATCATAATCAGCAAACTATTCGATATTTTTGCGTTTCGCAGTGCATTTTATTTTGAATATATTGAAGGTTTACACTACAGCATATGACATATAAAAGTGCTTATATCTAACACTGAGTGCATAAAAATGCATGTTGTAAATAAACTTTGTATTGTAATTTTAATTGAAACAAAAATGTTTTTTAAAAGCGTTCATTCAACATTTCTTAGAAATACACGTTCCGTTTTAGCTCAAGTGGAGCACAAAACAATAAAACCTTATCTGTGATACGTAATCCCATGCACTAAGGGCCTATTCATTGACAAATAGGTGTTGTTGCAGAATAGGAAGTATTAAATTCTTGGTAATTCAAATCTGCAGAATGCGAATAGCAAACTATTGTGAGGTTGTGCATACCTTAAAAAGATGCCGAAAGTCGGAGTCTGAGCTTATTAAAAAGTCAAGTACGACGGAAGTGTAGTGTTTTGTTGTGAGGGAAAAACAGGTACGTATCCAGTAGGTAATTGTAGTTTATATTAATTTTATGAAATTCAGAACTTCCTTTTAGGAGGGGAAATAAACAACAAGTATTTGTGTAGTAATTTTGGCTACGTTTCTTGTCTTGGTTGTGGACATTTCATCAGGCCGGCCGTATCTCTACAACTAGGACACGAAACGTAGTCAAAATTACTACATAAATACTAGTTAATTATTGCCCCCTCCCTCTCTAAAAGGAAGATTAAATTTCATTACATTAATTAGAGGAGGATTTAACTAATACGTTATATGTAGTTTATATTTTTAGTTGAGATTTTAGTAGTAGGGCAGTGAGCGAATTGGTAAATTTAAACCTAATTTTGCAGTGTCATTCTCATTATTGTATATTACCGTTATTTTTTATAACTCCACAAGAAGGATTTTTCGAATAATTAATTATTTCTTTCCCTCTAAGAATCCTTATCAAAAATTTAATAGCTTCAGATGTTTACCGTTCACATTCTTTTCTATTTTTGATAGTATTTAACGTAACTTGAGCCAATGACTAAAATAATGTTTTGTTTACACTAGAATTTTATTGATAAATTACTGTTGTCAAAAAATTTCAAGTGGATCAGCATGTACGCATTGGCCCACAGTAATAAAAAGCTAGCATTGGAAATTCTCCTGCGCAAGAATTACCTCCTAACATTCTGTTGAACAACCTCGATGTTCCAGATTCATGGAGAAATACACAAAACAAACTGGTGTTCCGGCGAATAGCATCTAGATCACACGTTCCTAGGTTCTATGAAGTAATACTTAAAAAAATAAGGAATACGATTTTAACTTCTTTAGCTCATGCCTTAAATTGGACTGCCCAATTTGTTAGGAATTGATTTCCCATTGTAAATTCGTTAATTAACACGGGGAAAAAGTTCTTTTCAAAGCTCCAAGCAGAATTGAGGTTTTCTGCAGAAAATTAAAAGACGTTGCTTTGCTCCCGCAACCAATTTTGACCAGATGGGGAAGCTCGATCGAAGCTACATGCAAAAAATATGCACAAAATTTACTTATTTAAAAAAAATCAGAACTGTCGATACTTAAATCTATAAAAGGCTGGAAACTTTGCACAAAATTTACCTACTCAAGAAGCACATTTATTTAAATACCTGTAACGTCATGTGATTATCAAAGAAAATTCCTTTATGTATAAAAATATATTACATGAAATCGTTGACGTTTGTAGTGGATAATATAGAAAAACACATGATTATTTATTATAGCAAGTAAACAGATTCTGCTCTATCTATGGTTTTATTGTTTCTATTTATTTTTGTTAACTTTTTTAGTATAATAAGAACTGCATTTTATAAATTATAAATGTAATTATCGTTTGTTTTCAAAATTAAAAACATTAACAAAATTTCGTGTAAGTTTTTAATTTTTTTCAGGCGTCATGCAAAACAATAATGTTCGTATTTTAATCACTCATATTTAATGAAGAAATATTTTAACTTCTTGTCATTTTAAAACAAAAAAATCTTTTATTAGAGCATATACAGTGTGTCCAGTTTAAAATGAACTACATGGGGATATCGGAAACCTGGCTGCGCCGAAAAGAGTAGGCCTAGACATTTTTTATTACATTTTTCGAAATGGCCACGATCTATTACACCTATTCTGAAAATTTAATCACCGTGCCTCTTATAATAAGCGAAATATTAAAAATTTTCTAAAATACCGATTTTGGTTTTCACCCTGTATTTAAATACTCAAGCCGCTTTTTAATAAAGTAAAGCCAGATTATTTATAGGCATACAAGTACGCAACTTTTGTTCCATTTAACCGATATTGTATAACCAACGGTTTCCGATATCCCCATGTAGTTCATTTTCAACTGGACCCACTGTGTATATATATATATATATATATATATATATATATATATATATATATATATATATAAGACATTTATAGCAGAATATTCTAGAGCATATATGCTTCATCTTTACAGCATATCTGCCGAAACTCTGGTTTAGGTTATTCGTATATCCATTAAAAGAATTGATCGTTATATCTGTCGTTTTGTGCATTCACAAATTTGTGATGTAATATCTTATTACAAGAATTCTGTCCGCGGATGGAAGATGGTCCCGAGGTCGACCTAGCTAGAAAAGGTGTTAGTGAATCAGTCAGAATAGGTTGTTATAAAGAGGTAGACTAACATATAAAATTTTATTTTTTATTATTTGTAATTTTAATAAATAAATAAGTATAACTTGAATTTAACTAAAAGATAAATTATTGCAACTAATATTATTCAACTGCGTTTGCGTTTGCACATACACCGAACGCATTATAATTAAGCTCAAAATGAACATATTTACTTTTAAGACCAATATGCGTACATTAACATAATTGTTATGCGCTCAGTATAATGGAGTGTATTTAATACATATTGTGCATTGGCGATTTGTATTTACTACTTATTACAATAAAAGCATATCTTTATTCTTCAATTTACGTTTAAATTAATAGTTAACAAACTAATTTCAAGCAAAATTACTACAGCCTATTTAAGAGTAGAGGCTCCTTCGCAGTACCGTTTAGTATAATAAAAACGTAGGAATAGAGAGACTATTTAAAAAATGAAGAGATTGCGAGACTACTTTAAAAAAACCACCATTGCAATGCAGCCTTAAAATGTTTACTGTTTAAATAACAAATTTATGATAAGGGAGATCATTATTTGTATACATAAAATATTAAGAAATAAAATAAATTAAAAATATAGCTTGGATTAATAACATAACTGAAATCCAACTAAAACTTTAACTTCACAACAGACGACGGGCGAATAGCAACAGTAATTAATTTAAAATGTTCGTTAACAAAAATAGGATAGTTTACATCTGGCTGCGGCTAATAAATATAGCGAATGTGCAATCGATCGATTTTGAAAAATACAACAATGTCATGATAGCATACATTTTTCGAATTCACACTTACACGGTATAAGTCATTTTTAAGTGACAACATAAACAGTCTTAATATGAGGACAACGCTAATTTAAAAATTTTATTACATAAATAAACATAAACAAAACTATTTACGTATCAAGCAACAAAAAATCGCTACATATTCTTATAATATAAATGGTCAAAAAATAAATTGTTCTAATTCGACAGCCATATTTACGATTTTTTTCTTTATGTTGAAGGCACGAGTAAAGCTTGACATACCTTTTATAGCGCTTGTTCACTGGTTACTCATAAAAACGGATTACTAGAATGCTCACTGGACGTGGACGATCCCATCTGAAACATTTAATTAAAATTTTGAAGTTAATTCTACAAGAATATTGGTGGTAACGGATACCGAATCAACATTTCCCACCCTACAGTTTGTATCAATGAAGACAAAATTTCCCAATTTATACTTTGTACAGTAAAATAAAAAGACAACACGAATAATGCGATTTTTATAGACTGTAGTCCAAGATTGAAGTAAAAAATTGTAGGTTTTATCAAAACAGACAAAAATGTTCAAAAATTTCGGCGACAATGTTGGAATTGTTCGGGTGCTCAAAATTTCTGCAGCTCTCGGTGAAATAAGACACACATCTATCCAATGTGTCTGTTACTTAATACTAAAACTGTTATTATCAGTGAAAATTATCTATCAAGCAGATCCTTTTAGTACTATTTTAAAACAGAACCCCGTTAGAACCTAAAATATTAGGTTTGAAATGACCTAAAAATACTACCAAGCAGAGGCTGGAAAGTACAACTTGCAGAAAGAACAGAGAAAAAAGGAAGGGAGTAAGGAGGTATTATGACACTTTTACAAATGCGACAATAACGAATTACGTGTTAGTGAACGGGTAAGTGATAGAAATTTTAATATCAATTTTAAGATAAATCCTCGAATCTGATCACCTGCCGCTAGAGTTTAACGTTAAAAGGAGAGACAAAAGAAGTAAGAGTGAAGAGAAAGTATGGAAAGAAAAAAATATGGACAGTAGAATGTATAAAAATATAAGGAAGAAATAAAAAAACTGAATGGGTAGAAAAAGCAGTAGAAGAAGAGGCAAAAGAAATATAGAGAACTGACAAAGGGGTATGGGAATGTAGAGAAAAAGAAAAATAGACTGGGATTTTTTAAGAAGCACAAAAGAAATTAAACAAAATGTGAGGAAAAAGAAGAAATATAAGGAGGAAATGGAAAAGAGCATAAAAGCAATAAAAAATAAGGGAGAAATAAGGAAGATCCTAAAGGAGAAAAGAGCAGAGGGAAATAGAAACAAAGATAGATTTGGAGAAGTGGAAAAAATACGTTATAGAGAAATGGAGATAGATGGAGATAAAGAGAACGAAAAAGTAGAGAAAAAACAAATGAAAAACCGAGTGGAAAAAGGAAATGATATAATATAGAGGAGGTGAATGAAGTAATAAATAAAATAAAGAAAAGGAAACCGATAAAACAAACAATGGTTACATACAAGAGAAAAAAACAAGAAAAAAATGGGCGAGATAATAAATAAAGTTTGGAAAGGAGAAGGATACAAAGGAGGAGATCGGAGAGAGGTGGAAAATTACAGGGGATCAGTGTGGGATGTATAATGCAGAAAATAATGGAAAAAAGGTATGGCGGAAAAAGATTCAGAGAAATTTAGGTTCAAAAAAGAAGAAGAAAAATAGATAATATATACATTTTGGAACAAATAATAAATAAAGAGTTAGAGAAAAAAGAGGTAATGTCTGAGCGATTTTCATAAATTAAGGCAGCATTCGACAACGTAAATAGAAAAAAGTTATGAAAAGGATTAAAGAAAAAGGTATAGGAGAGCACATAATAGAGAAAAATAAGAGATATATGAGGAGACCAAGTACTGAGTAAAAAGGAGAGATTAGAAAAATACAAATGAAATATTGTAAATAAAAAATGAGACGCCTGCATACATAGGGCACGGAAGCAAGTGAACATTGAGGACAGGAAGATACAAGACCATTTTATGAAAGGAGAGGATATGTAAGAGAAAAGATAGAGAGGAGAAGAAAGGAAGATGGAGTATAATATAAAACATAATAGAAACCGATAGATATGGGGTAATCAGAAGCAGGAGAGGAGAACCAAAATTAAAAAGGAAAGTATAACAGAAGACACAACGAAATAATAACAGAAGTTATGCCTTCATATTTAAAGGGAATGGAGCCAAAAATATAAAAAGAGCATAGCAAGGTTTAGAGTAAGAAATTACGACAATGAAAATAAATAATGGCACGTGAACAAAAAAAGAAAATATAGATTATGTGGGAAAGGATGGAAAAACATCGAGTATGTGAGAGAAGAGTGTGAAGAACTAAGGAAGAAACAAAAACGATATTGAGGGAGGAAGGTGAAGGAGCGAAGTGGATGGAATAGATAATAAGAAGAAGAGAAAACACAGGGAAGAGAAATTAAGATTTTTTTTATTTTTATATATTGTTTGTTTTAATAGATTTTCTGTTCTTTAGAAGAACTCCTTTGGTGGAGGTGGTAGAATAAAACAACGTCCAAAGTTAAATTCTGTCGACGTTTCGCCCAACAAGCGTGGGCTTCCTCAAGGCTCAAATATATTAGGTCGTGTGGGTCAAGAATTTAAATGATTTCAACGAACATCACATAATTAAATGCGTGGTCAACAATTTAAAATTTAAATAATTAACAAAAGAATTTTGTTTTTTTTATATTTAAGCCTTGACGAAGCCCACGATTGTTAGACGAAACGTCGGCAGAATTTAACTTTGAACATTGTTTTATTCTATCACCTCCACCAAAGGAGGTCTTCTAAAGAACAGAAAATTTATTAATCACACTTGTTGGAGGATCAAAAAATTATTTCGAAAAAAATTGTTTGTTTTATTTTTTTGATTTCTTTAATACTTTTTGGATATAATATAGAAATAACCGAATCCATTGTAAAAAACGTAAACAGCGAATACAGTTTTGATATGATTTGGTTTGACTAGAGGGTGCAGCACATATCTCCGTTATCATAGCAACTACTAAAAAATTTATTAGACAAAAACGGATCGAGTCTGTTAATCTTTTTTTCCTATTTTGTATAGAGTGGTCACAAAAGTCGAGTTGGACTAAACGTTTTTTTAATGGAATACGTTATAATGTTATTAATATTAGACATATGAAACTTGTTTTCGAGATATTGGCATATTTAGTAAAAAAAAATACAATACGATTACCTAAACAGTCTATAACACCAAATATGATGCTGGCGGCGTGTTCCAGACAATTTAATCGTAGATTAGAAGTAAGTTACTTCAAATGTATCAATTTGAACGCATTTTATAAGAAATAATTTAGGTTATTGTAATTAACTATTATAATAATTCTGGTTTTTGTTCATTCATACATTGATTTTTTTTAACTAAATATGCCAATATCTTATAAACTGTCAAGTTTAGATGCCACATATGTGTAAAAAAAAAAGACTTTTGTGACAACTTTATACCAAATATTATATCAATTTTTGTCACAGACATTTTTTAGTAGTTGCTTGGTAACGGAGATTTTTGATGTAACATTAAATCTGGGACAGCCTGTATATGTACGTTTGTTTTTCCATAAGGCAGATGATTTTAGCTACCACCTTTGCCTTCGGATCTTTGGCGGCACTTAAAAAACGAAACAATTTAAAAAGAATTCGACTTTAGCTGAACGAAGCCAGAGGCTCTAACTAATTCGAACCCATTCCAACAGATGATACATTATAGACTGAGGTAATTAGCTAATTATAAACTAAATCCCCAAAAAAAGTTGAGAGAAACCTAAAGGTCGATTATTGAGAAAATGTGATATTTGCAAAAGTTATTCCTCGAATTTTATTTAAAACTAAAATGTCATCATTAGAAATTCCTAAAAAAAACTTATACATTTTATCGCAGCCTTAAAACCTACGCTAACCGACAAGAGAGCAATCAACTGATAGTAACCTTCAAAAGTATTATCGTTTTTGCTTGCAACATTTAAAGACAAAATAATCCGAACGTTGACTCGAAAATGATTTCGGAACGACAACAAACCAACGTATTTGAATTGCAGTACGAAACAACTTAAATGACAGTAAAAACCCAAATCTTTGAACATTTTCGGTAATAACAAACTGCGTGTTAAATTGTTATTACACCGTGTAAACTAAATTTAAATCGATGATCTCATTCCTTCGTTTGCCTACATCATAATCACCCGTAAAACAGTAGGACACCGAAAAATAAATAACTAAACTTAGTCAGTTTTAAAATTAAAAGCGAAAATTATTTTGATATGTACAAACTCAACATCCGAAGGAAATATATTGATAGAATAATAGTAATAATATAAAATTCAAATTTATTTTATATAGAGCAGGTAAAAGGTACTGTCATTTTCGGACCAGTACCAAACCACCAATTGTCTTACATCATTATTTTATTTACACGGTTTAATTTGATTCGGCAAATTGTAGCTTTCAAGATGAGTTGCTGAATTTGAAACAATAAATATTAAAAGATTTGATACCTGCTTTGTAATTTTACGTTTATTGTTTGCAAATCATCAAAGATCAAGTTACGAAACTATTACCATTCCATTTTAATTATAACGAAAATATGTTCACTTACCATAAAAGGATTAGGAGTCCACAAATTACCATTATTTACTGGAAACGTCGAGGCGTAAAACCCCGAGGATATACCATTCGTTTTTGTAGTGGACGTTCTGAATGGATTACCATTTAAATTCGTTTGTTGAGTTGAAACATCTCCCCATACACCGTTTCCATTAAATGGATTTAAAACTTTGGGTGGATCTTGTTGACCAAATTGACTTAGAAATTGATCTGAAGGAATTGATAATAGTGTACGAATAAGATAACGTTGATAATTACCTTGACTAGGAGAATTAAACATAGTGGTTTGAGGAGAAGGCGAACTATACATGGAATTAGGCGTACTAGAACCAAAGGAACTATTTGAACTCCAGTCTAATTGAGTTTGTCCTTTAAAAGCGTTGTCCAAATCCTTTAAGGCCGCGTATCGATCCTCCGACGGGGCACAAGGGCCGTTAGTGCTCATTATGGTATTAGCACTACTGACGGTAGTGGTACTAGTAACTGTATTTATCGTAGAGGCACCTGTAAACTCTTAAACAAGAATTAAACACGAACTAAACACTCGCATATAGTACTTACTGTTATGACTATTAAACATATGATTATCAAAATTAGCGAAGGCAATTTGTGTATCACTGTTATTATTAATTTTTACATCTTTTTGGACATTTGTGGCATTGTATATATCGGCCGACCCAAAATCAGCAACAAAATCGAACATTTGTCCTTTGATATTTTTATTATTCTTCTCGTTTAAGAAACCATTTACTTGAGGCAGCTTTGGTTGAGCAACAAAATTATTTTTGATTTTTACATCATGAGCCTTATTCGTAACATAACTGACATTACTATGATCGATTCCGTTAGTTACCGGAGAAGAATTTTCTAAATAATAACGTTTTAATTCGTATTTGTCTATCATAAAATCGCGAACATCTTGTTCGCTCCTTTCTTTTATCGAATTTCCTTCGTACAATCCCAACCAAATACTTCTACAATAATTGTTCCCTCGACTTCTTAATAATTCTACTTCTTCAGTTGCAAAGGAAGCCATCGAAATAGATTTGACTCGGTGTGGCGGTGTTAAGCCTCGCCTGGAATAATAATTATGAGGATATAATGTCGTCTCAGAATATAAAAATGCACATACAAAATTGGATGTGTTTAAACAAACTTTCAATTAAGAATGAATGATTCCCAAACAAATAAACGATTTATGTAATAGTATTTTGAATTTCGGGTTATCTAAAATGCGCGTGTTTAATTCTGAATATTCTGAAAAAAAAACGATAATGATAAAACTTTTGGACTTTGACGTGCGTTTCAATCTCATTTCCGTTTAGTGTGGCCGAGTACAAATTCTACGTCATGGGAATTAAATAATCAGAAGCGGAATAAAAAATGATATCCGAGAAATTTATTACGATTATAGAGAAAATGTTAGCAAAAACCTTCGTCAGTAAATCAGTAAATACGTTTGTTGGAAGAAGTTATAAGATAAATAATAGTCCAATTTTGGGAGTCGATCAAATTGAAATTTTGGACCTGAACCACAACAACGGTTTTAAATGATAACCAATTTTTAAAAACAAAGTTGCTTTTTTAATTAGTTTCAACTCGATTTGGCCATTGCGGGACGGATGAGCTCTGTATATCAAATCAGCATTACTCACGAAATATGGAAATTCCTTTTATTAAACTTTCTCAATTTTTTGGTACGGCCCGACATTACTTCACAACTTATAGATCAATTTCATCATTTACAGACGTTTTCAAAATCTGTTTTTTTTCTCGATGGATTACATTATATTTTAAAACAATTTTTGTACGAAAAAAACATACAGGGTGTCCCACGTTGGTGTAATTCCACTATAAATTGATATACGTAAACTGGGGTGTCTTTGTGACAGATTTACAGTTTTTATCGATTACAAAATTCTATTTTATAAAAATTAATTATCTGATACATTAAAAATGAATTAAATGAATCCACGTAGTGGGCTTCTTGAGGACTAAAGGAACGGAGAAGTTTCAAGAGAAACTATCTAATTCTTTCCACCAACGTTTCGACCATCCAGGTGGTTTTATCAAGGTATCTTTATTGAAATATACAATTAATTAATGTAATGTAATGTAATGTAATATAATCAGATAATTATTAATTTAAAATTATAAAAATTATTATAGTTTTTACATTTACAAATTTAAAAATATCACAGATAATTATCACTAATTTCAATACTCTTAGACTAGAGAAAAATGCCCCAGCATCCTCTATACAGATAAATTAATTTGCTCTGCAGTAGCTAATGATTCTGGTAAGTGTTGGCCCCTTTTTCTTTTTCTCTAATTGAAATTAGTGATAAATATCTGTCATATTTTTAAATTTGTAAACTGTAAAAAATTTTATATTTTTAAATTAATAATTGTCTGTTCTATATGTACATTAACTAATTGTATATTTCAATAAAGATACCTTGATAAAGACCACCTGGATGGTCGAAACGTTTGTAGAAAGAATTAGCTAGTTTCTCTTGAGCATCCGTTCCGTTACTCCTTAAGAAGGCCCATTAGGTTGATTCATTTAATTCATCTAATTATAAGAAGACTTACTAATATTACAACTGAAGTCTCATCATTTGGCTACTAATCTAACCTATATTAGTAAACCCAACATTTGACAGAAAAAAATTATTCACAAAAATATTTGTCATAATTTGACCCCACTCAATGGGGCGACTTTGTGACACCTACTACTTCCATGTAAACAGAAAAGTTACGGTAACTAGATCCATGAAAGTAACATTTTAAAATTATTACCAAAGATGACAGACTTCCGGTTACATCGGAAATCGATACCTTGTATACTATTACAATGTTGAATTCCTTGTTGAATTTGAATGTACGTTTGTATATAACCGAGAGACAAATCACCTACTAAATTTTGTACAATTACTTCTCTTTGGGGAAGTCTATATCCCCAAATATCTAAGGATATCCTTAGAATATCCTCGGATATTGTTTGATATCCTTGAAATTTATCGGAGATCCCTATGTAACTCCATACGTAAACAAATTTATCCAATACTTCCGTAACTCTTATAACACTCTAAATATAGGAGTTACCAGTAAAAGTTATAATGCTACTCGGGATGTTAATTTTAACAACCGTATTAGCTTCTTGCGTCTACTATAACAACCTATAACATATTAGTTTAAATTGTGAAATAAAGAAGGCCCAATACTATAAACAGTAAATTCCGGTAATCAAACACATTATTGTTGAAATAACTATTACACAATAACTGATTTTATTAAATACTTAAATAGGAAGAAATTAAAAACAGAACAAACGCAGAAAACAATTTGAAAAATAGTTTACAGTTAATTTTTATGGAATATGTAATTACATTGTCCGTCAGTAATAAACAAAAATAGAAGTAATTAAAATGGAATATGATTTAGTCTCACATTTTGGGTTAAATAACCTCTACTTCATGAATAGTCACAAAAGGACGAAACATCTGACGAGTGATTCTCGGTATTTGTTTGCTATTGTACAATCTCCCGCGAATTTACAGTAGGCGATTCGAAATTGTTTTGCCAAGACAGAAAAATCCAGTTACGTAACTCGACAAAGTTTCTGTTTGTGTTTCCATCGGGTTTGTTTGAGTTTATTTCAATATTTTTGAAGATTTTTATGAATATTGTTATATTACCATTTATTTTCACAAATGTATTCACAAACTGTCAACTCTGACTTTTATTTTACATTCATCATTCCTGTTTGTTTTATTTACTTTAGTTTAAAAACTAATTAATAAGAAAAAAAAATAATTAAAAAAAAAAAAAAAATTTGATTTGCTTTCCTCCTGCCATATCAAAAATAACCGTTCTTTTCGGGTGATTTTTAGTTGTTCATCGGTTTAACAAAACTTAGTTTAGTGAAATTTGCTTAATTTCGGTGCAATACGGTCCTGAAGTTGCAATCCTCTGGATTTTTTCTTTTAGGGAGATCTAAAATCCATTGTTTACAAGACACCCGTAAATAATGAAGAAATACTGTGACAACATATCCAAAACGCAACAGAAGCGATCCATTGGCGTAGTTATATAAAATGTTTCATTACTAACAAAACTGTTCTCCGTCTATAGATCGATTTTGACAACATTTTGATATGACTTTTTCTGACAGATAAAACTGTGTAAGCGTACCAAAATTTGTCAAATTCGTTTGAGCCGTTTCAGATTTCGAAAAAGAAGAAATGTATCAATTAGTAAAATGCGATTTTTACGAAAACGGTGCGATTTATCAAATCTTATGTACAGTAACTTTTTGTGGCCCATAAGTCAGTTAATACACATTTGATAAATGAACCTTCTTTTAATCATTAACAAATATCTCCAATGGATTCATTTTCGTCAAAATTTTAATGTGTCATTTTCTGGACTATAAAACTGTATTAACGTTCCAAATTTTAAGAAAATGGCTTAAGCGGTTCAAAATTTATATTTAAAAAACCATTTCAAACCTCAAGACCGTATGCACCGAAACTAAGCTAAATTTTATTAAATCGACTTATTTCGGTCTGAAGAATACGTGGTAGAGCTTTGTAAAAACATTTTAGGGACACCCTGGATATTTTATATTTTTCTCTTCATAAATTTTATTATACACGAAAAAAAACAAGAATTTTCCAAGAAATCCAAATAATTCCAAAATATACAGGGTGTATCAATTAAAAAAAAAGATAACCTCATTTCAGCACTTGTATCTGGATCACCACCATGTATATAAAAATTTTACGCAGTTAAAAATAGTAATCGAAGGTTTCCCCAGAAATTTATGACCTGAGTTTTAATCTAAGTTGTTCCTTTCATCGTGCGCACTGTATATGCATTCTGAACATTTAACAATCGTATCAATACAAAACATAAACAAACTACGACGCCTAAAACAAAACAAACTACAAAAATCCTCTGATACGGTGATTTTAGCTGACTAATATTATTGTCGCGCCTCATCATTCTAGCATATTTCTTTAGATAACCTCGAACACCCTCGCAGATTTTCTAATATCCTCTGAAATCGTGGATATCCCCGGAGATCTTTGAATATCCCCAGAGATCCATGGATATCCCTTCAATTTTTATAAATTCCTTGTTTTCTTGTTCGATGGTAATCTACTGATAGAGATATTGGTAGTTCTTGATCAATGGTACAAATTGTTGATGAACATTTTCGGAGTTCCCCAACATAATCACGGCAAGTTCGTCACTTTTTGGATGAAAACGATCCAAACACTTGGATTGGTTTTAACGGTTCAGTACTACTAAGGCCTTCCAGATCGCCGAATTCGACAAAACGCAATCTGCTCCAAACTTACTGATTGTACACATTCGGTGAGGATCGCATCTCTTCTATCTAATGAACAGGCTATGTTGATTGTTAAATACATTTATTTTAAAGTATTTCGCGCAGTTAAAAATATAAAAATTGTCAATGCTAATAGAGAATCAGAATACTTGAATAACTATCAAGAGTAGACAAAACAGTTGAAATAAAATGAAAAGAGTATAAAATTCTCCGTCAGATGGGGTAAAAAAATGACTGACATTCTCAATAGAAAAAATCAAGGGCTCATTGTTTGAAAATTGTCGTTTAAAGATTTATACAGTGACCGTCAAGAAAGCTTGCATCAAATGGGAAAAATTTATTTTGCTAACATGATTGAGATATCCAAAAGTGCTTTTGGCAAGTCCACACAAAATAATCCAGATATCGAATGACAAAATTGAGCATTGAATTTGATTGCAAATTTTAAAAATAACGACTTTAAAAACCGGCGGGAAGAGCTTTTTTTCAGGTAAATGAAAAATGTTAAAGTAGGCATGGCGGCAAATTTAAAAATAAATTTGTAATTTGAATATCACCTTTGTTTTCGTAGGCATTGAAAAGTCCGTCAAAAAACAATGTTTTTTGTTCTTTACCGTCCAGGTAGACTAATATATAAAAATTACGGATTGAGTCCAGTGATATTGATAAAATGCCTAAGAGAAAGATGTGTTCAGAATTTGCACCTAGACGTATAATGTAATTCTGAACAACTTTTCTTTAGGTTATTTTTCAATATCTTGTCATCTAACCTCACTTTTACATATTTAAGGGATATTTTTTAATTTGCTGCCATGACAGTGGTCACATGACATTTGTCAAAGTGCTTTTTTGTCATTCGATATGCTGAATTCATTTGCCAAAAGAAATTTTCGGATATCTCAATTACAAAAACTTTTCCCATTTGATGCAAACCTCTTTGCCGGTCATTGTATATAATTACAAAAAACTTACAAATTAAAATTTATCCCGCAAAAAACACTTTTTACGTTTATTTTTTTGGAAAATGTTTGACTACGCCCAAACGCTAGAACCAGGGTGCTATACACAAAGTTGCATTAAAATTCAAAGAGGAATTCACAATTTTAATAAAATATAAGGTACAGATAAGTTTTCTCCAAAAATTTGTTTATTGTTAAGTGTACTCCTATTGAGGTTACGTAACAATTGATAAGCAACCTCATACGGAGACGCTAAATAAGAAGAAGAAGAAGGTGGAGGTGGGATGAAAAAAAACCCATAAGAACAATAAATGTTGCAACATCTAGTGTCGACTCGTGTTAACAAAACACGTACGAAAATGCATTTGCATTAAGGCAACTTTGTCGACAAAATGTGTTAGCAGTTACATAAGTCGATCCATCTGTCGACAAAGTTGCCTTAAAAACAACTCAGTTGTACGTATAATTAAATTATAAACAACTTTAATTTGAAAAAAATATGAAGATTAATATTATATGTACTCTATAAGAGCCCTTCTAGGTGGAGGTGGGAATAATACTCAACTCAGTAAGTTGTAATCGCCAACGTTTCGCCCACCGTTGTGTGGGCTTTATCAAGGCTGGTTTACAAAAACGAGTTGGTAGTCAATTTATTACAATTCATCAAAACATGATAGGTCAACTTTAAAAACAACAATTAAAGAGTTTATTTTCCAATTTTCTTCCTATAAGAAAGGGTCCGTAGGAAACTGCGGCGAACAAAATAAATATTAAATATTATTTAAATTTTTTAAGGGACACTTATTTAAAATAGCATTACGATAAGATATTAAATTTTAAAAACGCAAATATAAACAGAATTTAATACTTAAGTGAAATGATGCAAAAATGGGTCCGGGGGTTGCCCTTCTTTGAGATATTGCTGATCAGCGTTGTTTTGGAATTCCAGCGCTTTGACTCCATGAAAATATAGATATTTAGAAACCGTTCCTCGATTATTTATAGTTTTTGTATCCTCAAACACTTGCATGAGAGATACGTGGGTTAATGCGTTACACGGCAGAGAGAGAGGGAGAACAGCAAACAGCTGTGACATTGGCGAACAAGATAAGATAATCGCAGAAAAAACGAAAAGACTGTAAATCAAAAAAAATACTAATAAAGAAATAACAACAAATGATTGTTACTAAAATTACTTTTGGGCCTTTAGGTAGAGATAATTAATACTCAAATGGTAAATGCATTATATCACTACGTTTTACCGTGAAAATCTCACAATCGAGTGTCGCTTGCGGGTTGGCGTCAGGGTGGTTTGCGTATTGCGCAAAAAGGAAAAGGAATACCTTGCATTCCACAGAAATAAATAGATGTAGAATAGTGGAAGTTAAATATATACTTTCCACAAACAAAATAAGTACATAAAGCACATAAAGTTACTACGTAACAACTCCCCATTGTCCCAATACTAATAAACATGTTGGAACAAAAACGCCTTCCGGGATTGGACCGTGTCGAAAAGGTAACGGTAGTTGCCAACGTTTCACCACTATCGTAATGGGTTTCATCAGGGCGAGAAACTTGAAACAAACAAAAGAAAGTTCAAGGTAGACAACTGATAGTCAGATAATCAACTTGTGACCAAGCCCGATTCTAGACTAAAAGTAACGCTACCGTTATTCTGGATACGGCCACCTATGTTGATAAGCGACGACTTGTTCCTTCTACTTCCAAACCACCTCCTCTATATAGTCTTCCTAAAATTCACAAACAAGGTGTACCTCTTCGGCCCATTGTTAGTACAATTCAATCTCCTACTTACAAATTATTCAAATTTCTATCAAAAATCCGAAACGAATTTGTAGGTAAAACATCTTCACACATTTTAAACTCTCACCATTTCTTCAACGTTTAGATGATGTGAAGGTAAATCGTGGTGATCTCCGTGTTAGTTCCATGTTACTTCATTATTTACAAAAGTTCCCGTCAAAGATTCTCTCGCAATTATCGAACAAATATTATCTCAACATGGTAAAGATGTAGGATTGATACCGCTTTCGTCTACTTATTTTCAATTCCGCAATAACTTTTACGACCAGGTTTCGGGTGGTGGTATGGGTTCCCCTTTATCTCCTGTTGCCGCCAACAGTTTTATGGAAGCCTTTACAATCATTGCCTTGGAAACTTCGACGTTGAAACCGAAATTATACTTTCATCATTTGGCCTCATGGTCGCCCTTCTTTAGATACGTTTCTTGACCATCTCAATAATCAACATACTGACGTCAAGTTCACTATGGAAATTAAAGAAAATCATAGTTTCCCTTTTCTTGACGTACTTGGCACCCGGAAACCCAACGGCGAATTAGGTCCATTCAGTGTATCGCAAACCCACTCATACTGACAGACACTTACATGGCTGTTCACACCATCATCATGCTCAAAAAAAGGCCTGTTGTTGAATATCTAGTTTTTCGAGCATTTTCTATATGCCAACCCGACAATCTCAATTTGGAATTGAGTCATCTAACTAATACTCTTATTGCTAACGGTTATACCAAACAAGTTATCCAAAACGTCATTAAACGCCACTCCCATCCTAGCCCTCAAAGTTTAAAAAAGATTTCTTCTGCCACGTCAGAAACAATTCGAGTTTTCTCCTTTACATTCACAAGGTTACTGATCTTCTAACAAAATCTCACAAGTTTTACAAGGTGTATATCGTATTCTTTGTTCGTTTGGTTTAGTGTACATAGGTAAAACTGGTCGTTCTATGATTACACGTATTTCGGACCATCATCGTCGTGTTAGATTAAAACACGGTTCCAAGTCTGCCGTGGCCGAGCATCATTTCGATACTGGTCACCAAATAGATTTTGATAATTCCGCTTTGATTGCCAAATCTTTTTTCTTTTTCAATAGAAAAATCAGGGAGAGTATAGAAATCATTAAGCGTCCGAACAATTTCAATCGCGATCGTGGTTTCGAACTTTCATCGTTGTGGATTCCCATCATTAACTCCACCCCCACCCCTATTAACGACCCGTGACGCTTCCCTTCTTTATATACGGAGGTATTTCTCTAATTACCAAGACTTTCTTTTACTTTACCTGACTATCAGTTGTCTACCTTGAACTTTCTTTGTTTGTTTCTCGCCCTGATGAAGCCTTTACGATAGGTGGTGAAACGTTGGCAACTACATTTTGCTCGAAAAATAAATTAAAACCCAAGTATATAGAACAAAATTTAATGTTCCGTAGGGAAAAACATCAACGTTCAAGAAAATTTTAAAAGTGCACCGCGAGGTATTTGTACAATCGAATTATAAATTTCAGTAACGACCAACACAACAAGTGTAAAGTAAAGCCGTTACGTGGAATTTTGCTCGAGAAAGGAAAGAAAATTGTTCAAATAAAAGTTACAAAAATAAAATTTCCAACTTTTCTCACATGACTATTTTTGTGTAATTGTTATTCTTAAATACAGGGTGTCCCAAACTGAGTAGGATTACATGACTATCTTTGTTATTAATGGAGATACAATTTTGGTTAAATGAGTAATAATGTACAGTTTATTACGCTGAATCAGATTCTGCAGAGAAAACTCAAAATTCCGGGTACTTCCGAAGATATCCGGAAAACACGAAAACTACGTTTTCAAAAAGTCCAATATTTCCGTAACCGTGCAAGTTACAATAAAATTTCTCAGACAAAAGTTGCTTATTGCGTCTACGGAAAAGTTAGTAGCAGTATCTCGAAAACCGTGAAAGTGGATACTTTAATAATTACAGTAAATTCCCCTAGGCGCCACAAGCACCTTTTGTCTGAGAAATTTTTTTGTAACTTGAACGGTTAAGGAAATATCTCCATTAATAACAAAGATAGCCGTGTAATCCTACTCAGTTTGGGACACCCTGTATACGAGATCATAAAATTGTTTAAACAAAAAGGGTTGTAAGATTATTTGCAAAAACTTTTATTTGAAAAAAAATGTGTACATTAATGTTTTTGAAAAATGAAATCCTGGATTATAAGTGCCCTTTTGGCTTTTCAGATTATACCCAAAATCTTCAGGTATTATAAAAAACATCTATGTACCAAGTTTCATTTGAATCGGAACAGTGGTTTTCTTGATATCTTATTTACATACAGACGGACGACTGGCCGCCCGGCCTTCGGATGGTATTTTTTTTGTGTTATTACAACGTACTAACTCTAATTCGCCGGAACAGAAAAAAAGGGGATGTTAAATCTTCGCATAACTCCATGTCTTATTTATAATGTTTTACTTATACTGGCAAACTACTCAAAGAACTATCACGTAAGAGTTTAGTGTCACTAACCATGTTTTACTATGCAGTTCTGAGACTGGAGTACTTCCCGGTTCAGTGTAAAGCACCGCAGGTCATTCAGATACTCAAAATCGGGAAATCAGTATATGAAGTTACCTCCCACAGATCCATTAGCTTACTGTCAATAGCAGGAAAATTATTGGGAAAAACTGTTATCCGGACAACTAACATCCATCCTAGAAGAAAATAACATTATTTCAGGCCATCAATTTGAATTTAGGGAGAACACTCCACAGTACAACAGGTCCGCCGAATAGTCGACAAACATAAATCAATCTTTTGAAGAGAAGCAATGCTGTTCTTCTCGACGAAAGCCAGACTTTTGACGAAGTGTGGCACGTAGGCATCAAGTATAAACTCAAGAAACTACTACTACACCCACTATATGTTATTTTAAAACCGTATCTGGTACGCTTTTATATCTCGTGTATACAGCACATATACCAACAAGATTGAACTCCGTCATCGCCACCTTTGCTGACGGCAAGACACACAGATCCAACAATGGCCGCCCAACTTTTACAACAGAGCTTAGATGTACTGATTCAGTGGACGAAACAATGACGCATCTAACTTAACAAAGCTAAGTCGTTTCATATCAGATTCACCATGTGCAGAGGAAACCCGCCACCCATCCTTATAAATAATATTCCATTAACTCAAGTTAGTGGAGTTAAATATTTCAGCTTACATCTTGACAAAGACCTAACTTGGAAATCTCACATACGGAATAAAAGAAAACAACTTGGCATATTGTTTAGTAAGCAATACTGGTTACTAGGCAGGAAATCAAAACCATCATTAACAAATTCTTGTCTATAATTCGATTTTGTAATTTGGTGTACAACGGCAAACTATAACATCCATAATTGAGAGATTTCAAAATATAGTCAATGTGTGGGGCGCCATATTTTGTGATTGAGAAATGCAGGTTCACTAAGTTTTGATAAAAATTGGTAAGAACAAAAAGGTAACCATTTTGGTTTTCTTGGAATATTTTCAATAATATTTTATAATTAACTTTAATTAAGGTTTGTTTTTCGTCTAATAATTAATAATACTAGAGATACTCTAATTTTCAATAATATTAATTATTCAAAACAAGTTAAAATTAAATTAAATTAAAATAACTATTACTATCCTCGCTATCTACGTTTTTGACATTAAATGAAATTCATCTTGCTTTGTATGTCAATAGTAGGGGAGCGTGGGGGAATGACGACCAGCGGGTAATTGCGACCACACAATTTTTTAACTTTTCGGCTTGAATCTCAAATTAGTGATATGATCACCCTCTAGTGGACGGATATGTAATATAATTACAATAGTGTTTGTATTGGTAACTGTAATACTACTACAAAAAAATCGGTTGGTGTGTTGATGTTAGTGCTTCTAATTTTCTTACTGAATCGCCGAAGGCATAGAAACAAAAGTACAAGTGTTTTATTGATGAGAAGTTATATTAAAGGTATGTAAACAATGTATTTTACGAATTATAGAATAAAACTTTTCAATTCTTTTAATGGAAAATTCTAACTACAAGAAATAGTTTACATGTGACTGCGGGTAATTGCAACTAAATGCGTTAGCAATGGCGACCGTATTGGTCGCAATTACCCTTACAGCATTAGCATCATAGTACTATTATCACTAGGTTTGTTTTTCATTTTGATTTCCAGGATGCCCCGTCACTACACGCGTAAGACCCAAAAAGCGCAATGGACTCAAGAGAATCTAGAACAGGCTATTGCTGCTGTACAATCTGGCACACAAATCCGTTCTGCAGCTAGAAGGTTTGGCATACCTTATGGCTCTTTACAAACCAGATTGCGGAAAAGAAAAATAATACAGCAAAGCCAAGAATGGGGCGAAAATCAATTTTTTCTGATGAACAAGAGAAGGAAATCGCTGATCATCTAAACTCCTAGAGAACTGCGTCAGGCAGCATTTCAATACGCAGAAAAAAATAAGATTAGCCATAACTTCAATAGAACCTCTCAGATTGCGGGAAGAGAATGGTATTATAATTTTATGACCAGAAATCCTACCATTAGTAAACGCAAACCTGAAGGAACTAGTCTTAATAGAGTGACTGCTTTTAATAGGTTAGAGGTGAGCCTTTTTTTGAACGCCTTGAAATATTAATGGCAAAATGGAAATTTCAACCCGGAAAAATTTTTAATGTTGATGAGACCGGAATCTCCAATGTGCAGCAACCTGAAAATATATTAGCAGAAAGAGGTCAAAAAGAATTGGTGCGGTAACAAGTGGAGAAAGGGGAAAAACTGTTACCATAATTTGTGCTATGTCAGCATCAGGGAGGTATATCCCCTATGTTTGTTTTCCCCAGACAGCGAATGTCACCACATTTGCAGAAAGATGGTCCAGCAGATGCTATTTACGGCGTCTCAAAGAATGGTTGGAGTAATGAAACCCTCTTTCTACGATGGCTTCAACATTTTAGCAGCCAAGTGAAGCCTACTGCTGAAGAACCAGTTTTGCTGATTCTTGACAATCACTGTAGCCATATCTCAATTCAGATATATGATTATTGCAAAACTAATGGCATCATAATGTTATCAATTCCTCCTCATACGTCCCACAGGGTCCAACCTTTGGACGTAACATTTTTGGACCTTTTAAAAAGCATTCAAAAGGAATGCGATTTATTTCTTAAATCTAATAAGTTTCAAAAATTACACACTACGACATGGCATTATTATTTAATCGGGCCTACTCCAATGTGGCAACAATTGAAAAGGCTGTTTCGGGATTTAAGGCAACAGGTATCCATCCAATAAAACCTGGTGTGTTTGGTGAAGAAGACTTCCTTCCAGCTGATGTGTTGCTGGAACAGGATCAAGAAAATCCTAACAAAAATAACATTAATGACATTCATTTAAATACAACAGCACCCATACCAGTTGAAGACCCAGCAGTACCTTCCACGTCGGCCTCATTTCAAGATATCTCTCCACTACCAACACCGTCAACGTCCAAAACTCTGCAAAAATTCTTCGTCGAAAACAGCATTCAGAAATTCTAACTGCAACTCCCATGAAGCAAGTATTACTTGATAAAGAAGATAGAAAGACAAAGAGACAATCCAAAAGAACTGCGAAAGAAGCTAAAACGAAGGCATACACCAAACCGAAGAAAGTCAGAAGAGAATCCTTTGATTCATCAGAATCAGAAGATTTTGACGAAAACCAACTTGTTGATGATGATAGCCTTGATGACATGGAAGATAATGATGAGGTACCATGCTTAGTGTGTGAAGAATATGGCAAAACTGAAACATGGTACCGATGCAGAAGTTGCGGTCGTTGGGCTCATCGCGAATGTAGTGGTGCTAACTCACCAACAAACTACTGCTGTGACTTCTGCTCATGGCCAAAACCAAATGTTCGACGTTTAAATTTTAATTTTTGATAATTTGTTTATTTTGGTTTCATGTTACCTATTAATAAAAAAGTATTTTAAGTAAATTTGTATTGTGTTTGTAACTACCTACACCTTGGTCGTAATTACCCCATACATGCGGGTAATCACAACCAAAGGCATATATAAAGTTTGAATTTTTTCTTAAAACGTAAACCTTTTATGAGATTTATAGGCAAATATAGAAAAAAAACTTAACAACGAATTAAATGCATGTCATGCAAAGTAAAAGTAAAAAAGATTTTGAAATTACGAACAATTTTGCTTAGATGGTCGTCATTCCCCCACGCTCCCCTATATATTGTGAAGGACCCATTCGAATTCAAAATTAACGCGTACTTATTGTTAATTCATGCTAAGGCAGGTTTGTAATACTGTAGGGTTAGTATAGATTTATAAAAAAAGAATGACAAAGGGTTTCTTTGTTTCAACCTTTGATGTATTAAATTTTGTAATTATTTTTTTTTATTATTTTGATCACGTGTGTTTCACTGTTTGGTGCGAACCATACGTATGTTGTTTGTATTCGTTCATTGTTTTTTATTATGCAAATACCAGATGAAGTGTTTGATTTTGATATTTATTTTGGAACCCCGTTAAATAGCATTTAGAGAATGAAGTAGAATCAATTGCCGTTTCAGTCCTTTTTCTTTTCATTTGACATTTTTAGTAACTACATTCTATTTCTAAAATTCGTTCCTGTAACATTATCAAATATTGTTTTAGGTTTATTACTTCTTCAATAGACGTAAAGTTTTCCACAATTATCGATATACACATTCACTCCCTAATTTGAAGAGGCTTGATAAAGCTCGCATTTTAGTCAGGTGAAAAGTCGGCAACTTGAAACCAGGGTTGTGGTCTTTGATTTCATTCCCAATCTGAAGAAATCCTTACGAGAATATTCATCTGTAAGTAGAATTTTGGAGGATTTCATAAATTTAACACAATTGCTTGAATATATTTAAAAAAAACTAAAAAAATTTGTAAAGGAAGTCACTTGGAATACGCTTGCACATTTTGGTAAAATCTTATAATCTAGATAAGAAGATATATCTTATTTGCTCATATCGTTGTAAAATGGGCGTATCTCAAAATTGAAGAGTCCAAATAAGCATAAGCACTTAAATTACAAAATATCCAGTTGTATACACCAATATTTACATAAGTATGTATGCATGTACTATTTACATTGGAGATATGGTATAATTCCTACAAACTATTTTCATAGAAACCAATTCAAATATTTCTTTAGATACTGACATTTGGTTGAAAATTACTGAATTCATTGCGTAACATGTTACAATCTTCTGGTAATCCACGAAGCTATAATACGCAGTGTAGTAGATTAAACTACTTTTGAGTTGTCGGCATGTTAAAAATCACTTTCAGGTAAGCTCCAGATACAATTAAAAAAACGCGATAGATGCTAAATATTAATGTTCAATGTACACGCAATAAGAAAATTAAAGATTAGTTTTCTTCTTGTCGTGCGTGTAAACAAATTTGACATTGAATTTCTATTTATATTTCTTAGCTGTTCCAACATCGACATCACTTCAAATTATAAAACTGTGCATTATAATTTCAAAATTTCCATTTTGTGTAAATTACGAGCATTTAAGCGCTTGTTAAATATTCTTCTCAAAGGGCATACGAACGAAAGAAAACTTATAAAAATTCATAGTTTAGTGTAATAGCATGACAAACGTCTATTTATTTAAAACTTTGGAATAATCACGGTTCTTTACCTGACATGTGATACGACTTGGCAAAGTAATGTAACACTGAACTGCCAACGTTTTGTTTTCCTACTGGCGAAGTCTAAAAATAAAAGGTCTAGAAACTTTATACTATTCAATTAATTTTTGTAATCATATTTTGGAAAGGTCAAATTTATTGTTTTATTTGTATTGTTTTTTTTAATTTTTATCCGATTTTTATGAAACTTTGCATATGGGCCTTTTTATAATACCGCAGAACTTATTTTGAACATAATCAAGGACAAATATTTATTTTACACATTGATTTTTCACATAAAAATTGTTCATAATTTAATTATGCATAACTTTTGTTTAAACTATTTTTTGATCCGATAAGTACTCACTGAGATATGACTATCACGTGACACTAATTCGCTGCTGCGTGTGAAGAAGGTGAGTCAATTTATTGGGAAAATGGGTTTAAGTCATTGCCTGAACCTAAACACAATTATATTTCGATGTGTAGAAAGAATCGAGGAAAGAATCACGTCATACCTCTTATTCAAAAGTAAACTGTATATGCAACTAGTCATAAATATCATTAAACGACTTTGTGTAAACAGAATCAACTCAACTTATCTCTTCGCACAAACATTTAATTTTTATTTCTTGTGTCAAACATATGAAGAAACCCTAACAAACATACTGTATTCTAAAGAAGAACAAAAAAAGAGTGGAAGCAAATTCGTGGAACCTAGAGAAGAAATGGAACTGTCTCCAAGAGACAATACTACAATCAGCACAATAAATATGTGGCCAAGGCTCAAACCAAAAAAGAACCAAATGATGGTATAATGTGGTGAAACAAAAAATTATAAAAAAAAAGAAAGAAGCCTACAGAACATACCTGAGAGAAAGAACAGAAAACAACAAAAGAAACATTACAAAAAGAAATGTAGCGAAGGAGGAAGTAAAAGCAGCCAAAGCAAAGACATGGGAAGATTTTGGGAAAAAGATAAAAGAAAACCATATAGAAAATCGGAAGCAATTCTACACTACCTCAGTAAGAGCAAGATTTAGAAGATATGATTAATATGACAGAAGAAACAGAAGAAATAAACGAAGAAGAAGTACAGAGTTATTCACTATAAATTACCCACCCCTTATTATCGTTATTATTGCTCGTAGGAAAAAAAATTTGTGCATGAAGTTGTATGGTACTAACTGAATTTTCTTAAAATGCTATCAATAATTCAGTTACTTGCCGTTTACAAAGCAAAACAAAAATATAATATATTTTTTTAATGTAACACCTTCTATTTTATTACATTACATGTTTGAAGAAATTTTTTCCTGATTTCAAAAACATATCATATGATGTCTTTATCTTGAGCCGTTTTTGAGTTATTAATCGTAGAATAACAGTTACTTAACTACGGATTTGTTAACATCATCAAAGTAAGCCATGTAAATGACAAATTTTGTGTTTGATAATTGACATTTCATTAATTAAATCACCAAAATGGTTTACAATGAAGCAGAACTTCGTTATATTCAAAATAATAAAAGGTGGGTAATTCATAGTGAATAACCCTATACAAGAAGCACTGGGTAAAACGGAAAATCACCAGGAGAAGACAACGGATTCCAAAGAGTTGGGAAGCAACATCATCTTCCCCATATATAAAAAGGGGGACTAGACCAATTGTGACAATTACAGAGCTATATGTCTATCAACGGTAGCATTAAAAGTATACCGACACAAGGAGACACCGCTTACAACAAAAAGGAATGATTTTAAACATAGAGGGTCCTGTCTGTCATTTGCGTTCTTTTAAAAGGTACTTAAAAAAGTAAACTACCAATTACATTTAAGGATTTCACATGTAACCATAGATACAAATAATTTAAAAGCCATTAACTTTAACTGATTGGTTACAGAATAGACCACAGGAAAAAGTTAAATTATGCACAACAAAAAACGGAGAATGAAAGACGAGGCGACATAAACATAAACGTAAACGAGAAAACACTGGAACAAGTGAACACCTATGAGTATCTAGGCACACCAATTAGAAGGGATGGATGATTGGAAAGAGAAATAAGAAACAGAATCAGTAAGGTTAATAAAATATACTACCAGATCAACAACACTGTAATAGGGAAAAAATAACTGAGTACTAAGACAAAAATGCACTTGTACTAAACTATTTATACTCCCACTTTAATTTATGCTGCTGAGACATGGACAATAAGAAACAAATTCAGATCAAAGATGACAGCCGCAGAGATGAAGTAGAAGACAAGTAATAGAAAAACAAAAAAGACAAGATAAGAAAAAGAAGCCAAACAATTATAATGGTACGGCCATATGATCCGCATGTACAGAAACAGATACCCAAAGAAGATCTTTGACGAGAAGAAACGTAAAGGTAACGTTGCAGGAATAATAGACTTAGATGGACGTAGAACTCACACGAATAGAAAGATACTAGATGATGACCAAAAAGATTTTGCAATAGAACATATTTTATCTATCCCTGTATATAAAAGTCACTATACGCGAAAACAATCATCGAAACGATATCTACCACCACACTACACTCTGACGTCTTTATAGCAAGCTTATAAAGAGAAGCACCCAGCGAACTTTACAAACCAAAAAGCGTATAAAGAAATTTTTGATGAGTTGAATATCAAAATAAAGCAACCAAATAAAGATACATGTTGCACCTGTGACCGTCCTGTGACAAACTCCAAATTATATTGAAAATGGCAAAGTCAGAGGACGAAAAAGTAAAAATTATTAAACAAGAATTGGATACATATCATCAACAAGCTGATGAATTTTATGCCCCAAAAAATGACTATAAGGAGGCTTCGAGATCTGATCACAACAAAAAAAAACATTTGCTTCGATTTGCAGCAATGTCTACCTACGCCAGACCTTCCAGAATGGCAAAACATTTTACAAACATCAACTATGAATGTAAATCTTACCGTTCATGATTGTGATGACGTACAAGCCTACTGCTATATCTGGTATTAATCCTTGACAAAAAGAGACGGCAACGATATAAGTTCTTGTCTTTATCGTTACTTAACCAAGGATTTAGACCCGATAATTAATTGACGTTACCATGTTCTCTGATTCACGTGGAGGGTAAAATAAAAACAGCTACATGTCAGCTGCTTGTCTAGTCGTACTGCAAAACTGCGAAAATTTGGATATTATTGATTATAAACTTTTATTACCTGGCCATAAGCAAATGGAGTGTGACTAAGATTATAGTCTTATTGAAAAAAAAAGAAGAAAAATACCAACTTGCCAATAGAAAAACCCCATGATTGTGGAAAAAAGAAAATAACCGGTGACAAGGGATACATGTCATGAAATTTGGAGGTTTTGTCAACAAACCCACTTTCAGCAGTAAGTTCAGAGGAAACATGTCAAAATCGAAAAATTTACTGATCCGATTTTTTAATTGGCTTTGTTTGAAACAATGCTTGTTGATTTAAGGGTTCCTTTACTTGTCCCGACTTGTTATTTCCTTCTATGCTAAATGTGGATATTTAAAAGTGGTATTAAGCTATTGCTTACTCATATCATACCACCACTCAACAAAGGCCTCTTTCGTTCTACAATGGTTCAACATATAAAATATGTTAGCAAAACAAGCATGTTTCAAATTTCATCTTGTATGTTTTTTCAACGTAATTTCTCCAAATTTTCGAATATCTTATTAAAGCTGCCATAAAGTTAGCTCAAGTTTGACATTTTATCTCCTTAGTATTTAATATTTCTAAAATTTGTGCATCGACCCTCCCAAAGTCTTTATCTATGCACGGTCAAATTTTGATAAAGTTCTGTAGTCAAATATTCAAATAATATGAAATTATACAAGGTGTTCCGATATTTTGTGTACATAGAGCTACTGTAGATTTCTGGGACTAAAATATGCCGATTTAACCCAAATTACTTTAGTCCAAAAGTTGATAGTTTCCGAAATACAGAGCGTATAAGTTTTTTTTATTAGTTGTTCTTGAATAATATCCTTATAGCTGTATTAATTGCACGAAATTGGGTACTCGGTGCGGTGGTTTTTTTGTCATGAGAATTCGAAATCTGTTCTCATTTTTATGGTAAATTGTAGGGGGTGCCACTTTTTTTACATTTAAAATGTCCAAATTTTTTGGTGCCTTCCTGTATAAAATTTTTATTTAAACATATTTATACTCCAATTTCTTCTGCCCCAAAAAGATATTCTTAATAAACGTTGCTCTGTGCAACAGTTTCTGAGATAATTGGATTTTCGCTTTATCTTTAATTAAATAAACAAATTCGCCATTGCCTTCCTTCATACTTTATCCAGGCATAGGACTGGCCCAAATTAATAATTGATAGTTTATTATATTTTTCGAGCCGTACACTTTCGACACTCTTTTACAAGTTTATTGGTATGATAACGATGTGGAATTCTCGGCAAAACGTTTGTTTTATTTAGTATGTTGATATATTTTTACTACAGTTTCATCAACAAAACCAAAGTACCGATATCTTTTGAATTATTTTTGCATATAATTTATATAGTTCGAATCTGAAACTAACTGCTAAAATCAAATAAATTTGTAATCAGTTAAGCAATAATAAGTAAATAGTGTTAAAAATATAAAAATAATGTTTTGATTGAACTCAATCCACAAATGCAAGTTATTTATAAAAATCTATTTTATCAAGTTTATGTTGTGGTCGTAATACAAAACAATGATATCAAATTTCTGCATTTAAATTGTTAATATTTTTTCTACCATAAGTGTGAAAGTTTGAAAAAGAAGACAAAGTATATTAGGATGTAGTAACTAAAATTCTGTACATCGTTGTTATCGACCCCCTGTCTAAATATTTACCAAAACAATTTGTCTGACGTACATAAATTAATTGTTTTTCAATAATTAAAAAAAAATTTTTATCTAATCTATCATACATGAAACGTATGAACGACGAAAGTATAATGTTATGTGAATGAGTTACGTATTTTCATTAGGAACTATTTAGATCATTCACCAACGCAAAACAGTGTGCGTATTAATTTTCGATTGACATTAGATAATTTTTCAATTATCGTGTACATACTTGCTTAGTGCAAGTACTTTGACCCCCTTTTAGCGCAGCTGTTTTTAATAAATAACGGATTGCATGTAAACGTATATCTGTTTTATTACAAACAATAAATGGGGATAAGCAAGAAAAGTAAAAAATTGATAATTTAAAGTGTCCCGTACAAATACGAACGCTATCGTTTATTCACCACAAAAAATGATCTTAATTTTTTTTAATCGGTCAGAGTAGAAAAAAAAACTTTTCACCTAGCCACCCCCCTCAATTTTATATGAGTCATTTAATAGTCACGGTTTTAATTTTCATTCAAGATCACGGTAAATGAACGCAGTTTCGGCATTATTTAAAAAAAGTAGGTAATGCTGTACCGCGAGTTACTGTTACACTCTATGCACGTTACAAAAAGTATAGATTACGCAAAAGAATGATAATCTAAAAGAAAATAAATAATCAGTTCCGGTAATGTATTCAATTGGTTGAAGTAATATTTCCTAAATATTCATTTTACACCAAAATACATAAAAGATGAATGTAATAAGTAGAACGTAGAAAAAAACTTGAATCTGGTACGATTGCAAGAATTACAATTAAACACCCATTCATGAATATACAATTACAGCACAGGCGGTTTCATTACAGTTTAAAAATAGTGCTTCATGTCGGCGTGACATTTTCGACTTTTTTATTTTTCGCGAGGAAGTGCAAATTTTTCAAGACGACGCAAATATTTAAATAAATGCTAAGTGAAATAACCTTGTGGTTATTTTGACAAATAATTCAAGCAATGTAATATCAATTATTTGTTTTAATAGACGTTTTATTGAGAAGTAACGCAACAAGGACGATTGATTATTAAACGCAATTTTCGCGATATAAAGAACAAAACTGGTTAAAAATTAGAAGATATTAGACTTAAGTATGTGCACATTCACTAAACAATATTCAACAAGATAGTGAGAATAACAACCAGACTAAACAATATTTCAGTGTAGTAATAACATTGTTGTAGGTAAAGATAATATTTGCACTGACTCATATAACAAGCCAAACATTTTTGTGGCGTTCCTGCAATCTTTTATTCGACATAAAAACCCACAATGAACAACCTACGTAGGTAATAACACCTATTGAAAACTGGGTTTGAAATGGAAACGCTGCGCAGAAATAAAATAACAGTATAAAAAAACGTTTCGCACAGAACCCCACATCGCCGCAATTTCATAAAAAAGGATGTTAAAATTAAAATCGTATTTAAAAGATGTCGAGTAAAATTTACGTATATTCCAATTTACAATATATTCCCACATTCAGAAATCAAAAGATAGTTTACTAAAAAACACTCAAACGAAAGTTGCATTTAAAAAACAATAGCTAATCGAAATAGTATAATACACGAGTTTTTATAACTAATTCAATGCAAATAGTATGTACCTACTATTACATTTCTGGCATACCTTTTCTATAGATAAAAAAACTCAAAAGGTTACAGAAAAAGTAAAACGTAAAGTGCATTCTTGTTGGTGCTTTTTCTAATAAGGCAACGTTACATAATAGAAACAGCCTTGACAGTATGAATCGTGAGAAAACCATCAAGTTTTTGCAATAAAGAAAGTTCCGCATGATACTTTATAGTAAGTACCATTGCACAAACAATAAGAAGTTTATAATTTCAAATAGTTTGCGGTACTTATTGTAGTATGTATGACCTGCAACTAACTATAGATAAACGAGAAGTTTTAAAGATAATTCAGAAAAATACATACAAAACAAACAGATTATTTTTTATGTGTTCGCTTAGTGTTTACAAGTTTACAATTTCATCTGTATGACGTAAACTATTACATTTAAAGAGAACATTGTTTGCGTCAAATAATCAAGAATTTAGAAAATAAATCAGACATATACGAATGGGTACATCTCGTCAAGGAGTATTGACACAGATGACAATTCACAATCACAATGCCAAATCGAAAGTTACTATATACTTCATAATTAAGAGCTAATTAAATGCTCAATTGTCAAATTAGGTGTTCGTTGTTTTCTTTGTAAAACGTGTGGCGGTTGCAGCTTGATCTCAGCTGAGATTAAACTGTAAACGTCGGGTCCAAGAACAAAGAGGGAATCGTTATTATGGAAAAAACGATTGCCATTGAATGAAGGTTTGTTACGCCCCCAAAATACCGGAAAACCGTACGACAACGGTATTTACAACAAGCGTTTGTCGCAGAACTCCACATCGCCCCAACATTAATAAACGTCAAAGTAAAGTTCGAAAATCTATCTAGGTTAAGGCCCTATGGCTTTATAGATTATGCCCAAAATCTAATCACATCTGCACTATTATATAAGAAACCCATATGCAAAATTTATGAAAATCTGAACGACGGTTTTCCAGACATTTTATTTATAAGATGTGGAGTAAACGTCAGATACGTTGTAGGAAAAAATCCACATTTATGAAGAAAATGTGCACCAATAGTTAAATATATCTAACTGCTAAGCCGTTATACGACTACTACATTACGTCAATACGGCGAACAAAACAAGGTATCGCGCTCTAAAGTTCCTTAAGACGACTTGAAAATTCTCACTGTCACAATGCGAAAAAATGAAATTCCGTTTTAGAAAAAAAATGGTTCAAACAAAAGCTATAGACAATAGAATTTCCAACAACTTTTCTCCCTCAAATTTTTATGTACAATGCCAAACAAAAAATCCTGTGTTTGACGCTAATTATCTTCTGAACCATTGGTTCGATTTGAATGATTTTTTTTTTAAATTGTAGACTGATCCATCAGGAATGTGAGCGTTTAACTGATTCTTGAATAAAGTTAAATTTTCATTGAATACTGCGTGTTAAATTGAGATAATTAAGGGATAATTACAGCCTCATCTGTTTTTAACATTTTGTTTCTTTTTGCTCTCTGCTATTAGAGGAGACATGCAGTTTTAAAGCGCGACATGAAAAAAAACGATTTAATTTTTAAAGACAGGGTTAGTAACACAACAAGAACAAAAAGACATAAACAACTACATGATATAAACAATAACACAAACAATAAATGAATAAAGAGTGTTACCACCACGAGTTTTAATGACTCCTGCAAACGACGTTGCGTGCTAAGAATAGTGGAAGAAATGTACGCTTGCGGTATTTAGTTCAATTCTCCGGTCGAGGTTGTCAACGTCTCACTCTTTGATCAATAAAATCCCACACGTGTTCTATGGGGTTTAATATAAAGTGTCCTGGATTTTTGTCCGGCAGTGTATAATTTATATTGGTGGAGATATTGTTACAACAATTAGTGTCATGTGATTGTTATATCTTAGTAATTACTTTTCGGGTCAAAAAATAGTTTAAACAAAAGTTGTGTAAAATTAAATTACAAAAAACTTTTATTTGAAATAAAATGTAAAATTAATATTTTTCTAAATATTTAAAAAATTTGAAAATCTGTGCAGGTTAACTGTGTAGGTTGGCTAGATAGATTATGCATAAAATCTAATCAGATCTGCGGAATTTATAAAATGTGAAGTAATCCTAACACGGAACCAAGCGCGCAAGACGACTAACTAAACTTTCGCCAACGAAGCATCCGCAAGGACGATTAAAATAAAGAATCACTTTTACCAAAAGGCAAGAAGTACAACCGTAGTTCGAGCAGTGGTAAACGTACATCTCACCCCCGAGAACTTGTTAACCCTTAGAGTGTGTCTGGCTTAAATCCCGCGGTTTCGCTCTTCAAGCTCGCTGCAACTTCAGAGTATTATTTAGTGTTCCTAGTGTTTTTATTTCTTAGATTAGTGATAGTGTTTTGTAAATAATTATAGTCGTTACGAACCTATAAATACATCTTTAAGTAGAACCTTCGTTTTATTCCAGAAGTGAGACTTACAAGTGGACGAATTTTTTTTTAAAACATCGTCTAGAAGTAAAACAAGAAAAATAAAACCGCAACAACCGAAAAAAATGAGTATGGAAGAATTGTAACTGATGATCCAACAAATGGTCTAGCCCTTGATGAAGGACGGGTAAAGACACCTTCAGGCCGGCTCGCAAGATGGGCTCTAGCCTTACAGGCCGACGACATGTCTATATCTTATACTCCAGGGAAAAGTAACATCGTGGCAGACACACTTTCACAACACCTCAAGAAACGCAGTTCTGAAGATATTCGCAAGAAACAGCTGAAGGATCCGGAAATACAAAAAATCATCGAGTGTTTCGAGACAAAGATGCATCCCCAGTTGATCATACAAGGTGGACCCATAGGATACGTAATGACCCAAGGAATACTGTATCGATAATCCCCGAAGCGGATTCAGAAGCAACCCAGCTGGTACCCCAGATAAAGAGAGCAAAACCATCTTACAAGAATACCATGACGGTCCAACTGTAGGACACTACGACGGAGAAAATACATATCTTCAGATTGCAGTTCGCTATTTTTGGGTATGAATGAAAAGATACATTCTAAACTAGTGAAACATTGCGTAGAGTGTACATACAGAGCAACAAACCTGAAGCCCACGGGTTTACTTCCAACACCTGCGCTTGCCCAAAAGTTTGAACATCTCTCCGTAGACCTATTAGGTCCTTTACCAGAGGAAAATAGAAAAAAAAGTGGGTATTTATTATTGAGGACATAGCTCAATAGATTTTTCCGCCCTTACTCAAGCAGGCGCAAAAACTTGCGCCACCAACCTCATCAACCACGTCATGGGATACCCAGACGCATAAACAGTGATAACGGCACCCAGTTCGTCAGTCACATCGTGCATGCAACATGTCACCTACTACCTCGGTGTAAAACATAGTTTATCTCCGGTATACCACCCTCAGGCGAAACTAGTAGAAAGAAAAAACAGGAACCTGAAACTCCAACTAGCCATTCTATTAGGAAGCAGTCGTACATCATGGCCAGAAAAATTACCCTCCATAAGGTTCGTCATGAACTCTTTGGTCAATTAACAGATTACTCTGCCGCATACCTTACCTTCGGCAGCTCCTGAATCTTACGTCGGGGCGCCTTTCGGATTCAGAATGGGAGACTGTAACGCCGAAAATACCGACAAACCGTACAATTACGTATTTAAGTAAAAACACTCTAACACGGAACCAACATCGCAAAATAATTATTGTCATTACAAACCTATAAAGATATCTTTAAGTGAATCGAGACTTACAAGTCTAATTAGATGCTAATTAAAGGACATATGAAATGCACACCCAAAATCAAGAAGAAAGCGTAATTTTGAAAAAAAAGTTTGGGCAAGAAATTAGATTCTAATTAATTGCTTTATTGTCGAATTAAGAGCTCAATGGTTTTTTGTAACATGTGTTGCGTTTCCGGCTTGAGATCAACCTTCAACCGCCGCGTTTAAAAACTAAGGCATTATTAAAACTAATTGCGCTTGAATTAAGGGCAAATTAGATACTAATTAATTGCCCTATTGTCCAACAAAACGCTATCTGTTTTCGAAAAAACATGTGGCGGTTCTAGCTTGAGGCTGTACTAATTAATAATATTCTGTTAACAAGTTAATAAAACGTTAAAGCTTTTAAGAAAACATGGAGACAATAAAATATTTAATAAGCATCTAATTAGTCCTTAATTATGATGTTTGATTTTGCAAGGTACTTCATAGGTCACATTAGTATTTGTTTATTCTTAATAGATTTCGACAGTAGTAGATACTGATGGCCTGTGACATCAGACGGTGGCGTGTTGGAATTTATAATGATATGTAGTAGATATGTGAAAAAAATTCGTAAGACCAATTACAATGAATAATAATGTGTGCATACACTGTAAAAAACGTAATTCTGAATGCAACTAAAATTTTATGTTAGAACTCCTCTTTTTTATTCACTTTACCTACTAAGTAATTAGCAAGTCTTTAAATTTAAAAAAAAAACAATGTATTAATTTAATGAGATTCACTTTCAATAAGCAGGAAGGGAGGGTGGTGTTGAGAGAGAATTAAATGATTAAGAACATTTAAAAGAACAAATCGCAGGTGTGATAAACATAGTAAAAACCCGAGTAAAAACCGATTTGAGACAGCAAAAAAACAAACATTTTTTTATATGTACGACAATTCCTATGTATAGACATAGATCCTTCCATGGCTACAAGTAAGAGTAACATCATTGATTATAAAATTCTAATCAATGGTAACATAATTGAATTTATAGTCATATTTTCTTACCCTTGCATATACTGAATAATAGATTGTTATTGATAAATTCACGTGCCACGGAAAACGGTATATTGTAAGTTCGATGTTAGTATTTCCCTACACTTAACCGGAAATTGTATAGCGTGAGTTTTGTTTCCCCTTTCAGACGATGAATATTTAAACTTGTTATCGTTGTCACCATTGCTGACCAAAAGAACAAAAATAACTTTTTATGCACATGAATGCTGTAGTCGTAATAAGGGTGTCTTATGATTCATTGCATCTATCTTTTTTTAACACCAACAAATAAATGAAATAATCATACACATTTCCCTTATTTATTAGTATTAAGAAAAATGAATGCGATTAATTATAAGACACCTCTCGCAATTACGACTATATCACATAAATGTAGTAAAAAAGCAAAAAATAATATGAAAATTTTATAGTATCCTGACGTAATCCTGACGTTAAAAAAATATTATCTGGAAAACAATAACCGCTACACCACATGTGCTATCAATCCTATCAAGCATTTTACCAAATTCAACATTAATTTTCTTTTTTAACCGAATGAGAACAAGTGTTCAATGAGTCACAAACAATGTTAATTTATTAGCACATAGCTATTGTTTATGTTATGATTTGATAACATTATTATCTAAAAACATCCAACGAGTTATCACTAAAAAGTAAAATTACTAAGAGATCCTATATTAATTTCTGAAGAAATAAAGGAAATTGATTTTCCGATTACGCAGCGATGGTGAATCTATGGTGCAGGTGTGCGGCACGTATGAAATTTAAGATGAATAATATAATATGTATTTCAAAAAATTTAAACATATGAAACTTGTAGAGACGTCGAATGTGCGAAGGAAACATGATTAAAATGAGCACCTGATCTCAAAATTTCAGTGAGGCAACTTGTGGAAAATTTAAATGATTAGTTCTTCTCTGAGAAGGGGTACCAACAACTAGTATATAGTTTTATCGAGTTACGTTTCGTTCATCTAACGTGTGCACTTCATCAGGCCTCTCCTCAAAGAAGAACCAATAATTTAAATAAAGTTACAGGAGGAATTTACCTATTCTGGAAACATCTGAAAGAGAAACAAAATGAATTAGGCTTGCTTGGACAATTTTTCGCAAACTGAGACACTATTTAAGAATAAAAAAATCCCCATAAATTTAAGAACTAAAGTACTAATAGATACGTCTTAACAGCCAATATTAATGGAATTGTAACTATAAGCATAACTAAGACCATTAAGCTTAGAAGTTCACAAATAGTTGTGGAGATAAGCATATTCAGTATATCACTTCATTGATGATACGATAAAGGGTACACTTGCCACAAATTCTAATTTTATGTGACGGCAATGGAGACTAGAGTGTCAATACTTAGCACCAACTTTCAAAAGTTATCTGGTGAACGCCAAATTGAAACTCCTCTTCTATCATTTCTGAATACAGTGTAGAAAAAACCCTGACTTTGAATCTATGTATCTGAACTTAATTTTACTGAGAATAATAAATCGATCTGGCAAAGACAAGAATCAAAAGCTTTTCGACAAATAAAAGTTCTGATAACTTTCAATATCAGGTGTAAGTAAGAATTAGCTCAAAATCAGCCTCGCAGTCTCAAGATGAGCAAGGATCAGAAGCTTCCGATAGCATAAATATAATTGGTGCGTGTTTCAAAGAATTGTTAAAAGAGATCCAATGCGTTATGTAATGCAAAAAGTATACCATCGTTGGAGTTATTGGAGCGTCGGTTGGAGTGGGTACCGCTGACAATGTAGAAACACAAATGGTGAAGCAGTTCTAAAAATTCAAGGAGTTATTCGCAATGTCGTCACTTGACTAACTACAGATTTCTACAAATTATCTTTAATTTAAAGATTTTCTCTCTAAAAATTTTTATTTGAATCATATATCACTGTATATTTAGAATTTGTGCGATATACCACCCTTCAACATAATTATGCAGCAGAATACTTTTCAATATCCAGTTTTGGTAGTTTAGGGTACCTTAAATTCAATATTTTCTTAATCATTGTCATATTCTGGAAATACGTCACTGTCCGTTGAATCTGCTGGGGTCATGTCAATATTTTTACCATTTGGTCATGACCATGATTCCCGTTTTCGTTTTTTTAAGTTAATTCTTGGAATAACATTGTCAGGGACTTTTAGAATTACGATCTTTTGGTTTTCAGTGATCTTTACTGATGGTATGGTATATCTATATTTTTGTTAAAAGTCTTCATGACCACTCCACTTTGGTTTGATAACTAAAACCATCCTTAGCCTCTAATCAAAGGGCTTTCATTTCATTTATCTAAGTTGTGTAACAGAGGGAAAAATACGACTGTAAGGTACTGCCATGGTTTGGTATTCGTCATACAGCCAGCCCGAGACCGTCTTTAGTTGTGAGCTCCAGGGTAAGTTTGTCGTTTCATGTTTGTTTGTTGTTTCATGATCTCTCGTAGCATCCCAGTTTGTGCGGGAACGCAACATTTCGATTATGATATTGTGCGGGTAGAAGGTGACCCCAGTTTTGATTTGCACTTGTAATCTAGGATTTGACCACCTTGTGCAATGAAATATCGTGTGCAGCGCTGTATCTTGTTTTTTTAATTCTGTGAGTGTACCGGGTGGTCCAATAAGCCGATCTCTCGGCTATATATCAGAAACTATTCATATTATAACCTTAGGGATAAAATTCCTTAGTAAAAGTGTCCAAGAGAAGTCGCTGGAAATAACTTTCAAGTTAACCGCAAGGGGGCGTAACCTGTGAAGAAAAATTTAAAAACCAGTTTTTTGTGAAATATGCCAATTATACCAGGTGTTAAATAAGTAAACTAGAGGCCTAAATTCCGCAAAATTCGTTTAAGTACTTTTTTTCTATTTTTTCAAATAAAGGGTGGGGGAAAGTGGAGAAGTGTTTGTGGATTGATACTTATAACTTTGGTTTGTATCAACCGATTTTAACAAAATTAGCCTCATTAGAAAGGGTGTAGATGAATTAATTCTACTATAAATATAAATCTACTATAAAACATTTGCATTTAGTTTTAATCGATATTAATTAATATATATCATTTATATTAATAGTTATTTGTATCGCTAAGCCTGAAAATGAACTTTGCGAGTGCGAGGATGCTTTGCAGGATGATGCGTTAGCTGGCACTCACAAAAACATTTTCTGGCCACGTGATATACATTTTTTTGGGCCGACAAATGGTGAATTTTGTTTAAATTTAAATTGAATGCCATTTGGGAGCTGTCAACAACATCCTTCAAAATAAAATCTAAAAGAGTACTGCACCGTATTATTTACGTATTTCAGCATGAGGATTGTACTGATTTCAATGTCTTGAGTATAATGTGATATTGCCAACATTTAGTAACTTTTTTGCCGGTCGAGGCCAAGAAGGTATTTCTAACCGCTTTTGAGTGATGCAAAATCAGGGATTATGGACAGAGAACGAAAATTAATTTAATTATGGAAAATATTCCTGTAAGTTTTTCCTCCCATTATTTATTTTAATTTTGAGCAATTTAAGTGATTTGAGTTGTTTTTTTTACACCAAAAATTGCCGCCCCCTAGGGACACTTTTAGGGTAATTTGTTGCCAGGGTTATAAAAACCAGTTACACTGACCAACAAAAATCTGCGAGGGTACAATTAAATTCACGCCCGCCGGTAAAAATTATTAACTAATTATTGAGGTTATCGAAAAACCCTCGTGGGTACAAATAAGTGCTTAATTCAAGATGTTTAGTTTACCGACATTACAAATAATATCGCAGGAAAACCGCCGGTCACATTTTTTAAATTTTGCATAGCCAAAAAGGGTCGTAATCAAGACAAATTTTCGAAATCTTGGAATATTTACAAAAATATTCAACATAACTAAAACTAATTATTAACCTCCAAACACATTAAGGACGCAATTTTCTATGATAAGAAGCACGCTTATTGTTTACCAGAATACTAATATTAGTCAATATCCTAAATTGTAAGCCTTTCTGAAAAGAATGTCGCAAGGATACAAACCGAAAAAATTGAGAACTTTAACTGCTGAAGAAGTTAATAAATTCATAAAAGAAGCGCCCAGACGGCATATATTTGTTACAGAAAGTAAGTACATCCCTATAAACAAAAACCGTTCATCAATTGAAGTTTCAATTTTAGGTAATTTTGGTGTTCGGAATTAGTGGAGCCATATGCGAAGGAACGAATTGGTCCAATTAAAAATTGACGATTTAACTGATGTCGGTTCGGCCGTAATTGTAAAATTAGGTGACAGTAAAAATCAAAGGATCGTGTTTTCACGATAGTTGATGAGTTTTACGGTATCTATCGCAAATATGCTGCTCTTCGACCACCAAATACGCCTGAACGTCGCTTTTTTAATTATCAGCAAGCCAAATGCACTAAACAGCCCGTTGGAATCAACAAGATAGGTAGCATCCCAAAATTGATTGCTATCTACCTTGGTTTAGAGGAACCCGCATCTTACACGAGCCACTGTATGAGGCGATCATCTTCCACCATTTTTGTGGATGCTAGTGCTACGATTGAAGATCTGAAACGCCACGGTGGATGGGATTCTTCATCAGTGGCGGAAGGTTACATAGCAGAGTCTATTGGGCACAAAATGAAAGTTGCTAAAACAATCACTTCGGCCGTTAAAAATTCGTCAGAAACTTCGTCAGAAACTAATCCAATTACTGATAACTTGAACAATGAAGCAGAATCATCCATCATGACAACTTCTTCAACAATTGTCAAATCATCAAATTTGGCAAAATTATTTGAAAATTCAAATAAAAAAGTAATACATTTCAATAACTGCACATTTAATAATGTAACTTTCTAGTTCTATTAATAAAGATTTCATTCAAATAATAATTGTGCACAATTATTTAAACTATAAAACTAGAAAATTGACCGAATTCATATCATGCACCGTGAATGATATGAATTATTTCCACACTGGTCAGTGATATTTTGAAGTTTCGATCTCAGGTTGCTACTTTGATATGTGTCACTTTCGTGACAAGCCGTCTAAAAAAAATTATTTATGTATTTATTTCGTTTGTACCCCAAAGAGATAAAAGTTATAGAGGCATAAAAAATCGTTACCACCCCGTTTTGAGATATATCAATTTTACAAAAGTCATTCCGTTCAGCATCGTTTGTACCCGTTTTGAACTAGGAAAATATGTGAAAGGGGTACATAAATCATTCTTGAAGATATTTCAAATCGGAAAAATGGAGATTTTTTGTCATTGTTTGTACCCACTACTTTCCTTTCTGTTTGTGTCGGCGGTGGAAATATAGCAAACTGAAACTTTTTGCAAGGGGTACATTGGTCAATCTTCAAGATATTTCAAATTTGAAAAATGGAGATGGTTTGTCATCGTCGTACTCTTTTGAGCTGCTTTCCTTTTGGTTTGAACCCCTACAGAGATGGAAATCTAGCAAATTGAAAATCGGTTAACGGATATTTTTGAAGAAGATATTTTAAATCCGAAAGCGAATGCTATTATTGTTCTCTTGAATAGATGGAGATATGGTAATTTGAAAAGTTGTACAAGGTAAGATATTTTGAATTCGAAAGCATAGTTATGCATATGCATATTACATGCAGAAATGCATATTTTCAACATTTTTATATTTAAGAAAGATCGTATTTACATAAACTTATTTTCTCAAAAGACAATTGCTATTTATATTTAGAAGTAGTAAAATTTATGGTTTATATTTTTATGTAAAGGATTAGGTGTACCAAAATGTTACACAAAAATTTATAAAATCTATAAACAATATGCTGGAATATATTTTACTGGATTTCTAAGAAGAATATTAAGGTGTACTAAAATTTCTGAAATTCCTAGAATCAACTGGTAAATCTTTTATTGTGCCACGTTGCAATTATAAGGGGTTTTAAAGTGGTCAGTCTGAGCAAAACAAATCACTGTTTGTCGTGAAATGGTGTGTAGGTGTACAAACAAAAAGGAAAACTGTACAAATGATGACAAACCATCTCCATTTTTCAGATTTGAAATATCTTGAAGAATGATTTATGTACCCCTTTCACGTATTTTCAATTATCCATAGTTCAATCCCCGTAATGGTAGAAACGAAAAGGAAAACATACAAACGGGTAAAAGCGATGCTGAATCGAATGGCTTTTGAAAAATTAATATATCGGTGATTCCGTTGTAACTGTCATATTCGTGCCCTTGTATTTGCAAAGAGAATATTTCAGTTCATTCCAGTCATTACACGATTTTTTTAAATTTCTGTTTTTCCAGAATACTATAGGCAAAAAATTTATTTTGTATTATTAAAAAGGCTGAAATGAGGGCACATTTGTATTGGTAATGTCAGTACCGTGGCCTGTCCAGGAGCACAATTTTCAGATAAATATACACTTTTATTCTAATACAAGAATTTTTTGTATTGCACGGTTTATACTGGGTTCCTCATATTAGACTATACCGTTTAAAGTAGAATAAAAAACTTTCTGATCAAGTAAATTAACTTTTTTAATCGACTAATATGTTGAAGTATTCTGTGGGATTTATGACTAAAGTAAATAACAATTCAAGTTTTGATAATGCATTCCAAATGCCCTCCTTTGACTTCAATGCATTTTTGAATTCTAAGTTCAAAATGTATCATCACTCGGCGAAGCAAATCTCCATTTATTCCTGCAATTTCATTTTGAATCTGCTCCTTCAGCTCCAGAATTGCTGCAGGAATTGTTATTTACTTTAGTCATCAATCCCACAGAATAAGCTACATATTAGTCGATTAAAAAGTTTATTTACTTTGATTAGAAACTTTTTATTCGACTTTTAAATTGTATAGTCTAATATGGGGAACCCTGTATAAGTAAAAGTTATATTAGAAGGTATAGTTTCACAAGAAATTGTCTTATATATATTTCCTTTTTCCTCATTACAAACGCTGTTCAAACTTTGTCCAGTGTTTTTTCGAGACCTCTTTCATTTTTCACTAAATAATTTTTAAACAATGATTGGAATGCTGTTTTTGAAAAAACAAAACACATGTGAAATTAGCATCAATGTCACAAGTTTTCCTGAAAACTTTGGCAATCCAGAGTCATTTTTACAAATTTGATAAGACAAATGTTTATGTCAGTACCATGTCCCTTTGTTTTTCAGAAATATCCTTTGGTGAAATTTGATATACTTTTCTTTGTTTCCATAATTTAACCCTAGACTTTATTTGGGTCGTGTTAAAAGTATGTAGAATTTACAATGGAACGAATTTTGAGCAATGTATCGTGGCCTTTTTTTCGTGAAAGCAAAGAGCATTTTTTAAGATCAATCAAATAGCGAAATTGAATATTTGTTGAGATTTGTTCTTTGTTTTTGGAGAAAAAATCAGCCAGATCATTGATTATTAGAATATGATCCATTGAATAAAAAATAGGTTTTACAATTTTATGTCAAAACCGTAGCCCTTTGTTTTTTCGAAGTTCATAATTTTTTGTTGTGTTTCTCTCTATGACAGAAATAGAATAGAACAGAAATATATAAGAATCGACTTACAAGTTTGTAGACTTTCCAATACAACGCGTTTTGAATGAAAATGTCAGTACCGTGGCCTTTTTTTCGTCAAAGCATCGAGCATTTTTTAAGTTTAATCTAAGTGTATCTATGCAAAAAATATAGAAATTCGTTATCTGACAACGTTTCGTTTTCGAAAAAAAGTAATCTAACGATTGATTATCACAACATTATTATATATCCAGGAATGGAGCGAATATCTTACACGTGTGACATCAGAAATCTCGACGCAGCTGGAGAAAACAGGAACAGACTCAAGAAAATGTTCCGAAAAACAACAAGAAAAATTCGCTTTGTAATGTTGAAAAGCGTCTTGCGAGAAGAAGAGAAGCAGAGCGGAAAAGAAGACTGAGAATTCGAGAAAATACACATCTGCACGAACTTTACTGTGAAAAAGAGAGGAAGAGAAATCAAAAAAAAAAAAATGCAAAAACTTCATCAAATGACGGATTTCGAAATAAGAGCCCGTAGAGAAAAACAAAATGAGTGGAAAAGAAATTCTAGACTCAGACGAAAAGAAGATCAGAAGAAGGGAACGTCATCTGTAAATCAGAAAATTCAGAACGTTTTTTCAAAACAAGCAAAAGTAGGAAAGAAAAGAACAGCAAAAAAACCGTAGAAAATGTTATAGGACTGTGATAAAACTTATTGAATAAAACTCGAAACTCCGAAAAAATGTCGATAAGTTGCGAAAAAGATTGGAACGCCAAAAAAACCAGAAAAAATGCCCCTCTTCTCATTATTAGGAGTAAAAAAATCACTGAGGGAAGAAAAATACCAAAAGATATCAAAGAAAAGTTGGTGTCAGGTAAAGTTCTGGCCCGACAACTTCGAGCTACATATAGTAATACAAACAGTTGCAAAGTTAAACAAATTTTAGAAAGGGTTTTGAGTGGAAAAATTATGCGAAAATATCGCAAATTACAATATACAAAGAAAACGATAGTACCAATCGTCCCTTTGAGAATTCGTCAAAACGATGATGCTTTACGGTACGTACGAAAGAAAAAACATGTAACAAGTACATCAAGAAAAGATCAAAAGTTTTATAATGATAACAGCTAAATCAAACCTGCAAAAAATCCAGCAAAATAGTGCATGGCGAGCCAGTCACCAAACGTATCATGAATGCGAGTATCATGGATTTGCATGTCAAGTTTTGTGCCGAAAATTCTTTTACTGTGTCTCATTCAACGTTCGCAAAGTTTCGTCCATCGAACTGCGTCGCACCAAAAGTAACAGACAGAGACACTTGCGCTTGCTTCACTCACGAAAATTTTTTCTTGCTGATCGATGCCCTTTACAAAATGAAAGTAATTGAAGAAAACACCGTCGAAAGAGTGATACGTAAGGTCGTATGTGAACATAGAACCGAGAAATGCCTCTCCAGAAATTGCAAAAGTGTAAAATAAATCAGTTTCTTTCCACTTTGACATAAATGGACCTCACGAAGAAATGTTTTACATGAAATGGAAAACATGTCAAGAACATCGGACGAATGAAAAAACGAAAACCAATCATTGTATCGATAACGAAAAAGAAAAACATTCCATGTACCGTGAAAGAAGCGACCGAATCTTTCACCACAAGTTTTGAGAATTTCATGGTTCATGAGTTCAGGATCGCGCATCAAACAACATTCTTTCGAAATTTAACAGACAATTTATCGGATGATGAGATTGCTCTTCTCATTGACTTCAGCGAAAATTATTCTTGTAAATATGGTACTGAAGTTCAGTCCGTTCATTTTGGAGCTAGCAGAAGTCAGTGCATTCTTCACACAGGGATGTTTTATAATTCAGATTATTCACAAGGATTTGCAACTCTATCTCAATCACTCAGACACGATCCGGCAGCCATTTTGGTCCATGTCACGAAAATTTTGGATTATTAGTTGCCTCGATTTCTCAAAGTGAAAACAATTCATTTCATGAGCGACGGACCAACCACTCAGTATCGAAATCGCAAAATGTTTTATCTCATCACCCAATATCTGCCTCAACGCTATACATTTTTCAACAGTTTGACTTACAATTTTAGTGAGGCAGGACATGGAAAAGGCCCTGCTTATGGCATTGGAGGAAACTTGAAAAAAATGACATAAATCAAATCAAATATGGTCAAGATATTTCAAATTTCGGAACTCTCATTTAAAGTCTAGAAAATCGTGTGAAAAAATACATCTCGACGTTTAACAAATCAGGAAATAGAGAATTTTGATGTTGTTTTGCCGGATCAATGTAAAACGTTTGTTGGCACAATGAAAGTTCACCAGTATACTTGGTCAAGAAAGGATTCATCCATCAACTTCAATTCCTTGAGCTGCTCTGACTGTTGCCCTGGTGAAATCTGCAGTCATTTCTCGATAGGCCAAGTACATTTTGATGATCGATCGGAGAAAGCCTCAAAAGGAGGAAGAAGAGTAGAAAAATATTGGCTATGACTTGCAAGGAAAAACAGGCTATAAAGGAAAACACGAAATACCAAATCATGAAACAAGTTATTCCTGAAAAATGCGTTCCAAAACTATCCGAAAATCAGGGTTGAGAAGAAGTTTACGGTATTATAAACAAATTCGTAAATTATTCATTAATTTTTATAATTTTCTGACTGATAAAAAAATTGTTACAGACACCAAACTATAGAGAGACATGTGTTATGAGTTTTGTTTTTTGTTTGAAAATTTTTGTTTTAATGGCCTATTTTAATAAATACGAGTTGGAAATTATAGATATTGTGAGAAATATGTCGCGAAGAATTATTTTCGCAACAATAGTATTGAAGTGGTACTCATTGCAGCGACCTTCAATGGACATCGTATAATTCATGTTTGGTTAAAAGTTGTAGTAGAATCATTTCATAGTTGGGTTTTGTAAGATACGATGTGCATAAAACATTTTTTTCGTAATTTTTTGAATATATTTATAAATGAAAATTTTTCTGAAACTAATATGACAGTTACAACGGAATCACCCATATGTGAAAACGGGGTGGTAACGATTTTTTAGACCCCTATAACTTTTACCTGTTTGAGGTACAAACGAAATAAAATGTGGTACAAACGTAGCTTAATTGAACACACAAATAAATATTTTTTTTTCGTAAAGTAGGGTGCTAAGTTCACACAGGTATAAGGAACGTTCGCGCGGTACTTCGTGTTGACGCTGTTTTATTGCCGCACACTTTCGATACTCTTTTACACGTACTAATTAGAACGATGTGAAATTCTGCGCGAAACGCTTAGTTTTTATTAAAATTAACGGGTTGGCCTCGGAGATTACCAAAATATTACCAAAAACAGTTTCAACTAATATACGTTTTAAGGGTCTTATTTAATCATTTCAGAATAAAATGTGGTTTAAATATGAATATTGTACATTGTAATAATATACCTATTAAATATGTCGTGGTCGGGAAACCATATCAGGTAAGCGCACATCACCTGCACTAATCGAAGATGATATTTATGTTACTTACAAGAAGCACTCAACATTAAGATAATCCCAATGGAAATCTACTTGTGATACTGATAAAAAAAACATCGGTAAAAAAAACTTCGTCGGAAGTTAAGTCAGGTGCAAGTTCAACATATTGACCACATGTTTTTGAGTCATGCAACACCCGGTGTATCGTGGAAAGCGGCCGTTCATAATTAGGAATATTTATGTGCAATGTTAAACGCACATTTAATCACTTTCTCTTATTGTTAGTTCACAAGTTACTAATCAGGACTTTCGCAGAATTCAGATGACTCTGGAAAAAGTTATTTAATTCTTAAATCGCATGTGAGTAATACGTGAAAATGTAACGACTACCAAGAATGCAATAAAGATTATTACAAGTAGTTGCAAGTGCATACGTGTTTGTTTAAGACGAAGTTTATCTGAAACTGCTTCTGTAATACACAGGAACTAGTTGTAAAAATAGCATCCGATAAGGCAGTGGTTTAATTAAGTAAACTCCGACTTGTGGTTCAAATTAGACAAACGCCAAGTTCATGATTAAATAAAAACCGCCGGTGTTTGTTGATATAAAAGCAAAGAAAGGTCAAAATTACTAATTCCTATGTAGTTTAAAATAACAATATATCGAGAACTATAAATAATAATAATAAAGTTTTTGTTATTGAAAATCACGAACAGAACGTACGTTGTATTCTCGTTGCGATATCGAGTTTTACTTATCATCAAAGAAACGCCGTATAAACAAATCGAAATTGCTCAATTGAAATTTCTTTAAAACCTACGAGGTTGTGACCTAATTGAAATACGCAAATTAGGTCAAATTAGTAAAAAGAAATTGATATTTATCATTGTAATTAAATGGGTTGACACGCGTTGCATGGCGAATTCAAACAGGTCGCCGAATCGAATGAAATTAGTAGAATACGCGTTAAAATTCGAATACAAAATTAATCAAAAGAAAAGTTAGGTTAGTGCATAAAAGAAAACTTACAACATTCCTGAGCATTTTGTGCAAACAAAAGAACCAATTGTCACATTCACATAGGTAGGTCCTCTCTGATTACAATCGAAGCAATATTTATTGTGTTGCAAAGACGCTAAATCTCGTAATAATTTCAAATTTTTCTCGTCTTGTTTTTTACGTGACGACGCCATTTTCTATTTTGTTTTAATTACGCACTAATAAGTTTTATGTTTAATGCACCGTACTTTTATTAATAAAACGTCGTTACAAAATGTTGTATCACTACTTCGCGTTCATATTCGTACTGTCGCAGTCGCTACTAATCGAGAAACAATGAGTCATTATAAAACCAGATTAAATTAGAATGTTTTCCAGTGATACATTTACGTAATTAACGCGATTGGCGTGACACCTATCAGCGATTCGTCGTACATTTCAAATTTATTGCAGTAAACTATTTCTGAGTTTTCATTAAGGCTTCAGTCTATTTGCCACAAAAACGCAACCCAACTTGCACAATTTTTTCACGACCCTAAACAAAAAGCTATGTATTACCTGCACCTAAAATGTACTTACTTGGAAAGACAAATAGTATATTATACCTCAAGGTGAAAAGAGTAACCGGCAAACTAATACATTAATAAAACCAACCTACTATGTCGAAGCTCTGAAGTACCGTTTTTCCTTCTCGAAGCTCTCTCCCAAAGAAGCAAGGGGAAAATTTTCCGTCTAATGATGAACTGCCTGTATCTTAGTACGTACACCAATCGATAAAAGTAAAAACATTAAAACAACAAATCCAAATTTAATATAATCAACGATCAAACAAATTTGATTAAAATAACAAACAGAATATTTTTTTAAAAAGTTTTTAATTAACTCCAGATTTTAAACATCTAGTTATTTCTAGTATTTTTCTAAATTACCATATAAACTACCAATTGTCAAATGACGTTTGACATTCCACATCTGATGGAATAAGATGGGGAATTATCCGACGGTTTCCAAACCGTAAATTTCAACACCTCTTTTTTTCACACTTTCACCGACGAATTAGAGTTAGTACGTTATAATGAAGCAAAAAAAAAATGTATGTCCGACGGCCGGCCGTCCGTCCGTACGTAAACAAGATATCAAGAAAACCAGCCGACGATTTTTATGAATTTTTGTACAATGATCTTATTTATATTTCCGAAGATGAATGGATGAATGAAAATGTCTATTACCATAATATAGATTTAGATATACAAAATTTTAATTCTTTTCAAGGCGAGGTCCAGTAAAATAACAGAAGTTATTCTCTGCTCTAACCTAACCTTTATAAAACTAAACCTAATAAGGCATTTCAACGCTTTTACCAAAATGGCGTCTGTAGGGCAAACAAACCTTTGTTTTTCATCGGTGTAATTTCTGTTGGTTTTTTGTACTTTTTTAGTGGTTGTTTTAATTAAGTTAGTTATAGAATCTGTGAAAGAGTATTTTAACTCAATAATTTATGTTTAAAATTACAAATAACAGGGATTCTAAAAACTTAACACTGTTACGATTTCCTCTAGTGTCACAATTCACTACACAACCAAATACATTACAAATCAATTGAACGTATAAACTATATTAAAATCCTATAACTCAATAATAAAATCCATCTAATTATACGTAAGTTTGCCGTACAGTAGCCATTTTTAAAGGTTTTTGACAGCTATCTGACAGCGCATTGAAATGCCTTATAGAAGAATAAATATTTGCACTGTACGTGTCAAGCGCTCAAACCTTACTATACACTAATTTTAAAAATGAAATTAAATACATTATTAACTAATTAACGTACCTTTGTTATTGGCAGTCTAAATAACTTCGCATTCTTTTTTTTTGAAAATTAAGAGTGACAATTGTTTAAAGTTAGGGAATTCTGTTGTAAATGGAAGCAATGCAATAACTGGAACTTCTATTGTATAATTGCAAACAATGAGGTGGAATAGTTAACATTCCCCTAAATCTAAGGTTGAGGTGATGTACGTCTGTTCTATAGCTAATTTTATGATGTAAGTAAGGAGGCGATTGATTTATTTCTATGGAATGGTAGAGGCATACAGAGTGAAAATATCTACTGTTACCCATGTTTAGCCAACCAATTTGAGCTAATTTTTAAGACACCTTTGATCTTCTTGTTAAGTCGAAAATATATCTAATACAAGACTTTTGGACCTTTTGTACTGAGTTCGCGGTTAAATTATCAATCCATGGGCCATATACAGCATCGCAGTAGTTGAACTTAGATAAAACAAGTGACTCACATAGAATTTTTTTGGTGCGATGATCAAAAACATGTTTATTTGCATATAGTTTAGTCAATGCCGCATAAGCCTTTCTAACATTAAGTGTTACATGATCTCTAAATCTCAATTCTACATCCATTAATAATCCGAGATTTTTTACAATATTTACTATCGGAATTGGTACATTATTTATTGCGATTGAAATGTAAGGTGGTGCAATAATTCTATCACTGCGTTTACCAAATATGATGGCTTAAGATTTTGCAGGATTAAGTTGAAGAGAATGTTTGTTACACATTTTGTGTAGTGAGTTCAAGGCTTTATTAATTGTAATACATGCACTTTGTACCTCTGACGGCGGGAAACAGTAATATATAATTAAGTATCGTCTGCATACTGATGAGATTGGGAATGTTTAATTACGGATAAGAGATGGGAAGTATACACAGAAAATAAAAGAGGGCCTAATACAGAACCTTGAGGTACGCCAGTATTAATATCTCTAAAATTCGATATGTCGTCAGATAATTTAACCGCCTGCTTACGACCCTCCAAGTAACTCCGAAAAAATGAAATGGTAGACTGAGAGAAACCAATATATGACATAATCAATAACAGCAATGAATGATTTATTGTTTCAAATGCTTTTGAAAAATCTAACAGGACAAGAACGGTTAGTTGGGCTCTATCTGTAGCAGTTGAAATGTCGTCTACAATTTTCAGAAGTGCGGTATTACAGCTATAGCCAGGTGGAAAACCAGACTGTACCGGAGAATATATGTGATTTTCATAAACAAAATTACTAAATTGCTGCGTAATTATCTCTTCTTGTATTTTACATAGGACCGGAAGTAAGGTAATTGGTCGAAGGTCTTTAAAAGATGTAGGGTTTGATGTTTTTTCGAATTTTTGAAATATTAAGAAAAATATTCACTTTACACATTTGTGTTTCAAATAAAAGTTGTTTACAATTTAATTATTAACAACTTTTGTTTAAATTATTTTTTGATCCGATAAGTAATTACTGAGATATAACAATCACGTGACACTAATTAACAATATCTCCACCAGTATCAATTTTACAAAACAAGTTGAAGGAAAAAAAGTTGTTGGAAATTCTATTGTCCATAGCTTTTGTTTGAACCATTTTTTTCTAAAACGCAATTTTATTTTCGCTTATCGGTGCGATGTTGAGTTCTGCGGTAAACGCTTGTTTTTTAATTCTGATGATGACTCACATAATTATTTTTGAGTTGAAACTAGTAAATATATAAATAATAAAGTAAATATTGGATTGCTTGATGCTTATTATTTCATATTATACAGGGGTGAGTATTTAAGACAGGATAGCTCGATTACTCCTATGTTTTTAAAGTATCAATTTTTGGTATAGCATATGTATTATAAAAAAGTTGTAAAATAACATGGTGAATACGACTTAATAATAATATACAGGGCGTGCAATTTAAATTTTTAAAGTTATAGAGGTTTGAAATGTAACAAAATTAAAAAATCATAGCACCGTATTTTTTTCACATAATTGGGTGCTTTTATGATATACACCGTTGTGCACATTAGTTTTCACAGCCTTCTAAGATTAATTGTACCAATTAAAAGCATCTTTTTAAATTTTGAATAATAAATACCGTAAGATGGGGTGGATCGGAACATTGGGGTGAATAGGACCAAAACTTTGACAAATCATGTTCCTATAAAGATAACACTTTAATAACTATTACAGAAAAGTTTGCAACCAAGGAAATTACTCTTTGTGCATCTGGCTACAAGATAGCGCAAGTTGTGCAACGAAATATAAAATTGTGTTTATACTATATAACCTCTAAATAGTAGTTTGAAATTGAACACATTTGTTAGTTGAAAAACTTTACGTGTAAAAGTCAAACGACGTAAGTAGATATTATTCTAAACGCATTTTTATAGTAATAGGGACGTTCTTAGCCAGTCCTGTTAATTTTATTACTCAAAGGAACAATAACAAAAAAATTATTCGACATTTTTAAATTAATGCACCTTTTACGTTACCAACAGGTGAATAGGAACACAACATTGGGGTGAATAGGAACGGTTAAAATGCCGAGAATATACGTTTCTACTGCAAAAAGAGATACACGCATCATGATCCAGAGAAGATTAGACACGCTGTTGAAGCCATAACAACAAATCAAATGTCATACAGAGAAGCAGCTCGTATATACGGTATTCCAAAGACAGTGTTGGTGCGACATAAAAGGAAATGTCAAAAAACATGGTGGACAAACTATTTTAACAAAAGAAGAGGAAATTCTTTTGATAGAAAATATGAATATATGCGCTGATTGGGGCTACCCCATTGACACCTACGATTTTCAGCTTCTAGTCAAAAACTACCTGGACAACCTTGGTAAGACAATTCCCGCTGCAGAAATAATCTACCAGGGAAAGAATTTGTTTATGGTTTTCTCAATAGACATAAAATCAGATTTCAAATCGCATGTGCCAGAACATCAAACGTTCTCGAGCAAATATTAGTAGAGATGTTGTGGAAGAATACTTTAATAACCTTTCTGAGGCTTTAAACGATGTACCACCGACTAATATTATAAATTATGATGAAACAAATTTAACGGATGACGTTGGTAAGAAAAAGTTATAGTCAGAAGGGGTGTAAACACCCTGAACGTGTAATGAATACGAGCAAGTCGGCTACGTCCTTAATGTTCGCTGCTACAGGGGATGGAGTACTATTACCGCCTTATGTAGTCTATAAATCTCAAAATTTATATGATTCATGGACTGAGGGAGGCCCTAACAACTCCAGATATAATCGAACTCCGTCAGGATGGTTTGACATGGAGTGCTTTGAAGACTGGATTATGACTACAGTGATACCTTATTTTAGAAGATTGGATGGCCGAAAGATTCTTATAGGAGATAACTTAGCTTCACACATTTCAATGAAAGTGATAAAAGAACTGCAGCAATATAATGTCCACATGGTGTTTTACCCCTAACTCTACGCACTTAACGCAACCCTTAGATGTTGCCTTCTTTGCACCACTTAAGCGAATATGGAGGCGAATTTTATTGGAATGGAAGAAAGGACCTGGAAGAAAAGAAGCTGGTATACCCAAAAGTGTATTTCCTAGACTATTGAAACAATTGTTGAAAGAAATGACTCCGAACGCGAAACAAAACATTATATCAGGTTTTAGGAAAACTGGATTAATCCCTTTAAGCAAAGAGGAAGTATTGAAGCAATTGCCAAAAGAGAACCTGGGCCTTCAAGAATCTGAAGCTTGCAACTCATCAGTTATTGCTTTATTAAAAGAAATGAGGTACTCTGAAAAGCCTAAACGAAAATCAAATAAGAAATTACAAATAGCCCCAGGAAAGAGCGTGCAGTGCGATGATTCAACAAGTGAAAGTGATTTGAGTATATCTGAGAAAGAACTGCAACAAAACTATGTAGACGAAGAGTTCGATCTAGTAGATGAAAATTACTATGGAGAAAAGAAAATGGAGACAATGGAACTATGGAGTCTGATTGTAGCGACGATGAGGTATATAGAAATAGTCAATGTGATAAAAGTAACGAGACTAATAATGTGCCTTCATGTTCAAATGCTCAGAGGGAAGAGCAGATTGACTTATTAGATTTCAATGTGGGTGATTGGGTATTAATAAAGTTTCCTGTTGATAGACCTACTGCTGTAATAAAAAGTAGGATCTACATAGGTAAAATAACCCAGAAAAGTGATACATCATATTCAGGCACATTTTTAAGAAAAAAGGAGACCGTATCAGAAAAAGCAGGACATCTTTATTATTATCCAGCCATACCAGATGAAAGTGAGTTTTCTATTGACCAGGTCATCATGAAGCTGCCTTATTTTACAGAGAGAAGAGGTCTGTTTAGTTTTAGAAATATCAATACTAAAGATTTTGAAAGTTCCTAACATGTAACTCAGTTAAGATATATTTTTAATGTTTTTTGGAGTTTTGTTAATGAATATAATGTTTTGTTTGTTTATAAGTGCCTTAGAAATAAATTTTTCCTTTAAAACCTCCGTTTTCTGTTTCGGAAAAACCTAAATTCAGAAAACGATTGTTTTTTTAATTTTCTGGTGTTCCTATTCACCTAAAAGAATTTAGAATGAGAACAAACGTTTAAAACTACACGTGGTCCTATTCACCACAATGGCAGGTGAATAGGAACAGGATATTAAAAAAAAAAAAAGTTGGCTTAAAATTTTTTATGAAGTTCACAATTTGGCATTTTATAGTACTAACCTAGTTCGAACTTTTGCTGCAAATGAACATCAAAAACAGAAGTAGTTTCTGTTTTTAACAACTCTTCAAAGATCAAATTGTGTTCCCATTCACCCCATCTTACGGTAACTAATTTGTTAGTTACTTTAGCGCTTTACTTGTGTTATAGTTTTTTAAAGAGAATTTATCAAATGATCACTTTAGCCTTAAAAAAAACTACATGATTTATTTAAGAAAATAAAGTTAGTGTCATTTTCTCTTAAACCGGAAGTCAGCCATTTTCCATAAAGTTTGGAAAATACTCATTTTGTATACTTGTAAAACTTTTCTTAATAAACTTTTGTCTATCATGGATAATAAAAGAGTAAATCAAGTGGCCCTGAATTTACAATCAACCTGTATAGGTATTCTACCGAGCGATCATTAAGTTTTTAGATAAGGTGTGGCAATGACTTTGACATTAGCAAATTTTTTATGTCTTTGATAGCTTTAGCTATAATTGATCGTCAGTGTTTTTATGAAAAAATGGTGTGTTTGGCAGAACATAAACGATTTATTATTAAATCTTAACGGTGTCTTCAATAACGACGAGTGGTCATACAAGACTGATGCTTGTTTGGCCGAGTTTCTGGAAAGATTTAGATGTATCACATATGCAACTAACATTACGCATTTTGTTATCAAAGACATAAAAAATTTGCGAATGTCGAAGCCTAGCCACACTTTTATCTAAAAATTTTATGATCGCTTGGTATATTTTCCTTTTACAGAAAACAGTGCAGAAACGAGTTTTCGTCGGCGAGTCTATTATAAGCATTGTAGGGAGGTTTACATGTCCACAGTAGCGTCTGTTTATAGTGCGAGTTTCTTTGATTTATTTCACCAGGCCCCGGCTCAGGGCTCAGAAGCTCGAATAAGCGCGTAGGTCTGATATTAATGAATCATTATGTACTTTTTAAAGTAGATGGCTCTTCCCTCATATTTACCTACAATATTTTGTCCATTCCCTCTCTTCACAAAGCCTTAGTTTTTTTAATAAAATATACCCTGCCTGATTAATGTTTTGTTTCAAACTCCTTTTTGTTCTCCCCCCTTAATATCATCCCTACTTCCTCTCTAATTCTTGTATTGATAGTGTGAAAAGGAATTTTAAATTAAAACCTAGTTGACCAAATCAAATATTAAATTTTATTATATTAAATATACTTAGAACCGACAAATTATATTGTACTCCTACAACTTGAAAGAAAATTAAATTGTCATAATGAAAAATAAAAAGTTTATAGTCCCTATTTTGGTTTTGGCTTTGGATTAAGATTACGGCCACCAATGTTGCCTGCCTTGCCTCCACGACCACCAAAGTTGCCTAAACAAATGTCATTATTTTTATTGATTTGAATTAGCTTAAAATTTGGGCCAACCTCTGGTTGCCGGACGTCCTCTTTGATTTTTAGCTCCCTTGTTATCTCTTCCACGATTTTTAACAGCCGTTTCTTCTTTTACCATATCAATAACTTCGTCTGGTATTCTAAGATATTTTATTGTGCTACCTCTTATATAACATTCTGGCATTCTCCAAAATTTATCACCATCCTATAATATACAATTTTAGAGATTAACAACATCAGTTTAGCATAATATGCTGTGGAATATTTGTTAGTTTTTAGAAGTTCATTCAAAGCACCAAGTCCTATTATTTTTGTGTAGCAATATGGAAAAAAGCATGTGCAAAATTTTAAAGGCTTACACAAAAGTTGGACACCCAGTAACATAAAAGTTAAACCCAATTAATCTATATTATAAAAGTCAGTTGGAGTACAGTTTTACTTATACTTACACGAGATGTGCAAATAACTTCTCTTAAGTTAATATTCATCCAATTGTCACAGCTTACTAAATGTCCATTATAAGTTTCCCCATTTTTTAATTCAACTAACTGAAAGTAAATAACGTAATGTTTAACGTAATGTTTAACAAATATCACATAAGTTACCATAGGGTGATTTTGTGCTGTTCGTAATAAAGATAAAGGCAGCTATAACAAAATATTTAATAAAAACTTGAACTGCTTATATGCAAATACTTACCATCTTATGAATACTTTTAAACTTATCTAGAAGATACCATATACAAGTTAACCTAAAAAATTAAGGAACAGGTTTTTGTGTATTTTAGCAAAAATAACAAATTACCTTAAAGTATTTAATTTATTGAAGTAAATTAATAAATAACATTATTAAATTTAAATTGAAATTATAACGAGCGGCATTACTGTGTCTCACTTATGTAAACGGTGATTTAGGAACCAAGATGAAGTTACATTACATGAGGATTGAGATGTACACTCCGCCTCAAAAGTGACGCGAATCATTTTATTTAGTTTCATACGAAAGCTTAGCTTAATTAAATTTGAAGTTTTTGTTTTAAAATTAAATCAAAATTTTTTTTTTTAATTTATTTATTTTTTTTTTTATTAATTAAGGACCAATAAAAATTAACTTGTTGATTTTTTTTAGGCCAATTTTAATAACCCTTTTTTCCTCTTCTGTCTCTTCTCCGTGTTGTTCCACGTTTTCCTAGTCTTCGCACATTTGTTCTCCCAATTCGTATTCACATTTTTTTCATTTCCTAATCTAAACCTACCTATCATCTTCTTCTCCTCCATGCTTTTCCCCACTGTTAAGTACTTTGGAATTCTGTCGACTATATTAAATCCTTGTACTTGTCGTTATACCTTCTTGCCTAATCCTCGCTTTGTGTCTTATTACTATTTCTGCTTCCATCTTTCTTCCTTTACTTTAGCGTATCCTCCTCTTTATAATATGTCTCCATCGTATTTTACTTTTTGTTTCTTTATCTCTTTTCACATTCATACAGCAACTCTGTTCTTTTTTCTACTTTTATTGCTTTCTTACAGTCTCAAGTACTTTCTTTCCGTTGGAACGCTTATCTTTTCTAGTTTTAGCTCCTTATCTAGTAGGTATCGTGCAGTTTCACTATCCGGTCTGTATTATTTTTTGTATTCTCTTCATTCCATTCATTCCTTCCACCCCCATATCTCCACCCCGTACATTATCACGCTTTTAACTGGTCTTTCAAACAGCCACTTTCTCCTAACTATGTCTTTACCAAATTAATACCCCATACTTTTCGAATTCCTCATATTTGTCCTAATATTCATTTGTGTTGTACTTCCTTTATTTGATCCATTATCATATCTGATGATGTATTATTCTGGGATATTAATGCGGCATTTAATAACGTAAAAAAAATGTTGTGGTAGAGGTGTTAAGAAAAAGAAAAGTAGAAGAGAATCTGGTGATAGCAATAGAGGAGATATATGAGGAAACGAGATGCAAGAGAGAGGAAATCCAGAGTTAAGACAAGGATGTCCGAATTTATTTAGTGAAATGCATAGAGAATTTAGAAGATGAGATAAAGGGACATTAAGAGAGAGGGTGTGGTAATATATGAAGGGGTTGGTGTGGGCGTTAGCTTATGCGGATATGTATAGTAGTGTTGACGGATAGTGAAAAGGAGATAAGGAGATGAGGGGAGGAGATAGTGAGGTGATACTTAAAAAAGAAAACTTAAAAGCTAAATGTGAAGAAGACGAAAAAATAATTGAATTTCAAAAGAAAAGTTGAACTAAAGTATCTAGGGTACAATTTAAGATAAGGACGTGGCACATATAAGAGAGTTGGCCAAACAGAGGAATTATATACTGGGTGAAGTGTGGGGAATGGAAGAAAAAAGGTTGTTTGGGAGGCAAATAAAAAAGTGGATTTGTGAAAAGTTTTGGTGTGTATAAAGCGGGAGATGTGGGGATTGCAGGAATAGGGAGCTTAGGGTGAAGCAAGTACAAGAAATATTGAGATAGACATTGAGTTTGATAGAGATGGACATCTGGGTATATGATACAAGAGGAAATGAAACTAAATAAATTAAAAACACAGGCGGGGGTGATATGGTAGTGAGATATGAGGAGAAAAACTTATAAGAGACGCAGGACATAGTGATTTTCTATATTAATGCTGGAGAGAAGTTAGAGAACAGAGGATAAAGTATAGACAGGAGAGAAGACTATATTATAAAAAAAGGAGGAGGTGGAGAGAAGAAGGGAGTATGGAGGAGGAAGCGATGGTAGAAAGAATAAGGATGTACAAAGTGAGTCGAATTAGGACAAATTGTAGCAGAAGGAAAGCCGACCGATACTTAATGGGTAATATGAATTTAAAAGAAAATAATTGGAAACGAGGAAAATGAGAACAAGTATTAGTGGGAGAATCAGAAAGAGAAGGTGTAGAATATGTGAGGATGGAAAAGACGCAAAAAAGAACGGTAATTCTGGGAGAAGAGGAAGGCGTTGTTTATGTTTTTTGGAACCGAATGACTTGTTAACATATAAGAAAATAAATAATAAATAAAAAACAAGCGTTTTGAGCATAATTTACACCGTTCTGATGTTAACAAGCGTGTAAAAGAGTATCGAAAGTGTTCGGCGATAAAACATTTTGTTCAAAAACTATATTAAACGTCGACTTGAAAATGAAAGAGAAAGGGAAAATTGCGTTTTAGAAAAAAAATAGTTCAAACAAAAGTCAATTTGCAAGTCTTTTTTATAACTGTTTTTGTATAATTCATCTCATATAGTTTAAACAAAAGTTGTGTTTAACTAAATTATATAAACAACTTTTATTTGAAGAAAAATCTATGTAAGTTAACAGCCTTTTTGGCTTAATAGACTAGGTATGCCCAAACTAGATCTGGACTGTTATAAATAAGACCCACACGCTAAGTTTTATAAAAATCTGATCCGCGGTTTTCCTGACTTTATTTATAAGATGTGGAGTAAAAATCAGATTTGTAGAAAAAAGAATCCACGTTTATGAAGGAAATGTGCACCGCGAAGCAATTTGTAAAATCAAATTTGTAACGGCCAACAAAATGTATCTAATTGATAAGCCGTTGTACGAACGCTCTATACTGTATAGAATACGAGACAAAATGAGATTTCGGTCGTCCATGTTTCTTAGAAGAATTGAAAATTCTCCTCTCGCAAAATGAAAATTGCGTTTTAGAAAAAAATGATTAAAACAAAAGTTATAGACAATAGAATTTCCAACAACTTTCCTCTCATAACATTTTTGTATAATTAACATTGGTGGAGATATTGTAACAACAATTATACAAGGTGGTGCTTTTGAAAACGGGTCATAGGTTAATGGTTTTGGTATCAAAATGAAGCTAAAATTAGTTACAATGTAGTAGGTTTTCGTTCGAATAAACCATTTTCAAATAAAACCTGAATTGTTATGACTTTTATTAATGATTGTCAAAACATAAGAATGTCATAGTTGCTTAGGCAACGCATTACTGATTCATCTTAAAAATCAAAAATTGCTAATTTTTATTTATACATTTTCAAAAGACCGTGTAATTCAGCTGATTTCTGGTAGCGAGCGCTATGCGCAATAATTTTAGCTCTGTTTTGATGCCAAAACTATTTGTGAAAGGGCTAGCAGGAATTTGAAAAAACCAGTTCACAATGCTAAACCCCTATGACCCGTTTTCAAAAGCACGACCGTCGTGTCACGTGATTTTTATATCTCAGTAATTACATATCGGATCAAAAAAAATAATGGATAAAAGTTGTGTATAATTACATTACAAACACTTGTGTTTGAAAGAAAAGTGTGTAAAATGAATATTTTTATAATTATTTTAAAAATTCGAAAATCTTTGTAGGATTAACGCGCCCTTTTGGCTAAACAGATTATACTCAAAATCTAATCAGATCTGGTATTAGTTTTATAAAAATCAACCAGCTGATTTTTCTTGATATCTTGTCTACATACGGACGGAAGCCCGACCATCGGACATAGATTTTTTGCTTCATCATAAAAAAGAGGATTGAACATTCTCGGTTTGGAAATCGTCCCATCTTATATACAGGGTGGTACACCGAAAACAAAACAGCCCGTTTTTTTTGAGCTATCTTAAAGCCGCTTTACACGGTGAAAGTCAGTGCAACTTTTCGTGCAATTTTGTTATGCGCATGCTCACGTGCAAGTTTTGTATTGCACTTGCAAATTTTCTTGCATCAAATGAATTAGAACGCGGTGTAATTTTTCTTGCATTGCACTTGCAATTTTAGTAACTTTTAGTTATATTTGATGTTGCCAACTTTTAAAAATTCTGTTTGCTTGAAAATGAACTCTGCAAAAAAGCAGCAAGAGCTAGCTTTAATAATAATAGTAGATTTGAAATAGAAAAGAAAAACGCTGGTGGGTAAAGCGTTGATTGCAACAAAATGCTGGTAATATAGGAAACTTAAATTAAACAAACTAATTAAGTATATGCGTTGATTGGTGTTTTTAAACCAAGTGAAGAAAGAAGAGTTTAAATTTAAAAAATACTCATGCATGCTCTATTCTGCCTAAGCATAAGTCAATAATTACTTTAAAATTTGCGAAATACCACTTTACAAAACTCCTAGTTTGTGCTCCTATTAAATAAACGAACAATTCAGCTGATGTGATAAATGTATTTTTATGTGGTTGGCGACACTGTCTAGCGAAAAGTTTCCTTTGAAATCTTTCATCGTGTAAAAAACAGCGTGAAATTTTTTCTCTTGCACCTGCAAGATTTCTTGCATTGCAACCACTACATATTTCATCGTGTAAAGTCCCTTTTACACTTTCAAAAACCGGTTGGACAGGTCAATTTTTGTTTTAAAAAGGGGGGTTACATCTTGCGAAGACAAAGTTGTCTGTCCGAAGGCAGCCCCAATGTCAAAAATTTTAAATCGCATGATGGGTTGAATTGAGAATTACAATAGCTTCATATGAGATGCCACTTGACCCGTCCTGCAAATTGAGATTTTTAATAAAGGGCTGACGTGGGACACCCTTCACTATTTGTCAGAGTAAATTTTATCGGTAATGAATGTCTCTTGTAAACATGAATTGGTATTCTCGACTATATTGTAGTATTTTCTGACTTTCATTTTTGTCGGGGGGGGGGGGCTTTGCCGATATAAGATGCATATAGATGTATAGAGAATTGAATACTATTTAACATTTTTGACATGGGAGCTGCCGGGCCACCCTGTTGATATTTCGGGGTCAACTTTGTCTTCAGAAGATTCCCCCTCCAACCTCAAGTTTATATGTTGTTTCTTAAACTTAATAAGAGGGAGTCTCCTAATCCAGAGTAAATTCCATATACACGATCTATATGACTGTAAATATTATTAAGAAACTTATTTTGCTATAATCAACTTGAAATATTGTTGAAAATATGCGATTCAAACATTTATAGCTGAAGCGTTATTGCATCCACAATAGTATATTGTTTTATTAGGTGTAAAAGCGTAACTTTTTGTGGCGATACTGAATGTTTGACAATTTCAGTTGAGCCACAAAAAGTGCTTTTACACAGAATAAAACCTGCTATTTTTTCCGCAAACGTCGTGTTTAATAGATAGTATTACATAATATTTAAAAAAAAAATGCAACGCTTGTGATAGATGTAGAAAAATTTAATGTTACATACATTTATCTGTTATTGTGGTAGTCAAGGTGAAATAAATAAATAGTATGAATTTGTTTATATATCCTTAAGTCAACTCATAAGTTCAACTTTACTTGCTAGAATGTCAAGCATATTTTATTGTACGCTCACGGGAGTATATAAATGTATTTTTTCTTCAAGCGACAATAAAACGTCATATTATTGAACTACTGGCAGACGCTAAAAATTCTTTTTACTGTCTAGACATTAAAAGCAAAACAGTTATTTTGTTTCCACAACTATTTAGAGGTTGGTACCTCGGTTATGTCATATTATGAATGTAACAGTAAAGTACCAACTTGATTCGTCGAGAATAAAAGTCACTATAACACTCGAGAATCTCGAAAATTTGAAAATAACACATGAAAATTAGCATAAACGCTAGAAGAAAAATAATATATTTCACTTGAGTTAAAGCAATATAATTATTTCGCTACTAAGCTCAACAATTATATTGTTTAACTCTAGTAAAATAATCTACTATTTTCTTCAAGCGACAATAAAACGGCATATTATTGAACTACTGGCAGACGCTAAAAACGCTTTTTACTGTCTAAACATTAAAAGCAACAGTTCTTTTGTTTTTCACAACTATTTAGAGGTTGGTACCTCGGTTATGTCATATTATGAATGTAACAGTAAAGTACCAACTTGATCGTCGAGAATAAAACGTCACTATAACACTCGAAAATTTGAAAATAACACATGAAAACTAGCAATAAACGCTTGAAGAAAAAATAATATATTTCACTTGGAGTTAAAAATATAATTGTTTAGCTTGATTTGCTGTCTCGGCTGAGGCCTCGCCAGCAAACTTTTAAGCTCAACAATTATATTGTTTAACTCCTAGTAAAATAATCTACTATTGTCTTCACGCTGCTATGGGGCAACCATCGCCGTCTAGAAATCAAATTTTACGTTTAAGTGACGTTTACAAAGCCAACATTTTTTTGACGTTTTGGAAAAATTATATTTCGTCGAGTTAATTTGAAAACATCTTTAAAAAATATACACCAATAAAGCTTTAAATAACAGATACATACTATGTATTTATTTCTAAAAAGTTGGATCTAGAGACATTTTAAAATATATTTGTAAAAAAAATCAATCATTTCATTTGGCCGCAAATATCTACTTCTATAACAATGCCAGATTCAATACCTACCTTGAATTTTATTTCTATAATCCAAAAAATAAGTTTGTTCAATAACAATTAAAACAAATATAAAATAATGTACCAAGAAACAGTGTTAAGTTTTGGCAACTGTTGTTATTCTAACAGAAATTTGTAACTATCATTCGCTGCTCTATACGAGTCTTATATGTATATTGGCTTCATATATTACTTATGTGCTGAAGTTAAAACAAAGTAAATCATTGACACATAGTTAATTATACCAGAATTCACAAGGAGTACTTATTTAATGATACGAGCACAAGTTGCTCTAAAATAAAAATACAAAAAATAATCCATTTAAAACTACGTTAATAATTTATATTATAAACTAAGAGTGAACTAGACAATGAGCTGATCGCATATGCATTTTCCACATTCACACTTTCAACACCACACAGTTTATCAAACAACTAGGTCACAAACTACTTACTGCCTGTTATAGCTTAATAGATGCATATTTTTCTATTATCTCTAATATACAAATTGAGTTTATAAATAGTTTTCCTAACAATTAATTTATATATTTGCAAACCTTTAACTAGGACTTTCAGCCATATCTTGATCATTTTTGGATATGACCATGCTTTCTGGCAAAGGTGGCCGACTTGGTGAAGGGCTATCGATTACTCTAAAATTGAAACCAGGAGAATCCAGCTCTAAAGAGTGATTCGGGTATTCCTATTGAACTAGAGGAGGAACCGGGTAGTGGACTGGAAGTTGTTGTCAGGCTGGTCCCACCTCGATCAGGCGCGCAAAACTATAAAATCTTTTAGCTTCGAGGACTTAAATGGCAATCTAATTTATCGTGGGTCTAATTTTCTTTTAGCACCAAGAGGGCTGGAGGCGCAATACAGGACTGCAACTTCTTCTAATAAATGTGCGATTTCTTGTGGGACTTTGAAAACCTAATGGAGAAGTTAATGCTGGGTGGGTGAAGGAGGATTACATAAAATTCCAGTATCTGACAAGGAAGACTGACATGTAATGGACCCATTTTTTCCTGATTTTGATTCATTTTTGAAGATTCTGTGACTAGCACAAATAGATCCCAAGATTGAGATATCTGCATTGTATGATGTATTTCACGTTCGTGAGCCAATTCTCTTAAGTTACTTGTATCAGCCCATTCTTCTTGTCTTAACTGACTAATTCTTGGTGTTAGGCGTAAGCCAGAATTCTAGAAGGAGTGTTAATTTTCATTTGGAAAAATGTTAATTTAAACTTACCATAGATCCAGATGAAGGACTAAAACTACCACTAAATCTCCGCGTTCGAGGCTGACTGCTAAATAAATTTGGCACCTGTTCTCTCTAAAAAATACAACAAAAGCTGATCTTTAATCTTTACAAAATTTGTGTTTTCCTACCTTGAGAATTGCTTGTTGGCGAAGTCGTCATTGTTGAAGTGCTATCATTAATAGTGGGTGCACTGGAGACACCTTTTTATAATTCCCGCAGGAGAGTCAACGTCCATGGCTGTTACCGGATTTATTGACATTCATGCGATTTGTTTGAACCGTGGAGAAAAGATCGTAAGGCAGCATTTGCCGATGATATTAAATTCTAACGTCACTCACAGCACCTAAACTAAATTCCGGATTAAAGTAAACAATTTCTAACATTGAATTTAATTTAAAAACTGAAATCCAAGGTCGGTGAAACTGTCAAAATTGTTTTTTACATTCACGCATGTGCGAAATAAATTCTTTAAATTTTCTTTTCCAAGTTTGCCAAACCACCTAACATTCTTGGAATTCAGTATTTATATTGGCGTGTCTCAGTACACGCCAAAGTTTATTTAGCACCCATTTTATGTAACGATGTAATTTTTGAAATGAACAATAGTATAATACTAAAAAATTTTCATTTCTAAAGTAATTTTTTAAAGTTAGTCATGTTGGATTGTATCGCCGTATAAAAAGCAAACTTTACTTCATATCATGTCCCCTGATTTCTTAGTGATATCTCATAATTTCTCTATCCTCTGATTTCCTTTTTCCCTGATATCTCTTTGATATCCTGCAATCCCATTGTCCTATGGTCTTCGAGACACGATATATAGCCCCTTATCATTTAATCCTAAATGCCCGCTACTTCTTAGTATCCCCAGTGGTCAAAGTAAAGTAAGTATAAAATACAACTATAACCTACCTGGAATGCAATACGTTTTTGCTTGTTTATTATTATATAGGTCGAATATCGGTAGTCATTCCCAGTTAAAATACCAAAAGATGGTTTTTAAGTCAAATTTATGAATATTATTTTGTCGTTGTTTATAAGAAAACAGCGTGAATCGGAGTAAGCAACTTCAGAGCATTAGTATTTTACGTTACAAGTACGTAACTTATTACAGTACGTGTTGCTTTATGGCCGAGGCGACGTATAGGAGCCGAGTCTGGAATGTAAACGTGTACTGTAATAACACCTAACGAACGTATGACGTATGATATTTTACTGAATCCTGTTCTATTGACTCCTGCCTTTCTCTTTTAAAAAATATACCTAGATATGTTTATTAAAATACAAAAAAAAGTTGGCAATTTTAAATCATATTATCTTGGTTTTCAGTTAAGTATGATTGTTGCTTGAGTATCACTGATGTCAAATAGATAAAATCCTAAGAATGTCAGTGTCGGAAATTATGGAGATTGCGAATGAGATTCTGAAATCATAATATATGGTTGCTAGGCAAAACACATTACGGCATCTGGGTTGTAATGTTCCATTTACCGGCCGCAAATGAGTACACGGTAAGTTGATTTACTGGACAGGATGAAGTAAAATAGACTGCCTACACGAATAACTACATTTTTGTTTTGTTGCGAGGGAAAAATCTTATTGACCAATTTTGATATTTGCACTAGATATGCACGTTGCAAGCGGTAGGATCGTTCACATAACTAAAATTCACATTACATATTCTCTTTCTTTGAAACAAAAATTCATTTCTTGTCTTTTATTTTTCAAAACACAAACAATTATTCGGGATTGACAGTACTTATAATTCATTGGAATAAATATTTTTATAACAAAGATAGTGTAAAAAGCGACTCGTACGTGTTTTTAATAATCTGAATGAATTGCTGTTAGTCGCAAATTTTTCAACAGAACCCTGTTTCGGCAAAAATATTTTCAATTTCAGAACGTAAGGGCGATGACACACACAGCGGTTTGTGTCGACTCGGCTGTCGGCTCGCTTTATTTCGAAATTGACATTTTTTCATTTTTTGTTATAAATTACCATCTTCTACGCTGTACTTGCCTTTTAACCAATTTTTCAGTGCTCGCTCTGTACTGCATTTTGTAGTTCTTCTTCTTAAATTTCAAGTCTTCGTTTGCAGTATATTCCAATAATAAAAACATTAACTTCTTATTACTATAGTTACATTTGAAAATTTTGAGGGTGTTTTTCATGTCTCCCTTCTGGAACAATTTTAGACAATTTGTTTTGTAAACCTTTTCAATTTGCACGATATCTTCGTTTGAAATCTGTGAAAGCTATCATATCCGTTAATATTTAAGACATTTTTTAAGTAGACTGGTATTATTACCAATATTTTCCACCTACAAACAAAGAAATAGGGGCGGATTGACCTCGCACCTCGGATGCTCTGTTTTCTTCTGCTCCGTGTATGTTACCATAATGTCGCATTTATTGTGCTGAATCGGAGCATGCGCAAGATGATTTTCATGTTTAGATATTCTTGTAATTTCCTCTGATATCTATGATATCCCCTCATATCGTCGTAATGATATCCCTTGATTTCCCCCTGATATCCCCAAGGCCTCAAGGGTCTCCAATAAGATATCCCCAGTGATTTACTCCTCAATTTATTCTAAAGCACTTTTGTTTCTTATGGGTTTTGCATGTATTTTGATTCAATAACTAGTAACAGAATGAATATTCTGTAATTGTTCCAACGAATTAATGATTTTCTGAACTATCAGTGTCAAATATAAATGCAATTTAGATGTTTTGAGGGGAGTATTAATTTAAATTTGATAAGATTAATAAAATATCTAGTGAATCAAATACGATCGTGGAGAAAACACAGTCTATTACTCTATTAGAATTAAAATTCAATCTTCGCATCGTGGTTCCTCACGCTCGCTAACGCTCGCATTCTGATGAATCTTCCATTCGTATCGAATTATCATTCTAACCTTTTCTATATAATCTACTATTATTGTACTTTAAGTTATTGTGTTTCTTTAGAAGGGTCCCAAAAAGACGAAACAGTTGTCGAGTGATTCTTGGTGTTTGTTTGCTATTGTAGTATCTCTTGCGAATTTACAGTAGGCGATTCGAGATGGTTATTTTTACAAACGCTAACTTGTAACTGCAAAATATTTTATCGCCGTACACTTTCGATACCCTTTTACACGTTTGTTAGTATCAGAACGGTGTTGTTGTTCTGCGCAAAACGTTTGTTTTGTATATTCTTTAATTTGTCTAATAGAATAAAAAGTTTTTAGTGGGACTTTAAAAAGTACTACAGGTTAACCACACCAATAAATCTAAACTTTTAGGGACAAATTCACAAAAACGTTATTACCTCCTATAAGCAACTTAACCTCTCAGTTGAATGGGGAGTGGAGTGCAGTCTTAACTTTGATATTCAAAAACTAATAAATTGAGTAACTCATCTGAGGCATTTATCAGATTAGGTTATGTTTACAATGTAGGGGTCGCTGGTGGACCCTCAATTCTCTATTTAAATTACAGTGGCCAAACAGTTTGAAGGTGAGTGACGACAAAAGAGACGAGAGAGGAATATAAATATAAAAGTACCGATTAAAAATAGAAAAAGACGAGAAAAAAAAACAAACCACCCCAAAAACAGAATGGCTCAACAATGAATGTGAAGAGCTGGCAAAATATAAGAGGAGGGCAATATAAAAAATAATAACTAACCCCAATGAAGATAATACGCAAAATTATAGGGAGAAACAGGAAAACGTAAAAAAAGCAGAGCTTTAAAATGTAAATTGTAGTCAAATGAATCTAACAGCTAAGCCGTTATACGAACGCTACCTACGAGAGTACGTCGGACAAAACGAGGTATCGCGCACCCAAAAATTCTCACTCTCACAAACCCAATATGAAATTGCGTTTTAGAAAAAAAAATGGTTTAAAAAAAGCTGTAGACAATAGAGTTTCCAAGAATTTCTTCTCCCCAACTTTTTTTTGTATAATTGATATTGGTGAGATATTGTTACTATAATTAGTGTCACGTGATTGTTCTATCTCAGTAAGTACTTATCGGATCAAAAATAGTTGTGTATAATTAAATTACAAACAACTTTTATTTGAAACAAAAATGTGTAAAATGAATATTTTCTAAATATTTTAAAAATTCGATAATCTGTGTAGGTTAATGGCCCTTTTTTCTACATTGATTATGCCCAAAATCTAATCAGATTTGCGGAATTATAAATAAGGTTCATAAAAATCAGAAGAGTTGTTTTCTTGATATCTTGTTTACATAATAACAGACGACCGGCTAACTCTAATTTGTCGGAAAAAGTGAAAAAAAACCGATACATTACGTAAGCGAATTCTGCAAAAGTTTAACGCAAACTGCCACTTTCAGACGACGAAATCACAAAATACGCTAGGAAGAACACAGCAGTAATTTTGTCTCAAGCTGAAGCGAACGAACAGACTGCAGCTACAAAATAATAAATAACAGGAAAGTCACGTACTCACAAAACAATATAAACAACATTTCCGCCTGATAGGAATTCAAAGCAATTTAATTATGGAATATAGAGACTTGAGTGTTTTAAAACGAAAACTCCAGCAACGGTCACAAAATGTTAACACATTGTTATAGTTAACAATTTTGTGTTATTTGAATCAACTGCTTTCCTACCAAAACATTATGTTGCAAGAAGGGCTGCCCATCTAAAATTTAATTTTTCATTAAACTAAGTATATTTTGCTTCAAAGTTTATTTATTGTAGAGTTTGTAATCAGGGTCATTTTTTTTGTAGGAAATATGGTTTATTGGTTATGTTGGCTTAGTTCTTGTGTTTTTGAACTTATCAAGAAAAGTTTACAGACCCATTGAAAACAAAATGTAGGTATAAATTTCTGAGACTGGTAAAAGTTGTGATACATAGTTTTATCTTTTGGTACTACTTCGTGTAAATTTGTTTAATAATATTTAGATTAGGTACAAGCGTGCGCTTTAATGTGACCAATATTACCGCACGCTACTTTTCGCATTAATAGCGTAGTGTATCACAACGAGTAGACATTTGTTGCATCGAAATGTTTATGTATATTTTAATTGTGGTGCTAATTGACTCCGAAACTCAATCTCATTACAAAGTATTGTGCCGCGTCCAGTTATCCATGGTGTTTTTGAAGTCCAGGTTGTTTAAGCTTTATACTTACTCTGTTTTTCAGCTCAATTTCCCCAAGTAGTATATATTTTGCATTTTTATACCATTTTATCTAAATTGTTCCTTTTTATTTATAATTAGATAGACATTACTATATTTCTCCACGTAAATTAAATCTTGCTTTTGAAAGTACTTCCTTAAAATTTCGTTGCGGCAGGTACATAAATTGTTAAAAGATAATAAATGAATAACTTCTTAAACTAAAAGCTTTTTTTAACACAATTTATTAAATAGCATCAGGCTGTGTACAGTTTTATATTATCCTTAGGTACAATGATAAATAATGGTAAATATAAAACATCACATTTTTTTCAGAAATTCCAAAAATTAAAATTGATTCAACTTTTATATTTACAAAGTTAAAAAATATGTCAATGACTCCTAGGATGTATTATCACACACTTGCTGTAAACTGTAAATTAATGTATGTAGTATTAAAAAAAAGCTAACATTCATTGCATACGTAGTAAAGAGAGAGTAAATGTCGGTTCTTTTAAAGCGATAACAGTATTTTATGGTATTAGCTCATTCACCTTATTGTTTGTGCAAATTACACTATATAAGATTAACTTTTAATGCTATTTTGTGAAATAAATATTCAATTGTATAATTGTTCAGTAAAAGTTTATCTTATATAAAAATTACATCATAAATTACAAACATTTGCAGATATTGTATTAATTTATTATTTTAGTAAAGGAGGGATACTGTAAGTTGAATCATAAAATATGCGGTAGCGTTATTGCGAAAAAATATAATGAACACACAAAACCATACCACCGAAGCAGACTAAGAAATTTATTTAATGGAATGTATTTGCAAAACAAAATGTCTACTTTTAAATACAGTAAGTAGCTGCTTAGTAGTGGTATTTGGAGAAATAAAAAATGATCTGTGCATTGGTACATTTTTAAAATTTACTTATGGCACGTTCGAAGGATTTTCAAATACTTACATTTAAATTCGTACAAAATAGGTAATTTTTTTTGTTGTACTACTATCACCATATAGAGAAAATGATTTACTCAAAGATTTGTGTTTGAATTTTCGTCAGATTGTTTAGACTTACACGATTAGCAATAATAAATGTAAAATAATTCACCCAAATGTCGTTACTGAACAATTGCAAGCCTTTGCGGTAAGTGGACGGACTGCACTATACCCAATCACATTAGTACAGATTAAAAAAAAGTAAAGTAACTTTGATTTAAGACCAATTATACGCTTCCGCTTTAACACAAAATAATCAACAATAACATATATTTAGTGAAAGTTAATAGTAATAATAAGACGTATATAATGAACATTTAACTGAAAATGACTAGATTACTCATTATATCGGTAACAATGCTACAATGAATGATAGTTTGATGAAACAAGGATTATTGCCCAATTAATGAAGCAAAAATGTCAATTGTATTGCGCACCTACTGGTCCTAAATTTACAAAACAAACAAGAAACATAATAAAGTGAATACTAAAATAAATTCAGCAATAAGTTTTAAGTATACGCTGATAACATTTAATAATAAACTTTAACGTATAGACTACCCTGTGCATATAAAACTTATAATATATCGGCTTTCGATTATTTTTGTTCAGTTATTACTTAGTAAAGAAATACGCGTGTTTAATACAATCGTTTAAAAAGAAAATCACATACAGTAGATTTTGCACTGTGATGGTCCCCTGATTATCGTTCTACGACTAATAAGCAAAATACTAGTGTAACGATTAGTAGCTAGAAGGCAGTTCATACACAATTTTGATTTAAGCTTTGGCTTTACTTAGAAAATAATAAAAATAATCAATCACATTATTCAAGCTATCATTAAATTAATTAACTTAATACCAAAACGATATGAATCTAATACCGTTAAAAAAAAATTGTTAGAGCAAATTTTGTGCTCTGTAAAAACGTTAAGTAACTATTATTATAATAATTTATCTAACTTAACAACAATTTTGTAAACATAAATTAAGTTGGTACTCGCTTAGAAAGCTATACTATAGCTAGACCTGAGAGTATATGGGCAGAATTCATATACCTTATAAAAAATAGGCACGTTATCAGTAACAAATGTTAAGTATTACAAAGTCGTTGTAAAATTCTTTGTATTGGTAATTGTAAGGTACATCAAAATTTAATTATAAGAGAGAATTTATTTCCCTTATCCAAATCGGTTTTAAAGATAAAAGCGGTTACCTAAAGCATTCGTTTCTGACCATAAAACCACTTGAGGCACAGTGAGTTTTTTAAGACACTATTAAAGCTAATGCACATATTACTAAATATAACTGTAGTTTTATATTCATCAAAAAATATCATGTGCGTTTTTGCGCCCATTTAAGATCATCAGCGCGTGGTTTATAAGATGTTACATATTCTATAATATACTCCATAATAGTCCAAAAATGTAACTTTTCTAACGGCCAGTTAAGCCAACCTGTTGTTATACAAAAATAAGTTTCGTGCGGAGCTACGTGATGTATGCGATGATGACGCCTCGGTAAGATTATGTGATGTTCTTGCAACCAAACTACCCAGCTCGGCAAGCCAAAATACGTATGGGACCATTTATGTATCTATAAAAATTATTCAGAACATTTTTTTTAAGATTAATTTGAGTTCAACTAACCTGATTGGTCATTGCAACAAATATAGCCAGAAGAAATACATAACAATTCCATATAAACTTCTTTTGAATTTCTTCTTCGGGCAATGACAAAAAATCCCATAACATTCGAGCTAGGAATGGAATAGTAACCATAAAATTATCACCATTGGTTTCTATAAAATCGTGACGAGTTATAGAAGTTGGATCTATGTGATGTTCTGAAACGGCCTAAAAGTTCTAAAACAAAATAACAAATATTAAAAAAAAATTCGTGCATATCAGTTACGTCTAGATTATTTTTTTTGTAATTATACTACGCCAAATGTTTCTCCCAAAACTCGACATCGTTCAGACACGTGTAAAAGCAACAACATAAAATATTTTGCTCGAAAATTCAAATAAACGGCGAATAGAAAGTGGAAAAAAAAACATTACGATAAATGCAACCGTTTCAACAATGGACAGATACAGGTACCTGGTGGTTCCCTTTAAACGTTTAATACTAGAATTCAAACTTAAAATTTAGCTCAAAAACGAGGAAAAAGAAAATTCATAAAAAATACTTCAAATAAAAGTTATAACAATAACAATTTTTTTCCACAATTAACATGTTTAGGTAGCAGTTTTGTAATCGGGTTCCCATTGGAAACGTTGTTTAGAATTTAGATGTAAAAACACGAGCTTTAGTTAGAAACACTTGTTCTGCAATTCTGTACCTACAAATCGTAATATCGTAAAATCGGAAGATCATATCCTATGATCTGGTCGGTGCGGAACACTTACAGTTCGGTATTATTTGCAATTCTGTAGCGTTGTCAAATTTGTTAAGGTCTGTCTGTAAGGATTTGCGAGAAACCGTAAATACTTACGAGAATATATACCTTACAGTAACACACAAAATTACAATTTTTACGCTACGATCTTACAATCGCTACGATTTATACACAGAATTGCAGGATTAATTTTTTAGTTTGCGGTCTTCAGTATTTGTATGGTATTTGCTTAAAAATTCCTCAGACTATTATCTATAGAGTGCGGTATATGTCAAGCAACTTGCCAGAACCACATAGGAGAAACGTGTTCAAAAAAAATTTACCACGGAAAGTTCGAATATACAGGGTGTCTCAGATAAGGGTGGCAATATTTCAAGGGTACATAGAGAAACTCAGATTAGAGATTTGAGATAATAAATCTATGTCCGGAAATGCGTTGCTTCCGATATACAGGGCCTTGAAAAAATTCAAAAGTAATATGTTTTGTCTGTATTTTGAAAACGCGTTGATCGATTTTCTTCAAATTTCAGAGTATGTCAAGCAAAGTATTGGTCATATTTATGTGCCAATCCGACTCTTCTAAAAATTTCCAGGACCGGACTTTCGGTTTTCTCACTTAGTTTTAAGAGAAAATGTAGCACGCCACTGGTTTTCCAAATATTGGAATCATTTTTCACATTCCCAATCAATTTGGAAAAGAAACGCTCTCTTGTTTTTTCTTCTCCGACGCGTCGTTTCCGCGAAAAAAAATAAAATCCATTTGGATGTCTTTCAAAGAGCTCATTATCGAAAAACTTCAGGTGACAATAAAAACGTAGTGAACAATGAATATTGTCATGGCGACAACGAGAACAAAATTAATACCGCAACTGGCAAGAGGTTTGAGTATCGTTGTCTTCACCTGAACTTCAAAAACACACTTGACTACCATATTAATTTTGAATTTTCAAGGCCCTGTATATCGGAAGCAACACATTTCCGGACATAGATTTATTATCTCAAATCTCTAATCTGGAGTTTCTCTATGTACCCTTGAAATATTGCCACCCTTATCTGAGACACCCTGTATAATTGAAGAGAATTAATATAATTTGATTTTTTATAAATCAACATCATTTACTTGTACCACATCATGAGGCGTTTTAATTGTTCCAGGTGAGGCCACATTAAATTAAAGTCAAAAGCTCATTGGCGATCCAACCTGTAGATCCGCTACAAAATGTTTTCAGGCAAAATCAAATGGACTTCCTAACATCTCTGAACAGTGGCATTCACTTGCACTCAATCGATCCTGGGTTGGAATTCAGTTTGGCCCACACGATGAGACCTGTATAGTTAGAAAGCCCATGACCCGAGGAGCACGAATACACAAAATTTTTTTAAAAAGTTTGCGAAACACATTCATTTGTTTCTTGTAATTACGTCAATTTTTAAAACATGGGCAATAAAGTAACTTCCTGGTGCATAACTTACTGCCAGATTCCGTGTTCCCAGTTCAACTCGATGAGGCCTTTTTCGATTCCATTTTGGCTTGAAATTCCAATGGCACAACAACAGAAGAAGAAATAGAAGAATTATTTTCTATCCACATTTGATTAACTTAATTTGAGGTTGTGTTCCATGGGCTTCAATATAACCTAACCTAACCTAACTTTAACAGCTGTGCACAGCGATGCAGCCCATCCCTAAATTAAATAGAAGCGGTGACAGGGCGCTTTCTTGAACAACTATTAATACAGCGAAACCTAACCCCCGACTGTGCACGGCAGTTTTTTATTGAAAATCAATCGAGAGGTAATTTTATAAAATTTTTCACTATGTTCTGTAACTTTTTTTCAAAAAATTCTTGCATATAAGACATTTCACTTTACTTTTGCCAAAATATAGCGTGTGTAGGGCAAGCAAATCTTTGTTTTCATTCGAATGTGAGTAATTTATATTTGATTTTGTACTTAGTGGTCGTTTTTATTTAGAAGTTAGTTATAGAATCTGTGAAAAGAGTATTTTAACTCGTTACCGATCAATTTCATTATCAGGGAATCACATTCACGTGACGCCCCCTTCAACAAATTGTAAAATAGTACATAAAATAATGTTCTTGGTCTAGAGTTATGCCTCTCTGCCGATTTTGATAAGAATTCATAAATTTACAGTGAAATTATTAACAAAAAATGAAAAAAATTTAATTTAACGCCCTGTATCTTTTTCCACAGCATTATTTTATTATGGCATATATGGTCCTATTGTCATATTTTAGCCTAAATAACCCGCCCTTAGCCTATGTCCCAATAGGTATGAATCACCCTGTATATAATAAAAAGTCTTTAAAATACCGACAATCGTTAGCTAACCGTTTGTTATGAGTTACAGAATATTTGCTACATTTTTTCCGAAAGTGTATAGAGAAATAAACAAACTGCGTATTATACATGTTCACGGACGGAAACCAACCCACATGATGTCCAGTTTGGTGTTAGGTGTGCAGACCACACACCATGAACACACACATTTGAAATGAGGTTTGTATTGTTTGTACGAACACTGATGACGTCCACTCCATCAGTTCACAATTTTTGTTACACCAACTAAATGGGGGTTACTATAATTTTCTCAGTTTACTATTAATGATCACAATGAATTCAATGTCAATCTAAAAAATGTTTCAAGATTTTACCACTATACTTTCATAGGTGTTGCTAAGAACATCTTATAGAACATTACATGAATACCTCACATAAGCAGACAACCAATGAGCTGATATACATACATAAGTCAACACGCTAAGATGCATAATCGTGCATAATACATTGTATTGCACGAGAAAGTAAATCTTATAATAACTAGGTCAGTGATGAAATAGGAAATAGTAACGATCAAACCGTGATCGAAAACGATACTTTAACGATTTTGTGACTAAATTTACACAAATGTTTTTCTGCTTCAACAATTTCTGACAATAGTTTGCTCATTTAATATTGCGGTCTACTGTGAAAAGTAAAGACATTTACCGTGTAATTCTTTCGTTAACCGAGCGCACGATTTAAATTTTGATAACGTACTATACTGGTATGTTGACCTTCTAACAATGATGTAATGAAAATTGAAATTAACCTTTGACTTAGATTTACAACCAGTGTGAGTTTCTAAAATAGAATTATGTACTCAAAAGACGGAGTCACAACACAGACATCAATAAGAGAACGCATTTAATTCAGAAGATCCACAGTTATATTAAGAATGAAGTGAAAAAATCAATAAAGTTACGCTTTTAAAAATAACATTGTTTAAAAAAACAGTCTCGTTAAAAAGTGTAAGAGTGAAAGTAAAAGGTAAAACAAAACGCGGATCACGTCAACCTAGATCTAAAAATAGTAAAGAAATTCCCGTACAAAAAGAGGAATTTAATAAAAATCTTATGTCTTCGAAGCCACTAGTTGTCATTTAAAAATATAAAGAATCAATTTTCGATCTTAACGCAAGTAACATTTTTTACTCAATTTTAAGTGACTTGACCTTTTTTATTCATTCATTCATTTTAACGACACATTCTTCACTTCTTAATATCAGTATAGTTCCTTCATAGATTTTAGGGAATTTTTACCTTACGCCTTACGAGGCTCACATAAATATTGTCGAAAACACTAGCGTATTGAAATATACTGACTTTCACAAAAATTTCAACACCTTAAAGTTTAAGGATTTAAAAACAAAAACGAAGCTTCAAAAAAAGTTTTTTCAATAATGAGTTGCTCCGCCACTATTTGTAATGCACTCATCTAGACGGCTTGCATGCTATCAATCAAGTGATCTATAGCTGCTTGTGGTATATCATCCCAAGCTTCTTGAATCCGTTGCTGAAGCGATCGTGTAAATTATCTAGAGAGTGCGGTAAATTGCCAGTCGCCTACCAATCATATCCCATACATGTTCAATTGGCGACAAATCAGGCGACCGAGCAGGCCATGGGAGGACGGCAATGTTAGATTCTTCCAAAAACCGTGTTGTAGCCCTTGCCGTATGAGGCGCGCATTATCCTGCTGGAAAAATGGATGCCCTGAAGATATGGAAGGCCAACTGGTTGTAGCACATTAGCAATGTAACCAGCTGCGTTAAGGTTGCCGTCAATAAAGACCAAGGTGATCTGCTACCATAACATATTGCACCCCATATCATAACTCCTGAGTGAGGGCTGTGTTGCGTTCCACAAAAAATGTTGGATTTTACGTTCTCCACGCATCCGTCTGACCTCCTACGACCATCGTGGGCCCAAAACAAAATCGGGACTCGTCACTAAACACAATTTGATGCCATTCTTGCGCCCAATTAAACCTTTCGTTGCTCCACTCTAGTCTGCGTAGACGGTGAAGTGGTGTAAGAAAGACATAAAAATGGACGATATGAACGCAACCCATAAGATCTTATCCGGCGATAAACAGATGACATTGACATCCTAAGTCCTGTACCTCTCAGTTGTTGAAAATCTATCTCTTGTGGCCAAAACTCTTAAGCGACGTTCTTCGCGATCTGTAGTCCTTCGAGGACGTCCAGATCCACGGCGACGATGTTGAACCCTTTCCTCGGACCATTTGGACCAACATCTCAATACCGATAAAACATTTCGGTTTACACGACGAGCAATTTCTCTTAGCGAAAGTCCGGCCTCTCTCATACCAATAATACGGCCACGTTCAAAATCACTTAATTGGACAAAATGTTGATGTTGACGTACTCTCGGCATTGTTTTCAAGTTCAGAATGAAATTGTGAAGAAACAGAAACTACTGGCTAGATTTTATTCAAATTTTAATCATCACTTTGTTTAATAAAAATAGACGTTTCCTGAAAATGTCATAAAAATCGTTCGACAACTTCTAGGTGTTGCAATTTTTCTGGAAGTCAGTATATATTCCCTCAAGATAGCTAACAATAACATGCGCCATTTTGCTTGAAGAAACAAAGCAAAATACGTGGGTCTAGAATTTTGTTAAAATTCTTTAATACCCTACCAGATCATGAAGATTTAACATGCCACATAAACTTAAAACAGGATAATGAAAAGAAGAAAAGGAACATACGAATCAGCATCAAAACAAAAATTACAAAAGCAAAGAAACTGTATTTAGAGTATTGATGTATAAGAAGCGGAATGGTGGAAATTTAAAAAAAAGCTTTTGAGAAACAAAATCCATTGCTCTGGTAGTCCATGTTCATATTCTTTTCATTTTCCCCTTATCCTCTCCCCTTGTGTTTATAAAGGAATCAATGAGACGTAACGATGCGTGACACGCAGGTAGTGTATATGAGCTTCCTTTTGTTTTTGATGATTGTTTATTTATTTAATCGTTTGGTACATTTCAAATATTGTATTGTGATGTAAGTGTTATGTATGGTGCCCCAGAAGATCAGTATAAACATGTACAGTGTGGGACGAAACTGTGTGCAATTGTGGATTGGTTCGTCTTGGCAAAGCTATCAAAATACGTGTTCGAGTATATAGTTTTTCCTTTTTCCGAACAAATAAAATACGTTTTCATAAATATATTCAAAACCGTTTCATTGTATGAAATCACATTTATTAAATTAAATTGATTAACTTATATTGATTTGATTATTTTTTAATATTTTCGAATGTCAGTTAAAATTATTAAAATCAATCCTTATTTATAAATAATTTGAAGTAGTAATGAAATGAACACAATTTTAATTTTCTTTTTTAATTAATTTAATTTCTTATTTTTAAATTAATTAAATGGGTAAAACAACAATTACTTTCCTTACTAGACCTCTGTCTGTTATAATCTAAATATTACAATTATTATTATAATTTTGAAGATTTTCTAAATCGAAAATTAAAAAACCTTATTAAAGAAGCTTCATTAAATAGTTAAAATCTCTTTAACAACATAGAATGCAGTGATAAATATAGTACTTTAAGATGAAATAAATTTAATTCAGCATCAAAAATTTACACCTTTATATAAATTGTAATTCAGATAATAGCATAAAAAAATACTCAAATTACTGTAGCAATAATGAGACTTCTGTCAGTTGCATAATATTCTTTCCTAATAATATGATATAGATAACAAGACCTATAAAGATAGGTATAGAATCTAATTCTATATTTTAATAATAAAGATATATATAGTGTTAATAAAGTAGTTTTGAATACAAGGCTTGATAAAACCATCACTTTCCCTAAAAACGATTATCATATCTTAAAAAAAATTTAAAAAAAAACACATACAATTAGTACAGATACTTCTATTCAAACAGGTTATTGAATGAAAGCACCCCGTGACTCCTAACACAGTTTATTCAGATACTAGAGAGTACCTCGATGTTAATGGAAAGTTCAACCTTGGTAAACACTGTTCTAAGCCCATTGTTATTTTCTCTCTATATTAACGACTTCGAAAACCATCTTCGGCAATATAACATTAGCGGAGAAGACACTTTGTGTTACGCAGATGACATTGAATAACTTTTTGATATTAACAAAATATTGTGATAAAAATTTCCTCCGCGATTAACTGTGATAAAACCAAAATCGTAATTTTGCACAAAGGATGTAGAGCAAATGTAAAGTTTAAATATATAAAAGAAGGAAATATTACAAAAAAAGCAAAAGAAATGGTTGGGAGGAAAAAAAAACCTTTTGAAATCTACAGTTAATGCCGCAGCTCTACTGCAAGTGTCCGTATCTACTTTAAAAGAGAAAAACCCTCTTGATGCTTGTTTTCAAACCTTCAAAACACAAATTACTTTTTATTTAACTCAAACGGTTGTCAAGATAAAATCATTTTCTTGCTAAAAAAATATTTAAATTGAGTTCAAAGTTTTAAGTAATAAATAATGGTAAAATGAAACAATATTCTCAAATTTGTAAATCTAGTAGTACCTATTATTTAGGATTTTGGTAAATCATGTAACTTTATTTTTTAATTAAACGAAATTAACCGTTAAAATGTACAGTTATGCTTGAAAAATATTTAAAATGTTCCTTACCTTCCCAATTATTGGCAACTCTACCGATCCCCATGTGTCAGCACCCCAATGAACTAAACCAGAACCAAAATCGGCCGTCACTATTCCACATAAAGCAGCAGTAATAATAGCACTTACGTTTTTAAACCGAAAATTGAATATAATAAAACCAAAATTAACTGCCATTAAAGTTATGCAAATTCCAACACAAACACATTCTTGAGTTCTTTACCTAAAACAATACAATTATTATAAAACGTTATTAATTAAAAGATACAAGACAAAAAAAGTTCGTAGCTTAATTAATTACTTTTAAGATTTAATTTCCAAACTATTATAGTATTATTATTATCATTGCACTATCACAGGTAAAAATTAAATTGTGATTTCGATGAACAATTTTGAATACTAAATTATATACCATTTACTTTAATCGCACCACGAGAACATGTAATCTTCTCTTCAAATTAAATGACTACGTTAAGTACATTCAAATGCCTTAATTAACTTTTAGTTTTGTATGTACCATATTTAATTGGTAATTTTAAAGAGATCTTAATATAATTTTCGGTCCAAAGTTTCATCTTATCTCAGTTTTTTTTCAAAATGGAAAGTAGAAAAAAAATTATTGTAATTTTCAATGAATTCGAATATCGAGTTAAATTGTGGAATAGATATTTTCATAGCATAAAAGTGACACTTTGCCCCATGAGGAAGCCTATCGCAGAATGTGAGGACAAGCTGATGTATGCTATTTTTTTCCGAAAAACCTACAAATAAGTAAGAAATCAGAAAAAGAAACATAGCTGCCTGTAGTGGACAAAATGATAAAGGTTGCTAAGGCAGGTGTAAACAATCTGCGAATAAGTAAATCACAAAAAAATAGTTGCCTGGAATGGACAAAATGGTGCAGGTTATTAAAGCAGTTTCAAAATCAAGCTTTTGTCGTAGTTACCAGTGGCAGCCCTAGCGAGAATCCAGCCGACACGGAATGCCAATTAAAAAGGAAAAATACCTACCACGTATTCTTGAGGTCAAAGATCTAGTGTCGAGAAAACTTTTTATTTTTTCCTTCAGAACTACACCAAACATGTTTTTTACGATAACCAAAAAATGAAGATAGGGAATAAGTCTTCTCGTTAAATACATCTTAGAATCCTATCACCATCTCTGAAAAAATTATAAACAAATTTATCCTTTTCTGACCCATTTCCAATTGTATTTGGTTACTGAAACTTGAGAAATCATTTAAAGTATTCATAAGTTAAATTTCACCAAAATAGTTTTACAGATTCTTAAGCAACGCCGAAAGAAAAAAAGGCAGTTCGCAACACCTAAACGAAGTGACGTTCGGCATAATTAATTGTATTAAAATTTCCGGTTTTATCGCGACTTCTTCGTAATACTTCATTTGTAGTAGAGAATTCTTCCAACTGTTCTTCGCATTTAATTTCCCATTTACCCCAAAGGTTCTATTTAATAACATCGTAACGGTTTATTTTCTATTCCGCATGAAGTTGGACTTCCCATAACTTTTCACCTTACTAGTTCAATGTAATAATTTTTGGCAGATTATGAACATAACTGTGCCGTTGACGTAGAAAGTTGTAGTAAACTTCCAATTCTAAACGGGGAAAATCTGATGATAGTTGTCAAAGTGTTCATGGAAGATAACCCGGTGACCTACAGGTTATCTCCTGGACTTCTCTATCTATCCAGTCGAGGACATCTCGTTCTTGCTTCTCTCTTTTACCTGTCTGCATTATCATCCGTTTTGGAATACGAACCGACTTACTCTTCATCGTAATCATCGGTAGTCAGATAAGTTGAAATTGTGTAAGGTTTATGTTATAATTTTATTTAAACATGGTTGAATCTAAATTCTGACGTAAATTTACCACACAATTCCTGCGCTTTGTATTTGATCGATGTGATTTCAAAGATCTTTCGAATATTAGTATAATGTGATTGCGCCTTTAGTTTTCTATTAGATTTATCGTCGACTACCGTTACTCCACGTCAGTAAACGCCACACTTATTTGTGTGTGAGCTCTTTGAAATTCAATTATCTGTTCTGTTCATTGATTACTAAATTATCCGGCAACCACGCCTAACCAGTGGCGTATCGTACAGAACGGTTGTTACTTAGTTTAACGATTCTATTTAATTATTTATAAAATAACTTGTAACGTATAGCTTCCTACAGGCAATTGTTGTGTTTTGTATATATAACTGGTCTAGTCGTTTTACAAAAATTATATTTCTACCGTTGAACGGTTTGTTTGTGTCTAAAATTTCAAGTTGCTCTAGAGCATTTACTACGCGGTTTGCTATGTGGCGCCCTTTTTATTACTTCTTTCGCAGCGTCAAAGCCTTTGCCTTAAGTACTACGAATACACCCACAATCCCTCTTCGACTAGAAGAGCTGCAGGCCACGTTTTCGATACTGTCATTTAATTTAATGCTTTAATACCAACAAATTGTAACAACATTTAATGTCAATTGCTTTTTCGATAGTTAACTAGAGAGATTTAACTGTTAATAAAACGTGATATTATTTTGTATGTGACACACAATTAACAGCAAAAAAAAAATATGCGTATAACCAAATTATGATTTGGAGTCTATAGATTTAATTGGGTGCTGCTTTGTCAGTAACAAGACAAAGACATGTTTCCAGTTTTCTTGAGAGAGGTACGATACAAATTGCGCTATGTTAGTGTCAGAGAAATTTTTCTTTCTACGTTTAACAAGAGGAGAATTCGACGATTATAATTCTTGCAACTTGAAACTCTTAGCACTTGCCCATAGTAGTCAGAAACACCAAGATTTATATTTCTTATTTGAGAGGTGATTGTATTGGAGAGTAGCACATTATCTAAACAGGTATTTGAAGTGACCGTAATCCTAGTAGGTTCACTGAGAATACTTTCATTCCAAATGATGAAACGCGATCAATCAAGGCAATTCTGTTAACATTGGTAGTGTCCAGAAAGTTTATGTTAAAGTCGCCACATAGTATGACCTTTTTTGAACTCGAAAAGACTTCCTCCCAATAGGTTCTAAACAGACTAAAAAAATTGCGGAGTCACCACTTAGGTGGCCTATATGTAGCTATCACGATAACGTTCTCTTCCCTAGGAAGTATTCTCGATGTCCACATAACATTATCAAACCTGACATTATTTCTTTTATAAATGGCTACTCCTCCACGCTGCGCATAGGTGCGACAGAAATACGAGGTTAATGTATCACTATTGAGGGTTAATGGAATTATTTTATCGCGGGGCTGCCAATGCTCCGTAAACAACAAGAAGTCGAATATGAATTTTTCAGATATTAGTTCTAAATCGAGTACCTTATTAGCGAGAAAGTGTATATTTTGATGAAGAAATGATATGTTTATTTCCGACTTTAGAGCAGTATTACCTTGGTCACTTGTTGGATATGAATAAAATGTTCTTATCCTGCCTTAATGGGCTATAGGTTAACATCTCTATATAGGATGTTTTGTATAAGTATAAAATGTTTTGAAATGTGTTTCACTATTAATAGATTTACATTTGTAACCGAGGTGAATGCCCTTATGATTATATCTCCACGATCTTAAAACACTATAAAACATCGATATAATAAACATATTTAAAACTACAATCTAAATGGCACTGTAGTTGATAAATTAATTTTGTAAGCAGGGTGCTTTATTTATGTGCCAAAAACCTTTCTTTTAAAATTTTTATTTAGTTTTACATTCGATAGTTGCTTATAATTTATAGCAGGTAGGAAACTAACGCTGGTATCACACGATTTAAAAGTGATAATAATAATAATAATTTTATTTCTCAAAATGGGATACATGTTTATCACTTTTTGACGTCTACTTACTACTACAAATTGCAATTACAAGGTGATATTATTTACAATAGCTTAATTCCATGCATCTTTATCATTTAAATAGTCTATAGTTGTATAATAGGCCTTTTTACAAGTTTTTGTTTTATAAAAATTTTAAATTTTTTACAGACAAATTTTGTATTTCTACTGGGATTTTATTATAAAAACATATACATCGACATTTGAATGATTTATTAATTATTGACAGTCTTGTGTGGACCAGAGCAAGTTTATTTCTATTTCTAGTGTTAATGTTGTGAGTCTCGCCATTCTTTTTAAATTGCTCGAACAGCCCTCTTCTGCAACGCAAACACTATTTGTACATCAGCTGCATGTCCCCAGAGTACAATGCCGTAAGACATGATGCTATGGAAGTAGCTAAAGTAAACTAACCGCGCCGTATCCTCGTCTGCAATATCTCGAATCTTTTTACAGCAAATGCTGCAGAACTAAGTCTGTTTGATAATTCAGTTATATGTGGTCTCCATTGAAGTTTTGCATCTAAAGTTAAGCCTAAGAATACTGCGGTGTCTACAAGATTCAATTCTTCCTCATTTATATGTACTCTAGGTTTTACATTTTAACATTAGGTGTTATGAATTTAACACATTTAGTTTTTTTACAATTTAACAGTAAATTATTGACACAGAACCAGTGTACAACTCGAGATAAAGCATCATTTACGTTATCTAAAACCGTTTCGCGTCTTTTTATTTTAAACAAAAGTGATGTATCGTCCGCAAAAGAATTATTTCATGATCATCTTTCACGAAATGTGGTAAGTCGTTTATATAAATGAAATAAGAACGGACCAAGAATTGATCCCTGAGGAACTCCCATTTTTATTATTGATCCTGTGGAACGCGTCCCATTTATATCAATTGTTTGAATTCTATTATTCAGGTAAGAAACAATGAGATCTAATGCCGTATACCTAACGCCATAGTGTTTTAGTTTCATAATTAGAGTGTCATGTTGAACGCAATCAAATGCCTTAGATAAGTCACAAAATACACCCAAGGCATCCATGGAGTTTTCCCAAGATTCAAAGATGTGTTGAACAAGCTTAATACCAGCATCGCTTGTTGAACGTCCCTTGTAAAGCCAAATTGCTTAGAATTTAATAATGAACTGAAGTGAGTCATCATTTGGTTTAATATAATTTTTCGAAAATTTTGCTGAACACTGGTAGCACAGAAATAGGTCGAAAATTAGAGGGTCAGAAGTACTACCTGATTTAAATATTGGTGAAATTTTGCCAAATTTCATTAAATCAGGAAATATACCGCAAGTAATACATTTATTAAATATTAATGCTAGTTGAGGGGCAATTACAGCAATTATAGTTTTAATAAGACTAATAGAATGACCCCACAGGTCAACTGTATTTTTCATTTTTAACGAATTATATACTGTGATTATATCAATTGGACTTATAGATTTAAATGAGAGAAATCTAGAGTATTCTAGTACATTTTCTTTTAAAATTGACTCAGCTAATAGCGGAGAGGAATTTAGAGATTTAGTCAGCTCAATCGGAGTATTAGCAAAAAATTTCCAAATACTGATGCAATCTCAGAGTCTGATTTAATTGTTTTACCATCGATGTTTAGAGAATATTCGTTTACACGAATTTTATTTCTACCTGTCTCAGAATTGATGATACTCCATGTTGTTTTAATTTTATTAGTACTTTTCTTAATTTTTCATTTAAATAATGTGATTTTGCTAATTTACAAACTAATTTAAATTGTTTGGAGTAATTTCTGACATATTCCTTAAATTCTTCGCTTTGATTTAGTGTTCTCTCATTATATAATTCATATAGATGCTTTCTACTTGTATGGATGCCTACAGTGGCCCATTTACTAAAACATGTATTTTTGTTAGCAATTATTGTTTTTGATTTAAATATTGAATCATACTCTTCATTAAAAACTTTAAAAAAATTTTCGTATTGAATATTAGGGTCGTTATGTTCTACTAGCAAAGGAAGTTTTAAAATTAAAATGTTGCGAAATTTTTCCAAACGTCCTGAAATTTTTGGTATTATCGTGATTTTTTTCTTCTGTGTGTTTTTGTAAGGCAATTTAATTTCAACTAATTGGCCGCAATGGTCAGAAGAAAGTTTGTTTATGACATACTTTTTATCAATTAATTCAAAACAATTAGTAAATAAATTATCTAAACAAGTTGCGGAATTTGCAGCTATTCTAGTAGGCTCCAAAAATATATTTTTACAATTAAATGACTGAAATAAACTAATTAATTTTATGCATAAGGAGGAAGATTGTAACAACAAATCTACATTAAAGTCGCCGCAGACAAGTACGTTTTATTTTTTTTACATGTTATAGATAGGACTTCTTCCATCTTATTTTCAAAATTATTATAGTCTGTTGATGGTGGTCTGTATAACTAATAATAATAAAATGCTCTAGTTCCACACAAGCTATTTCAACAAGTCGTTCAACTGAGAGGCTTACAATGTCTCTACGTTCTTTATATTTTAGTTCTTTATTAACAAGTATTAAAGACCCACCACGTTTGGCACCTTCCCTACTAAAAAAACTACCAACAAGATGATTATAGAAATTTAGCATGAGCTGGTGTGGTTTTAACCAATGTTCTGTAATACAGAGAACATCTATATTATGACTATCTAAAAACAACTCTATTTCTAAATCTTTCCCTAGTATACCTTGTATATTTTGGTGAACTAGGGTAAGAGATTGTACATTTATTTTATTTTGATTTAATCTAAAAGTTTTTTTATTTGGTAAAATATTCAAGCTAGAGAGTTTCTCTGTTGTAGGCTTAACTAAAAAAATTTTGTGGAATAGATTCCAAAGTCTTAGAACTACTATTAAAACTACGATTCAAACTACAACTTTGCCCGGAAGGGGCAGGTTGGTAAATAATTTTTGGCACACTTTCCAAAATCCGTGTATTAAAAATAACATTTTCTGTAGTCAAGTCAGTTCGATCAACCAATTCATTGTCTAGGTTACAACTATTTATATAGTAAGATAGTGAAAACACTAATTGTCTTTTAAAATATTTTGAAAATTTAGAATCGCAATTTTGTCAGCATACTTACTGTTGACAAAACGATTTACGTCAATCAAATGAAATTTAGCATTATATTGGCACATCATATACAAGGACAGATTTAACTTATATAATGAATTGTTTTCAGCTTGTGACATCTTTATGCTATATGGAAAAGTAAATCATATAATTTGTTTTACATTGATTAGGTGAGTTTTTCAAAACTTTTTAAGCACTTGTTCTTTGTTTACATTTTTATAGTGACTAATTAATACAATGACTATGCTGGGACTACAAAAATTGTAATTCTAACATTCTCGAGAATGCCATGGAAAGAGCTGTTAGGCATACAATAGTTCAAAATTGACTGGTCTAAACTCTCGTCACTGAACATCACTATGTTATATGTTTTATTATTTTCGACGGTTACATTGTTTCTATGACACAGGGGAGATGGTGAAGGTAGTGTATGAATAGGTTCTAAGATATTAGACGGTTGACATCCATATGTTGATTGCTGAGGCTTGTATTAATTTCTTGGAATTCTTCAAAGAGCGATTTATTATTACAAGCAGTAGTGGCTTTACCTTCAACATTTGAGTTGAAATTCCGGCACCAGCCTTTTGCCGTTGATTCCCTTTCCCAGATTTTTGGAAGAAATTAAAGTTTGAGTGCACGCATCTACATCTGTAGAACGTTTATAAGTTTGACTAGATGAATTCATAACCAACGTATCGCTGTCCGTTTGTGTGCCGAAACACCTCTCTTCTGGGGACTCACCGTTAATTTAAAGTTACTAAGTTTGTCATTCAGTACTACCGTATCTCTGTGTAAATTTTTATTTTCCATTTTAGATTATATACTAATCCAATCAATTTAGTGTTTTTTCTTGTAGCGATTGTTCCATCGAGACGCTATCGTTCAAGTTATCATCCAAACGCCATTTTAATCTATCAATTGATTTCAATAACAGCGTAATTTCATTATCTCTTTCCGTATTATCAACTTTAACGCGCAATTTCGTCTTCTCTTTCAAAGAGCTTGTCATGTAAATCATTTATTGAAATAATAGAACGTCCTATGTCAACCTTATTTAAGTTTTTATAAGAAGACATTATATTAGTGAAAAATTTATAATTAAAATTATAAATTATAAACACGATTCCGGAATAAATATCACTTATGTACCAGACTATCGATATATATAAAAAATGTACTCACACAATAGAAATCGGTATCAGCTTCTTGCATGCACAGATGGTTCACTCACATCTACACAATCAACCAAAAGTTTAAATGTTACCTGTTATTATGGCAGTTGGGAACACACTTTGTTAGATTTAAATTACTAAAATAATTGAAAATTAACGTTTATCGCTCCTTTTAACACGATGTATTAATTCTGTCTGTTCTTAAGTATTCATGCATTGACATATTTAATACAAACCGATGATAATGGATATCATTTCTGTGGTCACGATGAGACATACCCAAGTTGAACTTCCACCAGCTTCGTCACTATTACTTACAGTTTGGTGGTAATTGCAAAATAAATTGACTCGAGTAATTATACAGGGTGTCTGTAAAAGGTCTTTACACAAGCCTACCACATATTCCTTAGACCAAAATAAGCCGATTTAAGTAAACTTACCTTAGTCCAAAGTTGCTTAGTTTGGGCGCTATGCAGCCTTGAAGTTAAAATTTTAAAATGGTTTTTTTTTTATTATACGAGGATATGTTGAAAAATTCTTAGCCTACTATAGAACCAAATAAAATTTCAATGTCAAAATATTTTATTACTCAACATATTTTCCTCTTAATTGGATACATTTATTACAGCGAACCTGCAACGTCTCTAGACCTTTCAAAAAAAATGTTTCTTCTTGCTCTGCAAACCAGACCTCCACAGCTTCTATTACCTCCTTGTTGGAAGAAAATGTACGACCTTTTAAACTTTTTTTCAGTTGAGGAAAGAGGTGATAGTCGGACGGAGCCAAATCGGGTGAATAAGGGGGTGTTCTAGTAATTCAAACCCTAAATCACCAATTTTTTGCATGGCAACATGAGATTTGTGTGCAGGGGCGTTGTCCTGCAAAACAAAACACCTTTGGATAGCTTTCCGCGTCTTTTCTCTTTAATATTTTCCCGTAGAGTGGTCAGTAATGTCGAATAGTAATTTCCAGTTATTGTTCTACCCTTATCCAAAAATCAATCATGATTACTCCATGGCAATCTCCAGAAACTGAAGCAAGAACTTTTCCAGCAGATTTTTGGACACGAAACTTCTTAGGTCTTGGAGAACCAGAGTGTCGCCATTACATCGATTGTTGCTTTGTTTCTGGATCGTAAAATGTACCCAAGTCTCATCCATAGTAACAATTCGGTTTAAGAAGTCTACATCGTTTTGAAATCGAGCACAGATCGAACGCGATGCTTCTACCCTTGCACGCTTTTGGTCAACATTCAAACATTTGGGGATCCATTCTGCAGCAATTTTCTCATGTCTAAATTGACGTGCATCATATGATGAACGCGTTCGTGTGAAATATTCAGTGCTTCAGATATCCGTTTTAGCCCAATTCGATGGTCTGATAAAATCATGTCATGAACTGCATCAATATTTTCGGGGACTGACACAAAAACTGGCCTACCCGATCGGTCATAATCTTCAATAGAAAATTTACCTCTTTTGAAGCTTACATTCCAATTTTTGTCGGTAGCATACGAAGGACATTGATCTCCAAGGGTGTTAAGCATATCATCGTAAATCTGCTTACCTCTTAACCCTTTTAAATACAGGTACTTGATGATGGCTCGATACTCCAAATTTTAGATTTTCACAATTTCGGTGGACATCTTTTTTCATTCAATTTATGGCGTGACTCTGGTTTACTTTTTTGACGTCAAACATTACACTGACACTTCTAATAAGTTATTGTTTGTTGTTATGGTAAGGCAATATTTTGTTTATGCAAGGAACTGGTCTAGGCTAACTAAATATCAATACATCCTCGTAAATTCAACTTCAACTGCCCAAAAGTCAATTTTTTTAAATGGAACACCCTGTATCTTGTTGCTATATGTTATGGAGAATTAAGAGGTCTTTCAATCTTCATAAGGATTCTCTATCCTATCTGTGACCATTTTCCTGAGAAACAAAGCAACAATCGATGTAATGGCGACACTCTGGTTCTCCAAGACCTAAGAAGTTTCGTGTCCAAAAATCTGCTGGAAAAGTTCTGCTTCAGTTTCTGGGATTGCCATGGAGTAATCATGATTGATTTTTGGATAAGGGTAGAACAATAACTGGAAATTACTATTCGACATTACTGCCACTCTACGGAAAATATTAAAGAAAACACGCGGAAAGCTATCCAAAAGTGTTTTGTTTTTGCAGGAAACGCCCCTGCACACAAATCTCATGTTGCCATGCAAAAAATTGGTGATTTAGGGTTCGAATTACTAGAACACCCTTATTCACCCGATTTGGCTCCGTCCGACTATCACCTCTTTCCTCAACTGAAAAAAAAGTTTCAAAGGTCGTACATTTTCTTCCAACAAGGAGGTAATTGAAGCTGTGGAGGTCTGGTTTGCAGAGCAAGAAGAAACATTTTTTTTAAAGGTCTAGAGACGTTGCAGCTTCACTGTAATAAATGTATCCAATTAAGAGGAGAATATGTTGAGTAATAAAATATTTTGACATTGAAATTTTATTTGGTTCTATAGTAAGCTAAGAATTTTTCAACATATCCTCGTATAATAAAAAAACCATTTTAAAATTTTAACTTCAGGCTACATAGCGCCCAAACTAAGCGACTTTGGACTAAGGTAAGTTTACTTAAATCGGCTTATTTTGGTCTAAGGAATATGTGGTAGGCTTATGTAAAGACCTTTTACAGACACCCTGTATAATTACTCGAGTCAATTTATTTTGCAATTACCACCAAACTGTAATAGTGACGAAGCTGGTGGAAGTTTAACTTGAGTATGTCTCATCGTGACCACAGAAATGATATCCATTATCATCGGTTTATATTAAATATGTCAATGCATGAATACGTAAGAACAGACAGAATTAATACATCGTGTTAAAAGGAGCGATAAACGTTAATTTTTCAATTATTTTAGTAATTTAAATCTAACAAATTGTGTTCAAGCAACTGCCATAATAACAGGTAACATTTAAACTTTTGATTGATTGTGTAGATGTGAGTGAACCATCTGTGCATGCAAGAAGCTGATACCGATTTCTATTGTGTGAGTACATTTTTGATATATATCGATAGTCTGGTACATAAGTGATATTTATTCCGGGAATCGTGTTTATAATTTATAATTTTAATTATAAATTTTTCACTAATATAATGTCTTCTTATAAAAACTTAAATAAGGTTGACATAGGACGTTCTATTATTTACACAGAGATACGGTAGTACTGAATGACAAACTTAGTAACTTTAAATTAACGGTGAGTCCCCCAGAAGAGTGGTGTTTCGGCACACAAACGGACAGCGATACGTTGGTTATGAATTCATCTAGTCAAACTTATAAACGTTCTACAGATGTAGATGCGTGCACTCAAACTTTAATTTCTTCCAAAAAATCTGAGAAAGGGAATCCAACGGCAAAAGGCTGGTGCCGGAATTTCAACTCAAATGTTGAAGGTAAAGCCACTACTGCTTGTAATAATAAATCGCTTTTTGAAGAATTCCAAGAAATTAATTACAAGCCTCAGCAATCAACATATGGATGTCAACCGTCTAATATCTTAGAACCTATTCATACACTACCTTCACCATCTCCCCTGTGTCATAGAAACAATGTAACCGTCGAAAATAATAAAACATATAACATAGTGATGTTCAGTGATGAGATTGGAAAAGACATGGGAAAATTGTTAAACGCGAGTTTACACCAGTCAATTTTGAACTATTGTATGCCTAACAGTACTTTCCATGGCATTCTCGAGAATGTTAGAAATTACAAATTTTGTAGTCCCAGCATAGTCATTGTATTAATTAGTCACTATAAAAATGTAAACAAAGAACAAGTGCTTAAAAGTTTTGAAAAACTCACCCTAATCAATGCAAAACAAATTATATTATTTACTTTTCCATATAGCATAAAGATGTCACAAGCTGAAAACAATTCATTATATAAGTTAAATCTGTCCTTGTATATGATGTACCAATATAATGCTAAATTTTATTTGATTGACGTAAATCGTTTTGTCAACAGTAAGTATGCTGACAAAAATTGCGATTCTAAATTTTCAAAATATTTTAACAGACAATTAGTGTTTTCACTATCTTACTATATAAATAGTTGTAACCTAGACAATGAATTGGTTGATCGAACTGACTTGACTACACAAAATGTTATTTTTAATACACGGATTTTGGAAAGTGTGCCAAAAATTATTTACCAACCTGCCCCTTCCGGGCAAAGTTGTAGTTTGAATCGTAGTTTTAATAGTAGTTCTAAGACTTTGGAATCTATTCCACAAAATTTTTTTAGTTAAGCCTACAACAGAGAAACTCTCTAGCTTGAATATTTTACCAAATAAAAAAACTTTTAGATTAAATCAAAATAAAATAAATGTACAATCTCTTACCCTAGTTCACCAAAATATACAAGGTATACTAGGGAAAGATTTAGAAATAGAGTTGTTTTTAGATAGTCATAATATAGATGTTCTCTGTATTACAGAACATTGGTTAAAACCACACCAGCTCATGCTAAATTTCTATAATCATCTTGTTGGTAGTTTCTTTAGTAGGGAAGGTGCCAAACGTGGTGGGTCTTTAATACTTGTTAATAATGAACTAAAATATAAAGAACGTAGAGACATTGTAAGCCTCGCAATTGAACGACTTGTTGAAATAGCCCGATGTAATAAGTCATGTCTGTTATGGACTGGCCTTGAATAGACTTTAGTCTTGACGTACCCCCATAACAAAACTACAGGGATGTTAGGTCAGGTGATCTGGGAGGCCATAGAGATGGACCATTGCGTCCAAACCAACAATCTTTGAACATATAGGATAATTCTTGATAAACCTCATGGGTTGAATGGGCTGGAGCATCATCCATTTGGTACCAACATGAATTTAGAAGATTTAAGAGTAAATTTTTCATAAAATTTGAAACCACTTCTCTAAGCATTTCTAAATATTTGCGAGAATTTAAATTTTCGTCATACACTTCAAAACAAACACGATTACCCATAATTAAACAAAAAACATTAAAACTAAATGTGTCTTGAAAGTTACCTTCGCGCACCATCCGAGGACTTTGTTCTGCCCAATAATGCCAATTTTTCCTAATAACGATTCCTTCTCTACTAAATTTTGACCCATCGGTCCAAATAATTTTTTTCCAAAAATTTGGGTCTTTCTGCGTTTTCAATAAAATGCTTTCACAAAATGCTACACGACGTATTTCGTCACCTGGGCGGAGAGCTTGTAGTTTTATAATAGAAAAAGCATGCATTTTACGTTGTGCCAAAATTCTCTGTATCGACAAGTAGGACAGTCCCAAATCTTCAGGATATCTCTCGTTAAACAAACGGCAAGTTGTTTCAATAATTTTGTAACATTCTCCATGAATAAAAAATAAATTTAGTATGTCTTTATTCGAATATTCTTGTTGGATTTCCATATCGTGTATAATGTGTCACGTCGACGTTTACAAGTTTGATAAATAAGGCACATTGTCTTAATTTCCACAGGCCACTAGTCAGAAATTATTTAATAAAATAGAGAAATATTGTGTGTCGAATGTAAATACATCTATAGCAGGAAAATGGTAACAGATAGGTATAGGGAACCTTATGAAGATTGAAAGACCACTTACTTCTCCATCACATAGAGCAACAAGATACAGGGTGTTCCATTTAAAAAAATTGCCTTTTGGGCAGTTAAAGTTAGTCAGATTTAGCCAAACATTTTGAACACCCTGTAAATAATGAGATATCAAATTACACATCATTTAAAAACTTAACAGTCCTCCTAAGTATAGCTCAAATTGTGTTACTATAACTTTCTTTTTCAATCATTGACAAGCGTTTGAAAACAATACTACAAAACCAATTTTTCTCATAAAAATGAGAATATCTCAAAAACTATTAATTTATCATATAGATTGTGCTAAATGAAAGTAACTCAGATTTTAGTGTAGAATCCAAATATATAAAAAAATTATATAATTTCATTTAAAATAAGAAAGTTGGTAAGCACTTCCGGTGTAACCGGAAGTGCTAGAAAAGCTGAAATATTTAAATTAAATAGAACTTTTCGAGCAATCCCCTATTCCAAGTTTTTAAACAAATATTTCAACGGGAAGTCCATAAACTTCTAATGAACGGGTTAGCTGAATCACCCTGTATATGAGGTGTTTCATTCATAATTTTTTATTTTATTTTTATGGAGCGACATTGTTCGTTTTACATAGAAAAGTCTCCTATCACTTGATGAAAGTCTAATCAGGATTGGGATTAATATTCGAGGCTTATTTCATACCAGACACAATACAGAAGGTTTGAAAAATGTATTGAAGTCCTAATAGAAGAGATTACATCGATTCTAATTTCAGACTTCTTGCTGAACAATTTCGTTTTGGGCGCATACATGCAGGCGTGTGATCAGTGACAAGATCTGAGTTTTTAATGTTGAGTGTAAAAAAATGTAGAAATTATAGCTTAATTGTAATTTACATATTTACAAAAGTAAAAATTTAAATCTCGACATTTATATAGAAATTGTATTTAATAGAGGGTGAATCTATCAAAGTCCAATTCACACGAATTTTCGGGTGATAAATGAAACACTTCCTTATGTGAGATAAGGTGTGTTGACCTTTGTGGCCAGATATCAACTGCCGTGACAATCAAAATTAGTACTAATTTAAAAAAAAAATGGTTGCTGAGCACTGCATCTTATCTCTCGTCGTGCAGATTTTTGTTATCATTAAATTCAAATACGTTTAAATTCAGGTAGCACTTGAACGTTGATCGGATAAGAGAAATCGAGGGAAGATTCGTAAGAGACAAAGATAATTTTGATAATAACTTGTCTATATTATAAAAAAACCACTGTGTGACGCTGTATCCCTCCAAAACTAAAAGAAATAGGTATTTTATTTTTTTTTTCAAAAATTGTGATAAAAACAATCTAAAACATAGAAGAATCAAAAAGTTTAGGTACTTTTATCACATTGAAATCAATTGTTTTTAATTAAGATAAATGTTTCAAGTACATTTTCAAACTATAATTTAATAAATGGGTTTAAATTCTCGTTTCGTTTAGAATTAATTATCACATCTATGCTTTGTATAGTTTCATCCTCAAATAAAGAGTGTGTTAATCTGATCAGTAACGCACGTTTTATGGAAGTAAATGATCCACATGAAATTAAATATAAATATTAGTAAATTTTGTTTACATTGTTGGATCACAATGCAAATTCGTTGCATAAGACGATCGCATTCGTTATCTTATCATTCATAACGTTTAATGTCAATCGGAGTATTTCAAAAGAACTATTAATTTTTCTAACAAAACGAGGGAGTTCAGTAAATATTGTATCGATTATGGTATGTTATTGAAAGGTGTACATAGATAAAGTTACGTTATCATTCCAAGTAACGGAAAAGACATTTTTCAAAAAAATACAAGAGACGTTAGTCCCTAGTTTGCTATTTCAATGTCACAAATTAATTACCACATACTATATGTTAACTATGAATTATGTAACAAATATAATTGGACAAAAGTGATTATAATAAAATTTTTTTACTACATATAGTAGTAAAGTACGCTGTTAACACCCAAGAATATGAATTAATTCAGAAAATCATCAGAAAAAATTGAAGAAGTGACATGGATGAAGGCAAAAAAATCACGATAATATTGTAATCCTACAAAAAGCTCAATATTGATAACTATCTTAAGTACATACTACACACTTTTTATTCTTTTACATCCTATTCACAAAAAATCTATAATTCATAAATTATACTATGATCTTTCCATATCGCAATATCAATCGTTAACTAATTCAAAATATATCGTATACCATTACAGTAATAATGGTAATAAGTACTTGAAGCTTTGAAGTAATGAATTTCGTTTAAAATTAACTCGGCTAATTTCAAGAACCAACTCAAACATAGTTATCTACCATAAACGACTTATTAAACACATCCGTGCATTTTTTTCATTCATTTAAGTGTAATGTAACTTGTCACGCAATTTATCAAAAATATATTTATTTGATGCCATCTAAACACTTGTTTATATAATGTAATTACATTTAGACTTAAAATGTATAACACTTACACTAAAACTTAATTAAAACCAAAATTAGGAAACTAGAACGATTCTAAACCTTGACAGAATTAGGGAAACAAATTACACACCACACCCTGAGAATTTTTTTTATCTATAAATTCAACATGGAAAACGAAACATGTGTGACGTCTTTAAATTTAACGAGCTGAACTTTACAAAACGATTTTTTTTCAAAATGAACTCTTACAAAATTACGAAAAACGGCCAAAAGCAGAATTTTTACGATGACAAACCTTGGTTTATCTCGTATCTTGGTTAGAAGATTTCAGTGCGTCACAATTTAAAATGTGGTTGAAACCGAAAACAGGAAAAAAGCGGATTTAGAAACAGAATGATGCATTCGCTGTTGCTCATAAAGGACTGATTACTAACTTCGATTTTATATTGAATTATTAACGAGAGCGTCCGATAATTACGACTTTTTTTATGAGTCAATTTCCAAATTGCGTGTTTCACACACCTTACCTTAAAACGTTGATCTAAATCGTAACGTAATTTATGATTTTTTTGAAAAAAAGTGTACTTTTTTGGACTTCAGTTATATCTTTATCTTCTTGTACTCCCTCATTTTGTATAACATTTTCTCGTTGTCCTTTTTCATCATATTCGTCATTTTACTTTAAAAAAAATAAACAATGTCTACTTTCTATTATTATGCATATTGTGCGCTTTTTAATTAGTACCAATTCTAAGGCTAATAATAAAATAATTTTTTGAAAAATGTGATTAACGTTCCAGAATTCGTCATACAAATTGCATATCAGTGGAAAGCTTAAAAAATATTTAGTCGACTCATGAACCGAAATACAGGGTGTTCCATTTAAATAAAAAAAGTTATTTAATTTTTTGTGTTTTAGCTGACCCTGTATATTTTGTGAGTATTTGAATCAGAATTCGACTATTTATTAAAACTCCAGGTTATTCTAAAATTTTCTGTTCCTAGTTTGGCGGAAAATATCCATGGCCTACTGATCAGTGATCTAACAAATGTGACTCTTTTTTCTAACAAGTTGGATAATGCCGAAACGAATTATTATTCTATACAAAGTCCCATTATTTTTTAAGCTAAAACTAGTTGTGTAAAATTATACAGGGTGTTCGATTTTAAAAGACATAACTTTGATTTATCACACGGTATAGAAAACTTTTTATATAATCAAAATATTTTTAGAATATGCAGCATAAGTGTGGTTACTTGGTGACGAAATCCGCATGTCGATATCTACAATAACAAAAAGGTTATGGACCAATTACACATCCCTGCGTCACCACTCACATTGTATATAAAAGTAGGTAAAAATATACAAGTCAATTTTCTTATAAAAATGAAATGCATTGATATGACATTTTTTTATGAAAAAGTAGCTAAATGAATCCTAAACAAGCTCGAAAAACCCTCATATGTTGTTCGTAACTTAAAATTTACACCGAAGAAAATTTTATACGGTAATCCCTTAAATTTTTATTACTTTTTTAACAAATTTTTCTGGAATTCTTTTTATTGTTTCAGTTGTATCCCTAAAAAGAACTGATTTAAAAAAGAAAGGTTTTTAATGCCCCCGTAAATGTTCGAAATGCTGACCACCATGTTCTATGCATTGCTGAAGCCTCTCGTGGGTAGACAAAACTGCAACTTCAATTTGGGCTCTCGGTATGTTACGTATTGCATGTCGAATCCGGTTTTTTATATCTTCTCTGAACGTAGGTTGAGTCTGAAACAAGTTAAGTCTGGTGATCGTGGAGGCCATAGAAACAGACTTTCTTTTCTAATCCACCGCTCTTAAAATACAACATTAATATGCTCCCGCACAATAATAGCAAAATGTGATGGGCAACCATCCATCTGCAAAAAAAAAATTTTGCCATGTTTCCAGTGACACATCTTCCAACAACAATGATAATTAATTGGCCAAAAAGTCAAGAAAGACATTACCATTTAGGGATTGCTCGAAAAAATATAACCCCTTTATTTTTAAAGATACAGCAAAAATTGTCAAACAAAAAAGGTTCTGATTATCCTCGACCGGTCTAATTTTAATGAAACTTGGCAGCCAACCTACACAGATTTTCGAATTATTAGAATATTTTAGAAAATATTCAATTATTCAAATTTTGTTCAAGTAAAAGTTGTTTGTAATTGAATTATACCTTTGTTTAACATATTTTTGGAGCTAACAAGTACCTAATTTTTGAGATATGACTAACACATGGCACTGATTGTTTTAACGATATCTCCAAAAGTATTAATTATAGCAAAAAGTTATGGATGGAAAGTTATTGTAAATTACATTATGTAGAATTTTTATTTGAACAATTTTTTCTACAATACAATTTTTCTCTTTTTGCTTTTTCGAAGCGCGTCGAGTCGAGTGCGTCAAAGCGCACTTTCATACGATCTTATTTTTACTTTTTTCTAGCAAATTGCACATTTAATAGTATCAGAACGATGTGAGTTCTGCCCGAAATGCTTGTTTTATTTTGCTTTAAGTAAACAGTATCACCTGTAGGTCTTGAAATACCTTCTTATCTGGATTTTCACGATCAGGGTACTTTTTAGCCTACACTCTGGATGTCAAAAAATGACGCTAGTCACCTTAAATTTTGTATATCGCCAGAAAGTTAATAAAATCAAAAGTACAGGGTGTCTCAACGATAGAGTAAAGTAAGTTTATGCTTAACTGATATTATTTTCGAAAAAATGTTATCATCCCAAGGTAAGGGTAAAAAACGCACATACTTTAAAAATATTGGAAGATATACTGGGTGAGTCAGAAAACCAGGGCATGAAAAAGTATGGTTTTTTTAAATGAAACACCCAGTATTTTATTTTGTTTTTGAATTCTACGTGTTCATGCAAACAATTTTGTCATATGCAACATTAGTTGAAATTTGATAGTGTTTAAGATTTGCATTTAAAAATTTTATTTGCCATTTTCATGGTGCTTATTAAGAATTAAAAAACCTATATTTTTTGTTAAGTATGTCCTACACCTATCTCTGATATCTGTCAAGATATTTCCATTTTTTCAATTATATTTGTTAGCAGGACATCGTATGAATCGCGGTAGCCATGAAAAACAACTGCGAAGGTAAACAAAGTAATCTGTCAAAATTAAACGCATCTTGTTTTTTTTTTCGTGTTCATTGTGCGATTTTGTGTTGGTCATGGATTATCCTTTAAACGAGTTAATCGATATGATATATGTGTTGGGAGAAGTTGAAAAAAGTCCTCTGCTGGCAAAAAGAATTTACAGAATGAAGTATCCTGATCGTCGTATTCCTACTGCTATGTGCTTCCAAAACGTTATGGATAGATTTGATTCCAGCGGTAGTATTAAATACTCAAAACGTGAAGTTGTCGATAAAAAGCAGCTTATGAAGACAAAGAACTACAAATATCGCTAAATCTTCAAGAAAATCCCCAGGTTAGTTGCAAAACATTAGCGACGTTATGTGACACTACCAAATTAAATGTTAACCGAACAACAAAAAAATATAAATATCATCCATATCATATTGAGCTTCATCAAGAATTGCGAGAAGAGAATTTTGCAAGACGAGTTCGATTCTGTAATACAGTGAATCAACAATTGCAATTAACTAATGACTATTTGTACAACATTTTCTGATGAGGCAACGTTCAAAAGCAATGGGTCTGTAAATCGGCATAATATGCATTATTATGCGATTGAAAATCCTTTCTGGATGCGGGAATGTGGTATGGTATCCTTCACAACCAAATTATCGGTCCCTATTTTTTTAAAGAGCCTTTATATATGTCAACAAACCAACAACAAAGGAAGATATGAAAAACGCAATTCGACAAGTTTGTCGCACAGTGACACCTCTAATGTTATCTAAAGTGAGACGGAACCTAAAAAAACGGATACATATGTGTCTTCAACAAGAAGGTCGTCACTTGAACATTTATTAAGAAGGGATATTGACTAAAACTTAAATATTCTCTTATACATTTTTTTTATAAATTACTTGGTTATTTACATGTTTCAATCAGATTACGTCGGATGCATTTTTATTATTGAGCTTCCTTCATCAGCTCAATAATAAAAAAATGCATCCGAAACGTCGCTGAAATTGAAACAGGTAATAAGTGTTTTTACATCCCGTCTCCATTTAAGAAGGATTAAACCTAACAAATAATTAAAAAATTTAGGAGAAATAAAATTAATGATTATTGGTTATTTACCTCGTAGTTTTTTCATGGCTACCGCGATTCATACGATGTCTTGCTAACAAATATAATGTAGCTAATTGGAAAAATAGAAATATCTTGACAGATATTAGAGATAGGTGTAGGACATATTTAACAAAAACTAGCTATAGATTTTTAATTCTTAATAAAACAAAATAAAAATATACAGGGTGTTCCATTTAAAAACTAAGTTTTTAATTTGAAAATTTTCGAATTTGAACGTTTATAATAAACACCCTGTTTACAAAATTACCAAAATTTTTTGAATGTTTAATTCATCTATTATTACTTATTTGTTTTACCAAATACAGAAATTTTGAATTGTAAAATAACGGAGAAACTGCTCATTTATTAGCACCATGGAAATGGCAAATAAAATTTTTAAATGCAAATATCTTAAACCACTATCAAATTTAAAGTATGTGCGTTTTTTACCCTTACTTTGTGGATGATAAAATTTTTCAAAAATAATATCAGTTAACATCAACTTATTTTACTCTATCGTTGGGACACCCTGTACATTTAAATTCTTCAAAATAAACACAAACAAATTTTAAGAGATTGAAATTTTTAATCTTCTAATGTAAAATATACTAGACGTCCCATTTAATGTGACAAAGTATAAAAAGAACTAACTGTTAATATCGTAAATGCTACATTCATTGATCATAAATTCATTATTTAAAGTTATTTTTTTACCTGAAATATGAAATTTTACCGGCATCGCTGTATTTTTACTAGGAATCAAATAAAAAAGTTTCTAATAAACTTGAAATTATTTTTAATAAACTTTCAAGATTTGCAATAAAATATAGTGTTCAATTAAAAAAAATATCCTGTATAATTCAACTATTTTTAATTTATAGCAGCAATAGTTCTACAGATGCCTGTTTGAATAGATTTTAGAAATAACCTAGTTGAAAGCCCCTCCTATCGGACGGATGTAAAAATATAAAATTTTCTACTACATCAGTCCAAGCCCTACCTCCCTGAACCTCGCGATGCTGAGGTAGAAATATAGCTTATGTAAAAAAAATTCCACTACATCAACCCAAGCTCTGGCATCTACAGGCCAAGGCGTTACTGGTGGCCCACCCTCTATACAACTAAGTTTTCAGATTTCGAATCCACATCAGGGTGGTTCACCTAGCCTGTTGATTATAAAGTTATCAACTTCTTGAAATTTGGTATTTCGTCATAATCAACTACTCAAAAGTCTACTAAAATATTTTTAAATCCTGATATACCGGAAATTATAAGAACGCACTACATTAGGACAGAAAATCAAAATACATTTAGCCAATCAAAATCGGGAGCACATGATCACATATCGTAAGTATAAGAATAAGAAATAAGACTACGTCATATGTTTCTTTAACATTAAATTTCATCATTTGTAGTTTTTCCCTGAATTTGTGGGCCTTCCATATATCTACATCTTATCAGAGATAGATGAAATCTATATAGTCATTTAGTCTATCGGAGAAACCATAGCAACTACTGTTATTTAAGAGCTAATTATATTTGCTTGTGGTCGTGCGAAAAGTCTAGTATAGTATAGTATGCGTGCCAAAAGCCTGTTGTGCATTTGCTAGGCACAATAGACTGTTATACTTAGTTTTTAATTGATTAAAATCGAAGGTGCAATATCCATTGATACACCAAACTTTGACCAAGAAACTAATCACTTTCGGTTTTTGCCGGGAGTAAAGTTAAAATAATTTGTCTTTATCTAGAAGGCTATGATTCTCTAATTGTTTCGCATAAACTCACACAATAATAATATTTTTAACGAGAAATCCCAGGATGTTAGTTTTTGTACTACTATGGTAAATAACAAAAATTAAAAAATCAGTAATTAAAAAAAAGTTATTAAGAAATAAGTAAATACAATGACAAATAAATAAATCAAGTAGTGTGTAAGTCAATGAAAAGGAATTTAGTGCTACGATATCTTAAAACCGGACAAACAAACCAGTTTAACCGGACATTTGGGTAAAAAAGCCAGTCACCCTTAATTTTTCAGTCTTAGTATAACTAATTTTTTTAAGCAAAACAAAGTCTTTTTATCATTTAATTATGATATAATTTTTTCCTTCAGTAGTATGTGAGTAGTTGTAGCCAGGGACGTATGTGCGAATGTGTAGTTTAAGAAAATTCAGTTATTGGTTAGAGCGGCCTTTCGCACCACGAAGTGACCAATTAACATACGTTCGCCATTCGTAGTTTTCGTGTGCACATACGAATGAAAATCCTCGTCCATAAAAGAAGAATCTCATTCCACCATCTTCATGAAAAAAACTCAATTAATTCATAGAAGCACCTACTTTGTGGTGCGAAACGTCGCCCTACCCGAGTTTTCTTGAACTACACATTTGCACCTTGCATAAGGGGTCCGAATGCCTCTATCGTCCCTGCCTACAATGCTTCAAATTTAACATAAAATCTTAAATTGTAATGAAACAACCTTAAAACAGAACGAATATTAATTTCTATAACTGCAACAGTGTTAATCGGTATGAATGTAAAATTTCGCGGCCGTTGTCACTAAGATTGTTATCTTCCGGGTTGAGCCGTGTTCGTCCTTCCCTCGTTCGTTCACCGCTTTTCGTTTGGCTAACCATGCCGTTATCTTCTTCAGAAGTTACTCTAAAGACTGATGTTGTTATCTTCTGCTCCTCATTATACAGGGTGTAGGGGAGAGTAGGGAGACTTGATCCCATTTTTAGTAAATTGAATCTAGATCGTACTATACAAGGTATTTGTAACTTTTCTGAAATTCACTACAACTACCTTAATATAAACATTAACACTTAAATTATCGTACAAAATTGTTTAAGTACCAAGTGGAAAAATGTTTTAATTATTTTCCAAATAGGATCAAGTGTCCCTCTCTCAGGTAGACTTTATCTCCCTATCTGGGAGAGTTGATCCCATCAGGATCATGTCTCCCTTTCCTATTGATTAGTACCTAAAGTGCACTTAAATAAGGAAATTTATACAGATAAATAAAGTAATAATCTATGGGAGTATTTATATTTATTTAAATATTTGCAGTTTATCCAATACAAACATTAGAAATCTTATTTTTAAGTTATAAAGTCCACGTCTGACATCAAGTACTGGCAAAACTCTTTTTACGTCATCTGTGGGCACAAGCCCCTCATCTTTAGTTACTGAGAAGTGAAAATGTGCCTCTTTCTTCCTTAAAAGTTTACTAGTACCTCTGAAGCTGTTGATTGAACTTCGGTCACGTGCCCTACAAAATAAGTTGTTCCCTTCTTTCTGCTAAACCCAACGAATACAAAGTCCCCAATTTTAGGAGCGCATGCCTTGAAAAAATCGTCCACCTCCACTTCGAAATTGTCACTATCACTAGCTGGATCTAAAAATGGGTTGATATCATCTAAGCTATCGTTACTGGCCTTCCAAACCTCTTCATCTTCAGAACTCTCGCTTTTTGGTCGCTCTTTATCTTTCTTTGAATTGTTTTTATTTTTGGGACTTTTCATCGTTTCTGAAAAATTCTTTTTGACACCTGAAGCCCTTTTTTGACGCTCTGCTTGTTCTGCTTCTAATTCCTGTTTCTCAGGTGTATCAGTCAAAATTCTACATCGACCTCGTTTACGATCTGTCGCTTGCTTCGCAACCCTCGGTGGGGCCTTGGGAAATGGGAAAACTTCCATTGGGGACACCATTGTAGACACAGAAGGTTGAACTGGCCAGATGGTCCGGGCTGAGGACTAGGTGAACGAATTCTAGGCAGTTCTGAAGCATCAGAATCGCGAGTTTCTCCCATAGGATTTATCCTATCGGTCACTAAACTTGAGCAGAACTCATCGTCTCTAAAGATATTGGAATTGAATGGAAAAATTCCGGACACTCTGAATCCACTAATAATATTCGCTGGAGAAAAGCTTTGGGGTAAGCTTCTCCAGGAGGCCTGGAATGTCATATATTGTTATATTTTTCCTCCATGACTGGTCATCCAATCAGATGCAGCACAATTGTAATACGTTTTCAAAGGTCCGAAAATAGTTCGGTCCAGTGGCTGTAACTTGTGTGATGTGTGCGGTGGCAACGTTAGAAGGATAACACCATTGGCTCGATTGGTTATCGAGAATAAGTAATTGTTTGTTGTCCGATGTGCAGTGGGAATACTTTTTAAAATGTTGCAGATATTTGCAGAAATTTTCTTTTGTCATCCATCCAGATGGATGAGGAGCTCCTGCGGAACCAGGTGGTGCACCTTGTAGCATGCGATCTTGCCAGTTTACACGTGGGAAAATTAGGAAGGGAGGAACATGATTTCCACAAGCATTTACTGCACTACAAATTGTTATGAGCTGTCCTCTTTCACCGGACGTGACTTTTGCTACTTGCTTAACACCTCTTTCACCAATAATTTTCCTGGCTTGTGAACAGTTGTGACTCCTGTTTCATCAATATTCCAAATTTTTCAGGAGTAAACCTATACTTTTCAAGCGTAGTTCGCAATTTTCGAAAAAGGTGCTTACTGTGGGCTCAGGAGTTCTGAGAGATAATCGGCTGTGTCTCTCCATAAAACATTTTGCCCAATCCCTGCCTGCTATTTTTTTTTATTCCCAAGATGGATTAATCTTTTATTATTTGCCTTAGCGAACTCATAGGCAAGTTCGCGAAACTTTTTTAAAGATAAACCATAATTTAAGCGAGATGCTTGAATAAGATATTCTGAAAGCTTCAGTTCTTCTTCACTTTTAAAAATTTGTGCTTTTTGAAACCCAGGCAAACAATCTTCTTCTCGTCTAATTATTTGCTTTAACGTCATTACATTGATGTTGAACTGTTTAGCAGTACCTTTAAAGGACCCCCCATTTTTCACTGCAGCAATAGCTGCAGCTATAATTTCAGAATCGTACTGAACACGCTTCTTTGCACCAACTTTAGGTTTATAATTTTTTGGCATCTGAAATAAAATCGAAAAAATATTTTACATACAAAATTACATAAGGTAGACTTGATCCCCTGATCATATCTCCCTTAACGCAATGGAATCAACTCTCCCGAGAACACACTAAATATTTAAAATGGCAATAAATCAAAACATAACCTAAATTACGCAGCACAAATCAGCTAAAAATATTCGCCAGATACCACACAACGACACGAATATACTATAAACCAGATTTTGTTTATACGTAGTAGGTAAATAAACATTTAGTACTCACCATAAAATATTTCTAACACAGTAAAATTAAAAAACCTCTTAAAATCATAGCAAGCAATACCTGCATATTCGGAAGAAGCTTGTTGACTAAAAGTGCGTGATACTCAACCAGTGTTACCGACGAAACTCGGTACACGATATTTGGGCGGTAAATTCAAAGTGGGGATCAACTCTACCTGGGGATCAAGTATCCCTACTCTCCCCTATTTTAAAATCACTGACAAACGAAAGATTCTACGATCCAAAAAAAGACAAAGCTTTTCCGAAAATGCTTCGCGAGATATGGTTAGCAAAACGTCAAGCGGAGAACGAAGGACAAACACGGCTCAACCCGGAAGATAACAATCTTGGTGTTAAGTCCGCTCGCTTGCGATACAAGGTAAACAAACACATGACAAATGAAATGAAACCACGGACATATGTAAAAAAAATGGTTAAATTTAAAAAGCCGAATTGGCCGACGCCGTCTAATTTGGCCGTACACGCAATACAAAGCCTTCAACCATTAGCTTTCTTCTCCAGGAAACTATCAAACGCCGAGAGAAAGTACGGGACGTATGACAGAGAATTGTTAGCAATCTACCAAGCCATAAAACACTTCAAACACAAGGTTGAAGGTAGAGAATTCTCTGCCCGTACGGACTACAAACCATTGACTACGCCTTCCGCCAGAAACTGGAGAAATGTTCCCCTCCCCAATTCCGTCACCTTGATTACATCGCGCAATTTACTACAGGTATCCGTGATATCCTTGCTCACGAACATTCGAAACACTTTATCGTGGATCAATCCACTAAGGAGGGACCCATATGGGGTTGCCGTCTCAACCCCATCGTAATGGATATCGTTAATTCACATCCGCATGAAGCAACTTGCGGAATGCGGAAAGAGAATTATAAATAAGACCCATGTGCTAAGTTTCATTGAACGGGTGATTTTCATGATATATTGTTTAAATACGGACGGACGGCCGGCCGGTCATCGGACAGATTTATTTTTTATTATATAGTACTAACTCTAATTCATCGAAAAAATTGAAAAAAGAGGTGTTAAAATTTTCGCTTTGAAAACCGTTGCATAACTCCCCATGTTATTTATAAGACCAGCGGCTTGTTCTTACTTACAGTAAGATTTTCTAGTCTAAAAATAAATAAACTGCTACCACTAACCATCTGTTGATGGTAACCGCTTAAATCTTCTTTTATACCCCAACTGTTCATTTCAAAATTATGTGTTACATTTATTAGGTTATTATACGACATGGTCATAACTAATATGTTTCTCATTGCTCAAAAAAAGGAGGTCAAACTTCGACAACTTCAATTTTCATTATTTTAAATAGAACATACTGTATATTATAACATTAATGGTTTCTTTTTAATTATCGTTCGTTCTGTATATTGCTGCAATGTACATACATATTTTGAGTAATTTCAAGTTATGTCGAAAAATGATTTATTTATCATAAATATCTAATACAGTGTGTCAATCGAGAAATTAGTCAAAACTGCAATGCTTTAAGATTAGGAGCAAACGTTTTTTTTGACATATACCGTGTTCACTACTTACTTACGAAAAGTTTTGTCACTTGTTAGAAAAATGGTAACGATGGCAACATGTTTTGTCGGTTTTGTCAATTAGATATCAGGCAATTATGTCATTTTATGGAAATACTTGGCGGAACAAAGCATTTTTTCGCCTTACTTTATCATTTAAGTAATTGTAGAAATATTTGCAAAGTACTCTTGTGACAATGTAACAATTGTAGAAAAATTTCAATTATTTGCATAATGCAACAACTACCTAAAAATAAATAATAACAAACATCATACGAATCAATGAGTTAAGCATTCTTATCATAATTGCCATATTTATTGGCTCTAACATTATCATTACTTAAAAAAAATGATGGTATTTTGCCAAAATTAATTTTAGAAGTCCGGTTCCGGTAGCCTTCGAAATAAAATGCGTTTACGTTTCAATCACATCGACATACACATTAATTATAAAATAAAATTATATTATAAAGAGAAATAAGTCACAAATAAAAAAATAGGCCACGTAATTGAGGTACTTTTAAAAAGTAATTAAAAGAAAAAACACTATGATGTCTTAATTACACGAAATTAAATATTTACGACCATCAATATTCAACGCTTACAACTACGCTACTGAATAATTTAACATCTCGACTTTGTAGATTAAAGAATGTTAACTGTACTTAAAGAAGAGGACATCAAATTAAAATTCGTCTAATGGTTAAATATTTTAGCAATTTTCTGAAGAAATATTAAGTTAATATTTTATTAAACTTCAACAATGGTGCTGTTTCCCAGACTTCAAACATTAATGTGCACCTGTTCCTTCTCTAAATTTAGTTAAATATTCATAATAATTAGCGATGGAAAATTTTGCTGAAACGTTTGATAGAAATCATGTTTCTACGAATTATTCATGTTACCCTGCAAAATTCAATCAATAGCTTGTTGTAGAGTAGGTACCTCCATCAATCAATTTTATAAATTTTGCATAAACGCTAGTTAAGTCTGTTGTTAGGTAACTGTCTGATTGGTTAAAATTTAAATTTTAAGTCAATTTATTGGGTGGCAAATGCAACTGCTCAAATATAAATTGTTTTACTCGTCTCCGAAATACTGAAGGTAGAACAAATAAAACCAATAAATTGTATGCAGATTTATAATAAAAATGAATAAAGAGTAATTATTAATACAATCGATAAATACAAAAAAAAACTATAAAACATGAACATAAATTTGACCATTATTTGGTTTTCGTGTGTTTCCTACAAAAATTCCTAATTATCGAAAACAAGCTTTAACTGTTTATTTTTCTGCCATAAATGTTATCTATATTTGTTATTTTCCTAGAAAAACAGACAAGAAAATGACAAAATTGTGTTGGTGGTTACACGCCATCTCGGAAATATAAATTTCAGTATAAGCAATAAAATTATTTCGCAACCTTTGTTATTAAATACTGCGACAATCATTTTAGCTTGAATTGGAGTGTAATTTTTATTAATGGCCAAGATAGTAAAGACCTTCACAAATAATATGAAAGCTTGAAAATGCGATAATGTTTGACTATAATTACGAGTAATGAAGACCCAGTAATTATTTAAAAGGAGCGATGTTTAGACGTTGAAATGATTAGATTCTTGTAAGTAGTGTAAAATGAAATTATAGTAACATTTGTGAAAGTATTACATATTACAATTAGCTTTTGTGTCAATCAAATCCCCGTTCGATAAACAACCAATAGAATAATTTAACGATTTTCAAACCTAACGCTAAATTTTAGTGTTTCCTCTAATTTCATTTTTTAACTTAATAGTGTATAAACATTAATGTTAATACAGGAACAGACTTAAAAAATTCGAAACGATAAACTAAAGGGAAACACAAAAGTGACAAATTTCATTATTTTAAAATATAAAATTAATGAATTCCGAATTTGTATTTGTATTACCTAAAGATTTAAGTGTATCTCAAATTAGTTATAAGAAATCTGTAGGCGGAAACAGGAAAAAAGTATTTTAACAATTTTCTTTAGATTAGATTAGATACATTACTGGAAATATAATGTTTGAATGAGATTAATGCAGAAAAACGACAACGCAATCAAGAGTAAGAGGAAGTAAGAAAGAAGTTTATGAAATGAATAAAAAAATGAATTAAAATTGCAATAAAACTAAAATAACAATATTATACAACAAGAAAACTTGTTTAAGGAATTGAAGAAATAATGAATGAGTTCAAAGATAAAGTCGAAGCCAGAATGGATACATAAGAAGAAAATTTTGGTCAAGAATTAGATCACTTTCGAGGGAAAGTAGGAAACCGACATTAAACAGAATTATATGATGACAGAGACCCAAGAGAAGGACATGGCAGAAATAAATTCTATAGAAAAGACAAAAGTAGAAAATAAAAAAGAAAGGAAAAGAGAGAGTGCCAGTACGCTTAGAAGACATATTGAAAAGTGTTGAAAAACCTAAATTTAGTGTTTACTGATGGTTTCTTATTTCATTTTCATTTTCTTCTCTTTTAACCACTTTATACACTCCTTTCTCCGCTATTTTCCCAGTCATTTCCACACATTCTACACATTTCTTCTTCGTTTTTCATCCAATAGTTAGTTTCGTTTCTTCATTACCTAGTCTAAACTTACTTATCATCTTTTGTTTTGCATTGTCAATTAAGTACCATTTAAGTACCACTTCCACCATTATATCCACGTATCCTATATTGCATCTTCCTTCTCTGATCCTCATTCATCCTTGTTGTATCTGATTATCATTAGCCCTCTTAATTATCTGAAAGACTTATGAAAAAAAAAAAAATGGAAATAAGATTTTGACGTTGTTTCTATAGTTTGGCTTTTGTTTCCGTTCTATTTTTCGCCTAGTGTTTAGGTTACTCGTTCTTTGAAATACACCTGGGGACAAGTTAATTAATAACTGGGGCAAAATTGAGCTGATGAGCTGTGTTTTTATTCTTACTATAAGCAGAAGTCGTTATCCACCTGCAACGGAACTGCTGCACAGTATTAAAAGCAGGCGACAATCTTCCTTGGCTCCAGCCAGTGTCTACTACGATGCACATGTAACATCGAAAGCTAAGTGACCTAGTTCTAAGTTACTCTTGGAATATTTCCATGATTATAATTACAATCGCACTTAGTTAGAAGAGCTGTTTTATGACAATTTTGTGCTCGCGAGGCTCCCGGACAACCATTTTTGCGCCACTATTAACTCGGTTTAGTAGCAACAATTAGGAGTTATTTAGTATTAAAGTCACGTTCGTATGATAAAAGTATAAACGCCCTAATATGTTCTATTGTTTGAATTTAATTGAAAAGGAAATAAAGTTATACACTTACAGTTATACAAGGGATATTAAACGTCAAAATGGGAAATGTCAAAATATTAATTAACTGTCGACATACGATTATTGCAGTTGCATAAACGGCAAACTCACACATCATTAAAAAGAAACAGAACAACAAAATCATAGTAATAAGGTACATACGGAAGTAATTTAATTTGAACGGGTGCCTTAATGGGAATGAATGTAACCGTGGTTAAGATCACAATGTTTTTGGGATGGGGGGCGGGGTAAATTGATGGTGATCGGGTGCTTATTTTCTATTTTTATTTTATTTAAACATATCTAGTAATATTTTTGGCACATTCTAAATGTAGTCATTTGATAAAAATATTTTCACCATTATCAATTCCTGGACTGGAAGTGAACCGCAATTTCAGATAACAAACGGTAGGAATATCAACTCGATTAGTCTTTATAATCTTTTCTAAATGATTGTGTCATCAGGTGAGCGTTGGAAAATTTTAAAAATGCAAATTTGTAGCTTAAATTGATATTGACTTAATGCTAATGTCAGTTATATTTCATCGTTCCGTTGTAATTATTATCCCTGGTTCTAATTGTACGTTGTTCGTCGTTTATCGATAATTTTGTTCATTTAATTGCCAGCTTAATGAGACAATCATTTATAGAAACCCTGTATATGCATGCATGCAGATGGTAAAAACCAAACTGTAATAATATTTTGAAGTAAATGCAAGAAAAAAGACTTTTCATATAAATATGCCAATTATTACATAAAAACTGTAATTGACTAATTAATTTCTATCTAACTATCTATCTATTACATTGAGAATATACGAAATTTGGCGAATCCCAAAAATTAGTCACGTTTTCGAATAAATTCTAAAACTTGGTTAAAAATATAAATTCGATCTAAATTTATTATTCAAAATTGACATATTTAAAACTATTACATAATAGACTTAAATATTTTACATTTTAATATTGAAGTATTTTTGAAATATATGTTTTTATTTTTTTTTCGTTTAAACAGTTGCCAATGTTTAATATTTGTAACAAATTATTTGGAACTAAATATATCGAGGTTAGGAATGCGATTATATGGTAATAAAACATCAAACCGATAATGTTTAACATACTTTTTTTATCCATACATTATAGTTTATGCCAGATAAAGTTTTGATAATTATTTGTTTATTACTTTCTTCACAAATAATCACAGCCACAGCATAAAATTACTACTAGGTATCATTACAAATACAAAGAAAGTTAGGTATTGATTTAATGCGCGTTTTTCATAATTATTGGTACAATCACCCCTATCCAAACCAAACAAAATATGATAGTTCTGGTAGCGTTCCCTTTTAAGTGCCCATTAAATTTCAAAAGTTTCAGTTCAATACACTAATTAAAAAAAAACTTTTTTTAATGTTTTGCCCAATATAAAGTTTTCCATTTTGTATTAAGGTTTATTTCGGGTTCATTACATGATAAATGTTCTTACGAATTAGTTATTTATAGAAATATGTGCACGACAGCAAATTTTCATAATAATCTTGAAATTGTTTAACTCGTTAACAATTATTGACGAGTGAACTTCTGGACATAATGTAATGTAACCGGCTAGAATATTTTTAGGTACTAAATAATTCCTGAAAAGTATAGTCTTTTAATTGAATAATTAATAACAAAGTTTTTCGGATTCATAATAGACACGCAAGAGCTTTTTCTGAATAACAAGAATGAGAAGTAATTCCATCAACAACCAGTAACAAAAAGTCTGTCAGCACTGGTTGCTTAATTTTTTCTGTCGAAATTATAAACTTGAATAATTATACGAATTAATCACAAATTAACGAGCACGAATACACGACTTATTTATGTGCAAAATTTCGAAACTAGAACTGATTGAAACAGTTAACAGAAATCAATTTAAAAGTTATTTAAAGTAGTCAAATTAGTGATTATCCTTGAAAAGAAAATATACAGAAAGTAGTACTTTTAGTAATAAAATAATTACAATTTAATGTGTTAGTCATGGAGTCCCAATATTAAAAAAAACTAAAGATAGGCATTTTTTTCAACACCAACACGCAATCTTCGTCTAAAAACAGTCTAACACGTCTTGGCATATCTGCATTTATTAAACTGGATGTATCACGTATTCTTTGTTTCATGTTTATACACCTTCTCTTTAACAAATACCCAAAGGAAGAAATCGGAGTAAGATCGGAGAAACAATTTAGAAAGATGTAATTGAAAAACTGTCGAACTTCTCGATGATAATGGCAGGAGCTCTTTCCTGCTACAGCCACATGATCTTCTATCAGAAGCGGAAGATTATTTTAAAGAATTAAACTTATTATTGTTTGAAGTTATCCAAATCCGCCATTAAATATCAAACACCCTGTATGCGATTAACCCACTTTGAAAATATGGACGAGAAGCTTTGGGGATATAGCTATATTCGGCGAATTTTGTTGGTCCAACTTACTTAGTGTAAAATAAGTATGCTTTTTAAACTACCTACTGTTGTGTGAAATTTTTATAAAATAAAATAAATATCTACTGACGTATTAATAAACAAAAACATGTTTTTACTACCGTGCGAAAAGTATGTACTTATAGTTCATTATTTTGTACTTTTCAGTTTAATAAAAAAATGTTATTTAATGAAATAGTTGTATTTGATTTTGTGCAATACCATTTTAAATTTCAAGGAATTGAAATGGTTTTATAATCCCAAGGTATTTACAGTAAAATAACATGCTGTTTCCATAGCAACATATCAAGTAAACTACTGGATTTGCATACATTTAAACTTAGAGGTATTTAATTTGACGTTTTACAAAGCTTATTTCTTATTAACTAATATTCTACTATAATTTGTATTTACACTTTAAAAGTGCGAAGTGCACATATTGTATCTATGTGTAATGACCAGGAGAGGTCATGTCTAACCGTTAGTCCAAGTATTCTTGCCGACTCAGAGCATGTGATACTGGCTACATCCTTTATATTGAAGTTTTTCGTAGACCAAAAGAACTACAGACGTTTTTTCTTCGTTTACAATTAACCCATTGCTATCGCTCCCTATTTAAAAGAAGGTCAGTTTTACCGCAAAGGTCCGTTATGTTACCTGATTTAATTAAAATATTCGTATCAGCATAGGATGTTACAAAAATACTACTTTGAGAATCATTATCCATGAGATGTGATATAAGGTCGTTGGAGTAGAGCAGAAAACGTGTAGGGCCAAGTGTGGACCCCTGGGGGACTCTAGATGTTATTGGGCATGTAAGACTACGCCCCCCTTGCTCAATTCTACTATCTGTATCCTATCAGATAAATATAATTTAAAAAGATCTAGCGTAGTGCCTCGTACCCCATATTGAGACATTTTCTCGAGAAGCTTATTGTGGTCAACAGTGTCAAAAGCGGCAGAGAAATCGACAAATAAGCCAGCGGTTAAAAATCTCTTATCAACAGAAGTCACAGTTTCAGAAAGAAAATCGCACAATGCAGTATTAGTTGATTTGTTTTTAATGAAGTCGTGCTGAAACCTGTTTATAATATCAAATTTTGATAAGTAACTGATAAGTTGTGTGTTTATCGCGGATTCAAGGACCTTTGAGAAACTAGGTAGTATGCTAATGGGCCTGAAGTTGCAGACTTCGTGCGGATTTCCTTTTGGTAAAGGGGCTTGACTATTGCTTGTTTTAGACTGTTTGGAAAAATACCGTTTTGTAAAGTTAAGTTAATTATGTATGTTAATGGTTTCGCAACAGAATGTTTCACATAATTTAACAGATTATTACTAATCTCATCGTGTCCATAGGACGAAGATGGTTTTAAAGAGCTAATAATAGACACCACATCGTTCACAATTAGGGAGACAAAGGGAATTGATGTATTACAATCAGGGGAGTTATTTGTTCTATAAAAATCTAGAAAAGTGCGCACAAAACATTTCAGCTGCTTCCGTGTTAGACACTACAGTCGCTTCTTTAATAATTGCTATATTTTCCTTTTTTTTTTTTTATTTTATTAAATTATTATTTTTTTGTTTTTTTTTCTTATTACATGAGTTTATTTATTATTATAGTACTGTTTTGGCAGAGAGTAGCTGATTTTGGTACAAGGTATGTTGACTTTTAAACATTTTGCAAAATTCTGGGTAGCGCACGGACAATATTTTAAGATCAATAACTCTTTGCTTGAACTTGTAGAGCTCCGCAGTTAACCATGGTTGATTTATTGTCGTTCTTAACGTTATTGTTCGAAGGGGAAAACTCAAATCAAAGTAGTAAATAAAGCAACGAAAAAAATTATCGAAACCTTGTTCGGAGTTAGTGCTCAGGTAAACATGTTCCCAGTTTTCTTGGGAAAGGTACGATACAAACTGCGCTATGTTAGTATCAGAGAAATTTCTCTTTCTACGTTTAACAAGAGGAGAATTTGACGATGACGATTTCTTACAACTTGAAACTCTTAGCACTTGCCCATAGTGGTCAGAAACACCAAGATTTATATTTCTTATTTGAGAGGAGATTGTATCGGAGAGTAGCACATTATCTAAACAGGTACTTGAAGTAGCCGTGATCCGAGTAGGTTCACTGAGTAATACTTTCAGTCATGATGAGATATTGAATTTTATCTCTGCATGCTGCATTTTTAGTGGTTTAATCTGTATTTTGGTGCAGTTTTGGTGTTTTTCTGTTGGTTTAATCTGTATAGGCCAAATGATGTTTATTGGTAACCGCACCACTTATGAAAGTTTGGATCGATTTGGTTATTTTTTAAATGTTCAAATTAGGTTCTTATGGAAAGAAAAATAGGAAAAGTTGTCGGGAAAATTCCGGAAGCGGAAAGTATTTTTTGTGTAAACTCAAACAATAACTCAGTACTGCGTAATTCTTTGACATGATCCGCATTACAATAAAGTATATCCAGTTGTTCTTCATTACAAAATCGGAAGATAGAGAAACGTGTGACATAAAGAATAAAGAAAGGGTTATTGAGGTACGGTTGCAAACTAACCATATAAAATAATAAATAAAGTAATTTGTAAAAAAAGTAGATATGATAATATGATAATACCATAGTACTATCATTTTAAAAAAGAATATGAGAACTAAAGTATGCACGAATTTTATGTTTCAAGTATTTGATGTGATACATAAGAATCTTTTTTTATGAAAATCAAGAAAATTGGTCTTAAGGAAAAGAAAATACTGCGTTCTGGTAGATGACGACCTTTTGCCAGAATTTCTTTCATTTAATACCAATTTCTTGCCTTCCATAAAAAGGTCCATAAGTCCCCGAACGACAAAAAAAACCAACATTAAAATAAAAATAGTAACTAATTAATACAAGAGATAAATAGCTTTGAGGAAACAGTGGCGCCGCCCAATGCCGAACAGCCGACGAAGACGATCTATTGACTCACGTATTTACTGTTTAAAATTTATTTACGATTCTCTTATATGGACCCTTTATTGTATTTTTATTATGTAATAAGTTTTGTTCTATATTTGCGGAATATTATCTCTATCGTTTGGCATTTTTTACATTCTGGGCAAAGAAATTAAAATGTAATGGCATCCCATTAATAACAACAATTCAGGAATTAGTGTCGACCAAATCTAAGGCTTTTAACAATGTAACGCTCATGTACTAGAGAAGGCAACTAATGATAATTTGAATTTTTATTGTTATCCATTAACGGTAAAATGATTTCGATGGTGACGTCAGGATTTTTCTGAGTAATTATTTTTCAAATATTCTTAAAAAATTAAAAAGTGGGTAATCGAAATCGATGAAAAACAATGTTACCATCATAATATAAAAAAAACGCCATTTGTCATTAACATAATTATAGTCTATGATGTGTTCACCTATACATTATTCATATTCATTATTTTTTAACGAGATGGACTATATAGCGTGAAGAAAATGATTTTTGTGATTTTGGGTTTTACCAAAACTAGGTACTAAATAAAAACAAGCATTTCACGTAGAACTCCACATAGTTCCAATACTAACAAACGTCTAAAAGTATCGAAAGCGTGCAGCATAAAACATTTTATATGTCCGGCAAAATATGTCTGGTGATGGCGGTCAATAAATCGAACAAAAACCTTAATAACATTTTGGAAATTATCGAAAAATTTTTGATTTTCTTTGATTTTGATTGTTAGATAAAAATTGTGTCATTTTTGTATAATTAATATTGTTGGAGATATTGTCAAAACAATTAGTATCGGATGATTATCATATCTCAGTAATTACTTATCGCATCAAAAATACTTTTAAGGAAAGTATAATTAAATTACAAAACACTTTTATTTTAATAGAAAATATAGTATAGTACAATGAATATTTTTTAAACATTTCAAGAATAGGAAATTTATGTAGGGTAAGAGACCTTTTGGGTCGACCGATTATGTCCAAAATCTAATCAAATCTGCGATACAACACTTATTTCTAAGATGTGGAAATGTAATGTAGAATAAAAAACTGAGCAACAAACATTTACAATCCACTAAGACTGGATTCAGTTAATCCTAGAAAAGAGTATATAGCCAGCATAAAAAGAAATTACCAAAGATTGGTTGAAGGTAGGCACTCTACAAAAACACCTGAACCCTTTTAATCTTATGACAAAACAACTAGTATGAGGAAACAAAGAATGTGAAAATTGTTATCGATCACACAAATGGGTTTTTAGACATAATGCAGAAATACCTATTATGACTAACCCGACCAATTACCTCGACTGCAATGTTGTTAGAGTACTTACTAGACACGCAAAAGTTTTATTCCGATCGCAATGACACCAAACCAATTAAATGTAGCGTGCTACAAGTATACGCAATAACCTCTATCACAACTAAAATCATCTTTGGAGTTCGAAAAACCACATATGCCGTAGAACATTACGGTCATTAAAAATTTTATTGCATTTTACATGATATGCATAAAAATTTTATATTATACTGCATTAGAAATTATTGATTGGATCCCCAAACCTGCATAAAATAAGGTAATTTTATTTCGCACTTGTTGCTCGTAAATAAACTTTTATATGCAGAGCAAAAATTCTTAATAAACATCTCATAAATCCTAAGAGAATATCGGAAAATTACCCGACAAATCTAATTATCAAAATTGAATTATTGCGAAACAATGTAGAACGGAATTAAGTTATAAATTTTTACGCTAAGGATTAAGAATATAAAATGTATTATAATAGTAAACATAAATTGTTAATTATTCTGAAGTAACTTCATATATTAAACGACAACTATTTCGCAAATAGACATTAATATTTATGATAGGCTAGTTAGCAATGATTTAATCGATCGAAATAAAAATCGTTACGTCACATTTATTATGTGTACTACTTAATTATTATATGAGATTTGTATTTAATAAGTAATTGTATGCGGGGAAAATCGATTAATGCTTATTGAAAATATGCAGTATGGCTCAAAAGTCGGAAATAACTTTTAAAATATGGAAAATTTAATAAATGTTAATAAAAGTTATTTGGTGGTTTACTTCAAATTTTACGATGACATTGCCAACTTCGGAGCCCCTCTCTTTGCCCTCAAATTCTTAAAGAGGTTCTTTTTGTATATACAATGGTGTATTACTAATTTTTCAGAAAATGGCATAGAATTTAGTTAAAATTGTTGGCAAATGTTTATCTGTGAATAGAAAAGTGGTACCGGATAAACGATAAAACCTTATTCTGATAAAAAAAAGTAAAATCTGTTATCAACAACTAAAAGTAAAACAAGAGATATTTCCTAACAGGTGAATTGGTAGAGTGGCCTAGTAGGTCCCCAGACCTAACACCCCTGGATTATTAACTGAAAAGTTGCAAGATAATGCTCATATTGCGGATATTTTACAGGTAACTTAGACTCCAGTACATCGTAAATTGTTAAACTATCAAATTTTAAAATATTTCGAAAACTATCATAGTTAGAGGTTGGTAACCCTAATACCGACTAAAAGGTAATTAGTTCCAGCTTTCAACAGGCTACAGAAATTTAGGGTGATCCATTTAAGTTAAGCAAGTTATTTAAGTTTAAAGTCGTTAGTGTTATGCGGTAGTATTAAAATCACCCTGTATATCATAACATAATAGGAAACATTGCAAAAGAGATGTTGAAGGCTCTTAGTAAGGTGGTGTAAACCAAAGTTGCTTGTTCTTTTTTATCTTGAAGTTATTGCATTTTTTTGGAGAGTCTGCAAATCAGGTAAAATCAATTTATTTCAGAAACGGAAGTAAGTAGGTATAGGGACATGTTAAAGAACATACATTATTTTTGATCGTACAATTCAAAAATAGAAAAAAATACAGGGTGATCCATTTAAAATAACCCAACTTTGATATGGTACGTGTTTCTAGAGCACCCTGTACAATCCAAAATATTTTTAAAATGTGGTTGACATATGTATGCTTTAAACTTTGTAACATTATTTGTCGTTTTAATGCTATAGAATAATTCGTTGGTAGTGCCCCACCCTGTATACATTTAACAAAAGAATTCGGGTTACTATAACAATACAAAATCAAAACAATACATTTTCTAACTTCCAAACTAAAAATACCATTATTTGACAAGATTAAATGAAACTTTCCCCCTCTCCTTTTCATGACTCTTTTCATCCAATCTATTCCTTCTCCTCTTTCTCCTAATAACACTCTCATTCCCCTTTCTTCCATTTTCAATTCACCACACTCATCCCTCATGTGTTTGAGATTTTCCTACCCAACTTCCACACATTCTGTATTTTCTTTTTTCATCTTCTCACCATTTTTCATTTTCTTCAGTTTCACTTCTGAACCTTGCTATTACTCTTTTATCCTTTCGATGTTTTCTATCCATTAAATATAATTCATTATATTTGCCTTCTGTTATCTTTTGATCTTCTCTCTTGCATCTGATTATCTTTATCCCTCCTAACTCTTTCGTCTTCTACATTTCTTCCTTCCTCTCTTAAACTACCTACCTCCTCACTTGCATATCCTCCTCTTTCATAACATAACTTCCTGTCTTCTTAACGTATTTTTATTATTTTATTGCTACCTCTTTCCACACTCATATAAGATTGAATTCTCTTTTCTTCTTTCCATCTGTTCTTCGTACCTCATTGCCCTCTTCCCTGCCTGTATTCTTATCGTTTCTAATTTACATTCTTCTTCTACTATGTAGCTTGGTGTTTTTTCCTAGTCCCAGTATCCATTTCCAGTACCTCACCTGAACCCTCTGTACTTCATCTCATTCCTTCCATCCCCAAAACTCCTCTTCGTACATCATGGCACTTATCCGTATCACCAGCTTTTTAAATCTCCACAGATTCGACAAGAAGAGTGGCGGAAGATCTTTAAAATGCATGACCAGTATATAAATTTGCATCTTCTACAGCTAGAAAATTGGCTATTGTTTCAAGCACTTTATAAAATTGATTTTTTCCTAAAACTTGATTGAAACATTTTCCGTTGTTATACTTATAAATAAGGCGACGATCTTTTGCTGCTGGTCGACGCAATGCTAGGTAGATTTTATAATATTTCACATATTCTTGTGTTATAACACAAAAAACAAACACCTTGAGCAAAAATCAATTACTTTTTTCCCTTGCATAATAAATAACTATTTTGATTTTATCAATCAGTAATAATAACATTTATATAGATCTTCTGTTAAAAAAAAACGGATATTGAGTCATTTAACAGTTTAGCAATGCAATACAATAATATTTTGGTAATAAATAAACATGCATTGTGTTCTTCAGTAGTAATCGTATAAAATTGTCGTCATTAGGTTACAATAGCATTGAAAGAATCAAACAAATGTGTACTCGGCAAAATACCTTTTTTATGACTAATTTTTTGATAACATTTACTAAAAATTTTTGTCACTTTCTAGTTTTAATTGATAACGACGTTCCTCATAAAAGTATCGAAAATGAAATCATTTATGTTGCTTTACTTAATGGTTGGATCAAATTAGATGGAAGAAAAAAGAACCCCTCCTTGCTAAAGGTCGTGTAGTTTTAATAGTTTCCTACATTTTCTTTTACTTTTTTTCTGTAAATCAACCAATAACGCACGTTATATTTATTAAATTTATTTCAAAGCTATAATTGGTTTCGAAAAAAATAGAAAAAAACATGTGAGTAAATTAATCAAGCTTCAGACATGTATGATTCCAATATCGGTTTGCGATCCATAAAATTTTGACCCATAAAACGTAGATTATGGACTTGTTAGGTAAATAGCTATTATTTAAATAAACTGCTCTTTTGATGTTTACATGTAGTATTTAATAATGCTCATTTACTTCAATAACAGTTATTAATATGAAAATATAGCGACGGGTTTCGTGTCACGGCGCTCACTCATACATCGGTCCGAGGTTAAAGTTTGCAAAATCTATGACTAAAAATTATGGTTAACTTCTCCCAGGTAACAACTTTTATTAAAGCTATTTTTTTTATATTTTCCCTATTTTAAAAGTTATACCTACTCGTTATTCAAACTGTTTGAGTCACCCAGTATATTATGTTCAGGTAGGTATTATGTTTAGATTTACGTTGTTTACATCGTTCATCCAACAAAAATTTTAAAAAAAGTTTTGAAATACACCTAATTAATGAGATACTTAATGTAATTTTCTAAGTCACCGAGTCTTCAAATGCCAATTTTTAAAACTTTAACTATGTTTTAATAAAACAATTAATGTGGTGTTCCTAAACCGAAGGTTTCCCTAATTTTAAATTCGCATTTGAGTTTAGAAATCAGCTGAGCGTATTTTTTGTATCGATTGAAAATATTTCGCGCGGTTATTGGAAAATTATTATTGGTAACCAATTTTGGGTAATGTCTCAACATTAGTCACGATTTTTTTCCGAATAGTGGCAGAAAATATTTTAGAGAAACAGATACAAGAATTTGTTATAGTGATCTACTTGGCATAAATCCTAATAGTTATATATAGTCTTTAGCAAAGGTTCTCGTGGTGTTATTTCATTCATTAAAAAATATATAAGTTTCTTACCCGTCGTGTAAAGGTTGGCGAGTTCTTGCGCCCCCTTATGCTGTGGTCCCCATCGAGGTCTAACTTTTTCGTCTTGCGTCACAGCGCAATTCGCATTGGGGTCGTCTTCCAACATAGAATTTTCCAAAATTTGCTGTTCGGTTTTAACGGGCGCTAGTATTTTTGTTGCCATAGTGGCGCTAATTTCCAGCTGATCAATGCTCGTGTTTGTTAGAACATCTTTGACTCTTTGCGAACACGAAATAGGTAGCGGCAAAGCCATTTTTTTCACTTTTTTCTACGCGTTATAAAAGAAATTGCATCACAACCCTTATGAGATCACAGCTTTGATTTATACATATTATTAATTGCGACACTTTTTTTTAATTAATTAAATAAAATAAAGAACTTCCCCAAAACAACATAACCACCGTCAACTGTCACCTTCAACGACATGTTCAATCTAAACAATCAGTGGCAGCCCGATGATTATAAATGATTTCTATCTCCATTCAATATAAGGCTGTCTTCGTTACTCGCGTGCGAGATACTTGATGAGCCACACCCACTTACACGTAATACCACACCTGCAACGTTGCCGTAACTTTTTAAACATAGCGCAAATCACTTAAATTTTTCAAATCACGCACAAATTACAAACAATATTAAAATTCATGAATCTCCGCGCACAATTATTAAATTAATACTCCCACAGTTCATGCGCACTTGTATTTGCATAATAATAAGCGCTGACTTAATACGATGACCGCATCTTAATATTTTATAGTTTGTTTGTTACTTATCACAATTAAAATCGACTGTTTGATTTTCCAACCACTTTCCTCGGAGTGTCGATAAAACGTTTCTTATCAAATTAAAATTTCAATTTTAGTCATTCTTGACAGGCACATTATAAAAAAAAATTGATACCTACAGTATCATTTCATACTAATTACCCTTCAAGCTACTTAAATTTTAAAACTTTATTAAAATATAGTTATACAAAATTGAGATGACTAATCAAAGTTTAATCATTATCGGATATTGTTTTAATAATTGACCACAGAAAAAATGTTTTTGAAAAGCATATTAAACATTTATTTAGTTTTCTAAAATGATACAAATTCTGTAAGTTTATACAATTGATCTTCACTAGATGTGTCACCAGAAGATTGCAAGTTTGATCTAACTGGATGTATCATATGAGTGTCCATCTCGACCGACCACCCACGTTCGGCGCCAAGCCACTCCGGCTACTGTTAAGCTAATCCGGTCATTGCAGCGACCATATCTAGAGTAATTGACGAATATGCTTGTTCAATTATATCAATCGCTTTACTACGCACTTTCTCTAAATGAAACAAATTTAAACGTAAAACCTTAAAAATAACACGTGCAAGTACCATGTAAAATTTTCATAATCTCAGCTACCGAATCGCTCCAAGTAACTGCATTTAACGCCTTATAAATAGATGGAAAATCTCTTTTCCACATGTGTTGTCCTACTGTCCAAATATTTCCTAACTCTGGATTTGACGATTTTAGATTTGAGGGTATACGTTTCCATAAATACTTAGCATTGCATCTAAAAAAATAATTGTTGCCTTGTTCTTAAGAACAATGTCAGTACTTACAAATCATTTTGATACAAATAAATAGCTAATAATTGTGCATAAACTTGAGGCAAAGATATTCCATTTGGAGCCTGTAAAAAAATACAAATCTAACCTCAAAGTTAAAACTATTTCTCCAATTTACCTCTAATTCTTGCTTTTCTAATTCTTTCGCTAATGTGTCAATGTTGTTATTAATCACCATGTTTTATACTAAAAGTATCTCTATTTGAATAGCATCATAAAATCTATTTTTTTTTAAATATAAACAAGATCAAGTTAAAACTCAAAATTGTCAAATTCGGTTATTTTTAATTTTCATTGTTAGGGGGTACGCTAACGCGTTCCGTGTTGCCAGTTCTACAAAATATTCAACATTGATCAATCTTTTTTATTTTTTTTTAAATTTACTGTTTTTTATTTTAAAATTTGTTAAAATTCAGTGTAAAATACGAAGTCGTTACGAAATAGAAATATTTTTTGTTCCATAATAAACAATTTTCAACAAATCATTAATAAAATACAAAAATTATTTGGGACAATTATTCTAATGATGACATATTTAATTTTTTCTATTGAGATTATTTATAGATACTGAAAGCGTGAATAAATCTTTCTTGTTCGCTTCAACCAGAAATAGAAATATGTCGACCAATAGGACACTGGTTTCGAGTTTTGACAGCTAAACTACCATCATCGGCATGAGAGTGCCATTACTGATATCATCATCAGTCAGTCAGTTCGATGATGATGTTGATGATGATGATGATGATGAAGATGAGGATCCGATGGCCAAAGTATCAACGATTCCGCGTGATGTGGTGTGTACTGTGACAGCGTCATTCGCAATCCGCGACATACTATTCAACATGTACTATTGATTATTATCTAAGTTTATAACTAAATAATAATTTGAAAGATAATTGGGGCCTGGTAGCTATAAATCTGAAACAAGTACTTCTTTTGTTTCCAGCTAGTGTATATAGAGAAGGTTGATCGAGTTTGTTTAAGAGATAAATATCGCGAAGCAGCTTTCCAACTTTCCCAAACTAAAAGTAGTATCAGGCAGCAGTAAAGATATAGCCACTGAAATATGATAAAGGAATTAAAATCTTTTTAGTACTATATCTTATTGATGGATGAAGTACAGCCAATGTCAAATCTTCTTTCTCGGCAAAGTCTGAAGTGAATGACAACAGTGAGAACAAGTGAGAATGAAGATCTTTTCAGTATTTTTGGGAAAAACATGGCCAAATTGTCTACGTATAAACATTTTCAATCCACAATTGAACACGGCTTTGTCACCACACTATACAAGTTTATACTGGTCTTCTGGGGCACCATACATAACATTGCATCACAATAGAATAATGAAAATGTACCATACGAATAAATAAATAAAATTAGGTGTTAGACATCGTGTTCATAATCGCCGGGGAGTCATATTTGAGCAGTACGGGTTGATTATTTTCGACTATGCGTCCACGTGACGGCCATCAACGTTGGTGCTAACAGAGCTCATAAATGGTTTTGGGCGTTAAAATCACCAACTACGAAGAACGGTCGCTCCAAGTCTTGCGTTCTTTATTTGGTATTAGGTAGATGTTGCAGATGGTGAGATTAAGGAGCCAAAAACGAACTGATATTACTTGTAGATTTGTATCTATTTTGACTTCCGAAGCAGGTATGTCGTTCCTGAGAAGGACCGTTACTTTTCTGTTGGATCGGATAGCTTGAATGTCTTTTCTTTGGATTTTATAGCCTCTAAGAGCGTAAAGCTGTCGCGACTTGAAATGAATCCCTACATGCACATGATGTAGGGATTGCTATCCTTGGTCATCAGTTTTACTGTACAGTATCGTCGTATGAGACTGTTGCAATTTCACAGGATAATTTATTCGATAGGACAACATTAAGAGAAGGAGAGGTAACTAGAAAAGAGATAGAGGATGCTATAAAAAATGTGGAAAAGAGAAATTTAGAAGGTACGGATGAGACTTAGAGTAAACAATGGAAAAATACAGCAGAAAATATGAGAGAGAAGATATGAAAAACTATCGAAAAAATATGAAACAGAGGAGGTTTTTCGGAAAGATGAAAAAGCTATATAATAAGCCAACATGAAAGAGGGGATAAAAGAGGAGGGCATATAGCGGAGTAAGTGTATAAACATAAAAAAAGAAGAAGAAAGTATGCAATTTTTATAGACAGCAGAGAAGCATTTGATAGAGTAGAAAGAAGAATATTATAGGAACTAATGAGACAAAACAGAATAAAGTAAGACATAATAAAAACATAGAACATCTGGGCGAGAATGGTAAAGAAGCAGAGTGGATGAGGAAAATGGTAGAAAGAAGATAAACAGAAGAAAGAAAAAAAAATTATTAAATATAGAATAAGTTATATAAATTTTGAACGGGAGAGGGTAGTGAAGTTTTTGATGTTTTAATGTTTATTTTAATAATTTTTTTTATATGTAAACATAAGGAATCTGAATCAATTTGTTATTTTAAAAGAACAAATAAATTAAATTTGATTTGATTCTTATAATTTTAAAATTGTTAATCCAAAAGTTTTTAATATTTGAATGAATTGAAAACGTACGCGTTTTATATATGTAACGGTACGTGAATGTATTTCTTCATAAACATTTTATTTTCAAGATATGGAAAATTTTAAAAAATATATAATAATTTTTAATTATGGAAAAAAAAAAAATTATTTTTTAAGTTCTCAAAATTTGAATGCTGTGTTGCATTTGTTAAAATCAATATTGAACATTTTTGACGTTTCTGGTATAAATATTCCACTAAATGTTGGTACCTATTGTAGTGTAATTCGATAAAAGTAATGCGTAATTTGGTTCAATAAAGGAATCAGTTTTTCTTTAAAATAAACCCCTTTTGGGGGGCTTGGCCGCATAACAATCATACAAAATGTCTATTCGGGCAGTCGGTTCGCGTTTATTTAAACATGGTCAATATATTATTCGTAATATCTGTAGACGAGACTACAACCAACATACAACAAACATTGCCGAAAAAATTAATGTAATCCAAGGGGTCTCTTCAGCACCTGCGCCAATTCCAAATACGACACTCGCTTCAAGAACTTTTGCCTTACGAAATGTAGGTTTGCAATTTAGTATTCACGCTAGACGAATATTTGTCGATAACGTCCTTAATCGAGTCACAAACACTTTGGCATCAGAATTACGTAAAAAAGCAGCTAGAAGGTAACCGATATCTAAGTTATGATAGTTAAATAAACAATTTTGTGTGTTTATAGAATCTTGTTTGGTGATTCTAGACCTTTCTTAGCCTTCGACGGTGTTAGTTTGGCATCTGGAACTGGTATTCTAACTAAAGAGGAAGAACTAGAAGGAGTTTGTTGGGAAATACGAGTTAGTAATGTATGATTTTTATTTGAGTATATTTTAATATACAAGATATTTAGGAAGCAATATCAAAATTTAAATGGACTTCCGATTCAGCTTATATGGGTAATGATGGAGATTCAATTTCTTTAAAAGATATGGATATTGAAAGCCTATTGCAAAAGGTTCAAATGCAGTAGTTCACGGCTAATTTTAAAGTTGCTGACAAAGACATTGAACCACCGAAGAATGATTTTGATGTGCCCGACTCATATTTAAAATATCCTTTGGCTGTTAAAATGATGTTTAATTATGATGTACAATCAAGTGGGATGGCAATTCTTCAAGCTATGTATAGAGAAACAGTTCCTACAAGACGGTACTCCACTAAAAACAATATAAATGCGTGGGAGATGGAGTAAGCCAATAAGAAAAAATCGATTGCATTTTTATTAAGGAATGGTTTTTATAGGTTGGTGAATAGGAGAATACCGTTACCCCCACATCCGAACATAGTTAATATGTTAACTGTTTTTACTGATTATATTCCTGACCTTACTGGGAATAAAGGATTGTATCCTGCTGCTTTGCCGCCTCGAATTTATTCTGAAGGAGAAGGGCGGAACATGTCTCTGTTTTTAGTTATGAACCGGTAATTATTAAATTAATATGATTATTGCACTATTTGCATTCTAAAAATAGTTGTATACAGGGTGTAAATTAACCCGATATGGAGTTCCTAAAAAAAGTTACAGATATTTCCGTGAACTTTTGCATCTGTGAAAATTTTACTAAAACAATATCTCAAATCTACTTATTCAAAAAAAAAAAAAAAAAAACAAATTACAATGGAGCAGGTAATAATTATTGCATGAAGTTTGATGAATTTATTCATGGATAATGTGACAAAATTGTAGGCAAGAACATGTAGAAAATTCAATAAAATGTAACCTGATTGCAGTCAATGAACGAAAGAAAGTTTATGAGAATACAGGAGAACTTTATCAATTATGGTTCTAAGCTTAAATTATAAACTATATTATAAACAAATCAGGATACATTTCATTGAATTTCCTACATGTTCTTGCCACAATTTTGTCACATTGTCCATGAAGAATAAATAGGATTCATCAAAACTTCATGCGAATAACTAAGTCGTGATCCGCTCAAATCGCTCTGATTATCAGACACCAGTAAATTTTCAGGAACTGCAGAAAAGCCCCTTTGCACATTTTCGTTGAAATTATTGTCTGACATCTGTAGATGTTCAGAATTCTCGGGAACTAACGGTTGTTCTACAATATCAGACTGAACGGCATTGTCTGGCAGAATCCCATAACCGCTATATTCCGTGTACTCCAAAATACCATCAAATTCCCCTTCCGAGAATTCTGAGGTTGGGTCATGATAAGAAGACTCACAACCATCAGTACTGTTCAGGGACGTATTAGTCATCATAGTCCATATCTTAGTCTGAATTATCTGATTCCGGTGCTAAAAGTGACATTATTTTTCTTGTCCGGTGCGACATGTTTTTAGGCATTTTGTCGCCATTGCAGCTAAAAACAAAAAAGGAATACTAAGGAAAAAAGTTTTGTACAAATAATCGGGAAACGCATGGATAAAGATAAATCATGAAAAAAATCATATAAATTTTATAAATAAGAAGACAATTTTGAAAAATTATAAAATACGAAACAAAAGCTGTAACTGGTGTTGGAATATTGGTAGATTTTAGCTAAGTCTTCTACGTGAAGGAGGTTCAAGTGCAGGAATGTAAAGGCAGTATAGCAGTAATTCGTTCTTCTCGCTGGGATGATATCAACTGCAAGTGTACTCGAGATCGAACCGCGTGGTTGCAGTAGGAGTGTTCACAGCGTATGTTTAATTAATTGTAGCGGTAAAATATACCGTTACTCCGGGCAGAGGGTTTATCACAAGTAAAATGTGTGTCGTACGACATCTCGTGTAAAACATTGACACGGATGAATAGTATAAACTAAAAAAAATTCCAACAGTTAATTGTAACACGCACACATGTCGTTACAATTAAGGGTTTATCACCTACTCTATAGTTACCTGTTCATTCGGGAGTCCCACAAGGTTCTCATCTTGCTCCGGTACTATTTCTAATATTCATGAACGGTATAAAATATGTGTTTAAATATTCGGATATTTTACTTTTTGCTGATGAGATTAAGATCTATAAACTTATTAAATCCACGGAAGATTGCACTCAATTACAACCTGATCTTGATTTTTTTATAACTGGTGCCAAATAAATAGCATGGAATTAAATTTTTAAAAATGTGTTTCAATTCCTTTTCATAAAATTAAAACTCCCATTAGATCTGTTACAAAATTGAAAAAAAAAATGTATTACAAAATACTATTTCTATTACTGACCTAGGAGTAATACTACATCACAATTTATCTTTTAATGAATATATACAAGTTATTCGTAACAAAGCTATGAAACAATTAGGTTTTATTTCCAGGTGTTGTATACATTGTAGAAATTCAACGGTAATTAAGATCTTACCAGCCAATTAACGTAATAAAACTAGAAAGAGTACAACATAGATTTCTTAAATTTCTTCGTCTATAAAACACGAAGAATATATTTAGATCTTCTATATTTTTATAAACTCATAAGTAGTATCTTGGATTGTTCATTTCTAGAGCAGCTAAATTTTTCTATACCAGGCAGAAATCTCCGACAAACTTTAACGTTTTCCACAATAAGATATAGAACACAATTTCTTCAATACTCCCCACTTCAAAGATGCATGAACTTTGCCAACTTGTACCGTAATTTAAATTTTTTTAATAGAAACTGTTCAATATTTAGGTTTGAGCTACAAAGAGAACTGATTACGTCGGATGCTTCTTTTTATGAAAAGTATTATTAAATCTTACAACCTTTCTATTATTCTAAGATAAAAAATTATTCAATTTTACAGATATGTTCTTACATAAAATTAATTTACTTTTTTTTCTCGATTGTAAATTAATTACTTATTATTTTTATATTGTGCCATGTAAAGTTTTTTGTACATTTGGGAGTTATCCCGTAAATAATAGTATATTATACATTGTTGTCAGAGTCTGTCATTATTGCCGTAGCACCAAATAAGGTGCGTAGGCAATAATGGACTTCACAACCATGGTATATACTATTTTTCTACTACTAGCCAAATTTAAGCGAAAAATAAAAATAAACATTTTTCTTGTAAACATCAAGTAGCACAGGAATGCAAATAAATCAAAAGCATTAAAAGCTATATACGTTGATAAACCAACTGCAACTGATTCACTAAACACTTGTGTGACATATTTCACCTTCATTTTCTGAAAATTATTCGAGTGATATGTAAATTAGTTGATTTAGGAGCCAACCGCAGCGGTTTAGATTTGTCTGACATGTAGACATTTTTAATGTCTTTCAAGATGCTTTTTGTTATTAAAGACTAGTCAGATGCCCATTTTCTAAAAATGGGCTCTAGAACGCCTACATTTAAAAAAAAATTGAATAATAGCATCTCATTTGAGTCGCATTGTCGCACCCTTTCGAACGATATATTGCATGCCTATCTTTGCTTGTATTTGTGACGGCCCCACCTGGTGGGGCCGGTACCGGTGGGACCGACTTCAAACATAGCCTACGCTCTAAGTGGGAATGTTCTAAGAATTTTGAGGTATCGTTTGTCAAAATCGGTCCAGCCGTTCCGGAGGAGTAGCGTAACAAACAGACAGACAGACAAATAGAAGGACAAACATTTAACAATTTTATATATATGATTATATCGTATTTAATCAAGTTATTTTGCACCGACTTCAATAAATAGGAGACATCGTAGAAATAATAGATTTTCTTATCGTTTACGAGAAGGTTTGGTTTTTCAGGTGATACATACATTCTTTTAATTAGGATTAGAAAATTTTACTACTGCCCTAACATTCGCACCGCATTGTAATTGTAGCTTTTCTATGCAGTCTAATACTATCGACTTCAAATTGTTTCCTTTACATATCGTATTTGTAAAGATGTAGCACAAGGGTTGTTTAACTTTTTATATATAGCTCTAACCATGATCACGTAGCAGTTTGAGCTGGCAAAAAATTTAAAACCTACTTTAAAATTAACATTTTGGGGCTCGTAAAATATAATTTTAGTGAAAATTGTTTGTATTCCTCTATTTATCTCCTGCTTCTTAGTGGTTTATTTTTTAAGTCCACTTAGGCTGTCACAATTTCTGCTCTGCTTTCGGGAAGTAATCGTTGGGAGATGTTAACTTCAATTGAAGTGCTTTCTTTCACGTTGCAATTTAAGAATGTTCCTCCGTAATTTTCTTTACCTAAGAGTATTTGAGCTGTAAGCTTGAGTAGTTTTGGTATAGCTAGAGATGTTAACGGGCATTTATTGCTTCGCCAATATACCTTGCATCATTTGAATATTGGGTTTCAGAAATTGACACTTGTAATTCATTTAGGAATGGCAAGTATTCACCACATACTCGTTAAGTTTTTAGAGTCGAGATTTTTATGCAACAGATCGGACCTTCCAGATTCTGTTAACCATTCAAAATACCTACAACAAAATGTTTGTAATTTACTTAAAATTAACTCGCCTGGTTAAATCTCCTTTGGGAAACCTGAAGAAACTGATTCTACCATCATATTTAATAAATAAATAAATTCAGGTTATGTATTTGCGGTTATGGGATGGGGGCGCGAACTTTAAATTAATGGCATTTTTTTATTCAAATAATTTTATCGTGTTAGGTAATTTTAAGCAGCAAATAAGTTAAAGATAATCACCTGGATATACAAAATTATGTTTCACTCGTTTTTGTTAAACAACTATTCTTAGATTCTCAAAAAATTGAAATTGTCCATTATTAACCTAGGTCAACAATAGAAAAAATTATTAACCACTAATAGAGAAATTCCACTTCTCAGTTGGCTACGAGACGCAATAATTGTCCACTTCACAGCTAGTAGTAGAAAAAATTCATTGTTTATCCGAAAAATCGCTTCTCGAATTGTAGCTTTTGGTATTGCTACCAAACAACGTCATAAACGTCATAACTTTTGAGGTACAGTGTGGTAAAGTTTTGAAAAATAAATCATTTATTATTAATATTTGTAATACCACCTTAGATATCCTAATTAAATTTGGCATACGTGTACTATGTATCAAGAGGCATTTTTTAATGTACCACATTTTTTTTATTTCCACTAGTGACATTCGTACGGATTTTGCCCTGCCTATTTTAAATGACATTGATTGTACGCCACTGATTTCTCTTAAAATAAAAATTATTCTTGAAATCCCCAATCATTTCTAAGCAAATTTGATCTCTTGATTTTTTTCAATCCGATGTACGTCTTCCGCTCAAAAAGTATTTGTATTGGACGCCTTCAAGTCTTTTCCTAATTATTAAAAAACCACCAATACCAAATTTCTTTTAAAATTTTTTAATAAAAGTTATAACTAAAGTCTAAAGCTAAAACTTTCATATGAAATTGTTTTTGACATAACTAACATTATACAGGGTGAATGAGATCACCCGTATCAGTCATTTTTTTTCAAAAACGGTTAGTCGTACAGAGGTGTGTCAAAAATTATTATTACAAAAGTCGTAGTAAAGAATCGAATGGTGATATTATTTCCGGAAAAGTCGGGAACCTGAGTAGATGGCTCAGAACTTCAGAATTTTAAATAGCGCCATTTGTCAAATGTTATTAAATTTGGTTCATTAAAAGTCGGCATTTTAAATCTAGCTACCTTAGACAATGTAATTAGAAGAGCTCAACAGTGTTTAGCAGTAAATACAAGAAAATTTGAACACTTGTGATATTATTATTGTGACATTATGACATCAAGAACACTTGTGATTCGGTAATAGATTTTAAATACTGACTTTTAAGGGTCCTAGCAGTGAAACGAAAGTTAAGATTTTTCAATATGCAATCCAATATACTTAAAGTTCTTAAAAATTACTGTCATGTTTGTTGCCACAGGATCTTATATTATAATCAGATTACCTACCAAAAATAAATAAATTAATGTAAACAGTAAATTTTAGTATTTGGCACAATATATTTAATTTCATTTCAACTGCTTTGAAAACGTACGTAATGGTTGCCTAAAATCAAATAAATTTTATTGAATAACGAAGTCTAGCCCAACAATTGTTTAATTTAATATTGCTTCCTCTCTAGTGTTTCGAATTCCGCGCCTAATGATAAAAAAATTTTATTAATATTTTAGGGTATTGCTGATTGAAATGGTTTTATTGATATACAGTAATTATTAAATTACTAAAAAACTAAAACATTTACGAAAAAAATAGTAATAGCTTCTCTAAATCATTACAGACGTCTACCTTCACTTAAAAATAATTACTAAGAAGTTAAAACGCTTTTGAAGTTAACATTAAAAGTGATATTCCATCATTTCACTACATAAGACCCTTAGTGAACCAAATTTAATCAATCGAATATTACTCGAAGAGCGTGGCAGTAATAAAAAAACTTTTCCTACAAAACTTACTCATTATGGTGCCGTTTAAAATTCTGAAGTTCTGGAAATTCTGGGGCCATCTACTCAGGACCCCTAATTTTCCGGGAAATAATATCTCCATTCAATTCTTTTCTACGGCTTTTGTGATAAATTGTTTTGACGCAACTCCCTATGACTAACCGTTTTTGAAAAACATGACGAGTGGTATTATTCACCCTGTATGAATAACTTTTTAAATAAATCTTTAACAAATGAGGGCTTTTTGTATTGATCAAATTAATCTGTGAAGTTTCAAGGAAAATAATGTTATTTAAATGCAATTTTTTTAAATAATAGCTTGTTCGATTATAAAAACTTTGAAAAAAAATTTGATCATTTTTTTAATCACCAGAATTTATGAATTTATTATAATATGATTTTTGTTTTGGAAATATACAGAAATTGGATTAACTACGGGTATAACTTTAACATCATTTTATAAACAGTACATTGTATATGACATTAACAGCGACGCGTCTGCTCTTGGCATTCTCGAAGCATTCTCATCTGCTTTTTACCTCACCTTTTACTCCTCTATTATAAATACAGGTAACATTGGTTACGTTTCACTATATGTAACCGCTACCAGAAATATTCATGTGAATTTTAAACAGTTCATATTTACCTCGAAAAAGACTGTGCATTTTATTAAAATAAGACGCGTTTTTGCACCTTAGCATAAAAATAATGCACCACTTAAATTTAATAATGAAGATTCGTAAAACAAAATAATCATTCAAAAACATAAACTTTGAAGTATGTTCTGTTGAATTTTATAGAAATATGTCAAATATTATTGAAATTATACTTATACTTTTTGAAAATCGGTTGTTTTTTGTTACAAATTGAGGTATTAAAATTTTTTTTAAAGAAAAGTTGTATGTAAGATATAAACTACTTTGTTTGAAACTTTTTTTATTTAAAGGAATTTAAATAAATAAAAAATTGTAAAATTTGCAGTTTTTTAAATCAGACGTTTTTAACTACTTAATTTCAGAATGTCATCGACTCTTTAATTTTATTAGGATCAAACGTGTATAGTGTGAATATCTATATCTGGTGTGTTGCTGTTTCATAGGTAAACTTAATCGTCTCAAATTTGGAATTTAAAATTTTTACGAATTGCTGAGAGCTCGCTTCTTTTAATTTTGTCTAACACGTGTACGGATATAATTTTTTGAGGAGTGTTTTCTTTTTCTGTTTTGTATTGCTTAATACTGAAGCAAAATGTAAGAGCCATTTTTTGTTTATATAGACTCGCATCCAAACTGTAACAAAGATTACAACAATATGTTTACTTTCAGATACAACTGCACTTTAAAAGAATACTGCGCGGAAGAGTCACATTCTCAAAGAGTGGCTATGTTACTCTTTGCACAATTGCTGGAAGGAATTGTGCATCTAAATTTACACGGAATTGCACACAGAGATTTAAAATCGGACAATATTCTATTAGATACGTCAGAAAGGTACGCGCCGATATTAGTTATTTCAGACTTTGGATGTTGCCTCGCGGATAAAAATCACGGATTAGTGTTGCCTTACAATGTTTATGATATAGATAAAGGTATTGGAATACTTATTCTCTATAAATATTAAATAACAATTTTTTTCAGGTGGTAATGCTGCTTTAATGGCACCTGAAATAATTTTGCAAACGCCAGGAACGTTTAGCGTTCTGAATTATTCTAGATCCGATTTATGGGCTGCAGGTACCATTGCTTATGAAATATTTGATAATTACAATCCGTTCTATGACAACCCCAAGTTTAAGAAGCTAATAAATACTAATTACAACGAAGGCGATTTGCCTGCATTGCCTGGAGAAGTTTCTCCCGTAATTCGCAGACTAGTTAAACATATTCTTAAACGAAATCCTAATCAGGTACATTTAATAATTTAATTACTCTACCATTTTTCACAGTGAGATAAATATATTCTATATTTAGTACTAAATAATATATGACTTATCACAGATCTTATTTTCTTAATCAACGGTTTCATATTCTGTTGTAAATTTTATATTTTGGTGTAAAGAATTAAACCAAGGTAAATAGTTATAATAATAAATAAAATCTGTGAGAAGTCGCATTATTATTAATATACCTATTTTTATTTAAAAATAAACTGTTTGTGTTATAACAGCGAATAGATCCAGAACTTGCCGCAAACATAATGCAAGTATTTTTATGGGGGCCGAGTATTTGGTTAAAAAGGCAGTAAGCTTCCTTCTAGCTCAGAAGTATGCAGATGTGAGAGTATTGCGACAAATATCTCATTGTTTTTGTTTGTAGATTTTACAATGGCTATTATGCCTGGCTACTAAAGTTTTGTGCGAAGGAAGACTGTATTCTACAAGTGGTAGTTCTGCCGGAAACAAATATGGTCGACGTACATATCCTGAATATTTACTTATTGCCAGTTTTTTAAGACGAGCTAAATTGTCTAGTATTCGTAACTCTATCGCTTTCTTTCATCACAATTGATTTCGATTATTTATACCGTACTGTTAAGTAATTGTAGCTTTAATTTTGGTTTTTGTTTTAGTTATATTTTTGGATTTATTTGTTAAATTATACATATACCAATTTGTTAAATATTAAATATACATTTTATTTCTGTAATGCGTATTATTTGTGCCCAATCCTTGGCGTTTTTAAGCTATGTTTTGCCTACGTTTTCGCAACATAGCAAGAAGATTGTTTCAGGATCGAGGTCAGCAGGTGCATTAAACAAGACTGAGTGACAAAAGCATTTCAAGAAGTTTAAAATCTAAATCTTTATAGATCTATGATACATCCGGTAGTGTTGTTTGCAAGTGACACATGGGTGTTAACAGTGGAAAATATAAATCGTTTATAGGTGTGGGAAAGAAAAATATTTGGAGGCATCAACGAAAATGGTATCTGGAGAAGAAGAACGAATTCAGAGCTTGGAGAACTATTTAAAGATCAGAACATTAAAATTAAAGTGCAGCAAAGTAGATTAAGGTGGCTAGGACATGTTTTTAGAATGAAAGAACAAGAGTTGACCAAAGAAATATTTAACACAGGTATAGGTGGAAGAAACAGAAGAGGAAGACCAAAGAAAATCTGTTGGATACAGGAACATTTAGAAGGGCATAATTTAATGAATTCGGAAGATCTAGTGCAAGATAGAAATGTTAGGTAGAAGAAAATTCAAGTCATAGGCGTGCAACAAATGGGAAACATTTTTGTAATTGAGATATCCGAAAATTTCTTTTGGCAAATGAATTCAGGATATCGAATGACAAAAAAAGCATTTTGACAAATGTCATGTGACTTCTGTCATGGCGGCAAATTAAAAAAATATCCCCTAAAAATGTAAAAAGTGAGGTTAGATGACAAGATATTGAAAAATGCCTAAGAGAAAAGTTGTTCAGAATTAGATTATACGTCTATGTGCAAATTTTCAAAAGAAAACAACAACTTTTCAAAAATCAGTTTTCCGGCATTTTTAACTTTCAACATTTTTAATTTTGATGCTAAAAAAACTTCGTCTTTGATTCTTTTTGAATTTCATATTACTTATTTTCCAAATTTGTGCTAATCCATCAATAACGGCTTACACTAATGCTGAAGTTTAAGATATGCTCGCCGTCTATTTTCAATGTTTCGAAAATGCGCCTATCGCAGCACGTGAATATGCTGTCAAATATCGTGAACGAAGACACTATAACAAGAGGGTATTTCGACAACTAGCAGTACGTTTAAGGCAAACGGGAAGTATAATACCCATATCAGTTCCTTTTAGAAGACGTCCGTCAAGGTATGAAGATAAGGTGATTAATGTTCTTGTATGCGTGGAAGCGAATCCAAATTTAAGCACAAGGGAAGACTGTTAGAAGTAGGAATAAGTTACGTTTCGGTGTTTCGAATTTTAAAAGACTGTAAACTACATCCCTACCATATGGTTTTGCACCAGACTCTGTCAGAAGTTGATTATGACGGGCGGGTCGACTATTGCTATTGGTTAAGAGAGATGTTGTAACGAAAATCCTCAATTCCTGTTCTTGGTTTTATAGACTGATAAAACTACTTTTTCTAGTTGTGGTAAGGTAAATTTGCACAACATGCATTATTGGTCGCAAACCATTCCGCAATGGATGCGCAAAGTGGATCACCAAAACAGGTGGAGTGTAAACGTTTGGTGTGGTATTTTAAGAAACATAATCATTGGACCGTTTATTTTTGACGATCATCTTAATGGTGAATCATATTTGAACTTTTAGAAAATGAGTTGCCTATCCTTTTGGAAGATGTTCCCATTGACTTAAGATTGTCCATGTGGCATCAACATGACGGATGCCCTGCACACTTTTCGCAAAGGTTCCGTAATTTTTTGAATGTTAATTACCCGGATCGTTGGATTGGAAGGGGTAGTTTGTTTCGTTGTTATAGCTACCTACGTCATTCATTGCACGCATCAATAAATAAATGTTACCAGCTTTCCATCATTACTCTCAACCAATGACAAAATGTGCATACAGTAGATGTTCTATCATCGCACCAATAAACAATCTTCTATTACACGTCGTTCTTCTACATCCAAAATATGCTCTAAAAAATCATAGTCCGATGTTCGACCTGATATAAAAACGGACATACTAAAAAACCCAGTTGACGTTGCGGAAGCCGCATTCGTGAAACGAAATAAACAAAAGCAATAAGCAAGTGTAAATGCTGCTCCGCCTTGCAACCGTTCAACTGCAGCATTTGCCGCAACATCCATTGGACTCACCTCTATTTGCTTCGTCTACTACTCTCCGATGTAAGCTACATCGCTTTGGGCTCATGAACAACACACAGCAAAGTTATTTCATACATCTTATCCTCTAAAAAGGTGAAAGGTGAAAGATGAAACCCCACAACATCTGCAATATCTGCAAAACCAACCCTGGTGTAACCGTTCAATGTTTTCAAGTTTTTTGTTTTAATTTTAGTTTTTCGCCCTGATGTAACCCCTTGCGATAGGTTACGAAACGTTGGCAACTACCTCAAAACTACTAAAACAATTGCATACTATTTATTTGTTCCATCTACTTCGGCATGACCACAGCTAGAGCGACGCGCTGGTTACCTACACGTCACGAAGGTTGCGACGATGGGTTATCGACGTCTTTGTCATAAACGGGACGCTTAGATCAACAAGCAATATCTCTCTTACTGTACGTACCAAAGCACACGTCCGACCCACCTCACTAAGGTTACCACATCCAGTTTCGACATATTAACCCAGTTAGATAACACCCCTGACGTAACACCAAAACAAACAAAAACAGTTGGTACGGCTAAATCCTACAACAACGCATCAATCAGACAATCATAAAAGAACTAAAGCAATAGCACGTTTCAGTCAAAGCGATGTAAGAGAAAAAGTTCCGTCCTAGTGTTATCTTTTTCTATCAGTTTTACCAACACGAACCTTCAAAAATACTCTGAATTTTAAATTATCATCAAAGTCAACCCAAGCCACAGATTATTAACCTTTTCTGTAGCCATGTTGATATCTTAATAAAAAATAAATTACAGGTACATACTTAATAAAACAATTTTAAATACTTACAGAAGACAGAGGTAATAGTAAACAATTTTGTCTTGAAAAGACTGTTTGTAAAAAAAACAGCAAAACGATCAAAAGAAGATAAAAACCACGCAGAACTAACCCAAACACAAAACTCAAACGAATAATTAAAAATTTTAAGGTTAGCTTGGCTTGGGTTGATTTTTGGTGATCATTTTAAATTTAGAGTATTTTAAAGGATTCGTGTTGGTAAAACTGACAGAAAAAGATAGCACTAGGGCGGAACTTTTTTCTCTTACATCGCTTTGACTGAAACGTGCTATTAAAGGTGATAAATATAAAAAATTTCTAAATTTTTACAAAATTCGAAAAAAAAAAAGAAATAAAATTGTCAGTATTGAACTGAAACTCGGGTATATATAAATTGCTCTAGCACGTAAGGTTTTTTTAAATTTAGCTGAAATAGTCAAAAAATTGCTATTTTAATCATTATTATGAAATTCTTTTGAACTGTAATTAGTTAGATTCTTCCGATCTACATGGATCTTCTTTTAATCTTGCCTTTGTTGGTTGGATTTCGGAGGTTAGATTCGTAATTAGCGACCTCAAAAACCCTGTGTAGGCAGAATACTAGAAGAACTTACCAAAAAGTTAGTTTGGCGCGGTAAAACATGCATGACTAAAACTCTTGAATTCAAAATTGTATATCTTTATTTTAAAAAAATCGTAGAATAATTTTGGAAAATGGTTTTTAAAACCCAATAGTAGTACTGGTAATGTAATTGTGAAAAATTGAAACAAAAAATTGATTCTTAAAAGAAATTCATAAAAATGTTAAATTAGTCATTTTTTGATCAATTCAACTAAAAACCTGACGTGTTGAAAGAGTTTCAACGTCAGATTCGTTTTCAGTAAAAAAATCTACAAAAATCACCCTACCTATTCTTGAAACTATACCTCGTAGGACTGAGTAATTGACTATTTCTTGATTGAGTTGATTCCTTTAGCAGAGAATTTATGGAATAAACATAAAATATTGTTTATGTACGTAATAGCTATAGTCTGAAGTATTTTGACGTATCATTTTTCATAAACGTCAGTTGTAACAATATGGGAGAAAGGTTGTCCGACTCATTTTTGCAGTTATTCTGCGAAAAAAATTCCGATGGTACAAAAAGTTTACGTTTAAAAGGAAGAGAACTCTGTCAAAGGATATGGTTGATTTATTTTATATCGTACTGTTAATTTACATTGTGATTATAGCACTCGTCTACATAGCGAAGACATGTTAAGAGTTGCGTATTTTCTAAGAAGATTCAATAATGTTGTGCAAGTTGATCTCTGCTACAACGCAATTGGAGACCTCGGAGTTGAATATTTAGCCGACGGGTGTTTATCTTGTTGTTGTAATAACTTGGAACATTTGAATTTAATGGGATGCGACGTCACCGCTAGAGGAATTAAAGCTATAGTTGAATGTTGGGAAACACTAAGATTGCGTTCGCTGCGATTGGCCTCGAACAAGATTGGCACTGAGGTTTACACAGAGCGCAATAGAATGTAATTATGTTTGAACGTTTCAGGGAGGTATTCTAGTTTCTGAGCTGTTGGGAAAGAGCGAGACTTTGCTACATGTAGATGTCGGAGACACGGACCAAACTGCTGCGACTGTTAATTACTTTATGGGTGTTATGCGTAATGACATTGGAACGATTAATTGTTTGCAAATTTTTGACTATTCTCGTGTAATACCGATGTCGAAAAAGTATCAATATGAACCAGCTCATATAGCTGCATCTATGGGGGAAATGCTTAAAGTACGAGCATATTACATTATAGCTTATTATCAAAAAAAAGAAAGAAAGATAGTGACCAAAACACGTTGAATTTGAAATAATTATTTTTTATTTTTATCCTTGTTTTCGTTAACTAGGTAAATACATCACTGTTAGAACTACACATTCAGAAAAATCAATTTGACGGACACGACGTAGAACTATTACTAATTGGATTAAAACAAAACGAAACTTTGCTTTTCTTGGATTTAGGATACAATCGAATTGGAGATCATGGTATCGAGTTATTGGCCAAATGGTTAGCTCTAAGACCCGTTTTGTTAGGTCTGAATGTGGCTGGAAATGGAATAGGTAACACCGGAGCCAGGTAATCGTTTTTCAAATTTGAGTAATGTGATTCAGTTATTAACAAACGAGTGTTCAAATAAAAACATTGGCTGAATATTGAATAGGTAGGTCTTAGAATTTTATTTGACATGTGCTAATTTTTTAACAAAGTAGAGTCAGTTGATACGAAATTTAGGTTAGAATTTGAGCTATCTAGGTAATTTTGTTTTGTTATTTCAGTTTTAATTTTTGCAAATTCTTAGGGCCAGTTGCACCAAACTCGGTTAACTTTAATCGTAGGTTAAGAACAATCGTTGCTATGTTTAATCCTTGAATACTATTATATTTAACCTACGATTAAATTTAATCGAGTTTGGTGCAACTGATCGTTAATCTTTTCAATAAATTAATTGGTATTATTTAGGAAATATGTATACTATCACGTTTTAATCTAGAGTTTCACGCCATCACGTACTAGTTTGTGCGAACAATTACGCTCGGCAATTTTGCACTTGTCAAAAGACAATACATATTAAGTATGGACATTGTATACATAAAAAACATCAAGGTATATATATATATATATAAAATATAATTTAAAGTTAAAAGAAATAACAACATAAAATATAACTTAAGACTATTCAGCAAATTAAATGACTGGACTAGAGTGAGAAAATGTGTACTTAAGTATTCATCTATTGAATAAAAGCAATGCGTCAGTAAATTTTTTTATAGTCTTTTTAAAAACATAAAATGTTTGAATCCCTAACCTGACCGGGAATAATAGTATAAAGATTGACTTTTAGACTATTGTTTAGTGATTGAGATAATTTGTAGTAATCTGCTCTAAGATTCTTAGCCCTACTGGTGTTGTAATTGTGTATCTTACTATTGGTTTTAAAAGAGGCTTTGTTCTTATGAATTTTCAAGATAGTACAATAGATAAATAATGTTGGCAAAAGCATGATATACAGTATGTCCCTGGATTGAGTTTACAATAGGTATGATTGACTAAAAATTTTCGAATTGGAATTTCATATTTTGGGATTCCGCCCTGCTTGGCCTGAAACTTATTTTTAGTTTACTTTCGATTTTTTCTAGTCAAGTAAGCCTTGACAGTCGAGCAAACACTATTTTAGTTCTAGGTAAACTACCCTTTTCGTTTACAGTACGCCAAAGTGTTACTAAAAAAAGTTGTTCAGAATTAACAGTTATGGCGTTATGCAAATTTTCAGAATGATCGGCCTACTTTGATAAAATCCAGTATTGGTCAGTTTCCTTTGTGTCAACTTTATCTCCAACTTCGTTTTGTGTCAACTTTGCGTCAGTTTGACTTTAAAGAAACAAATCTGCAATTGACACTACAATCATACCTTGAGAATGGTTAATGATCACAAAAACAAAAATATAAGGAATTTTTGTTAAATTATTAAAACATAAAGCAAGTATTAAGTTATTCTATTAACCCTCCACCTTCGTCGCAGCATAATTCAATCCTACGTCGCAGTTCCTTAAAGCTATTCCTAATTTCCTGAATTGGTAAACCGATATAGCATCTGTTATACGTTTTTTTAATACTTCGGCATCATTAGGTAAATTTTCTGCATACACTACTTGTTTTAAACGTCCCCTCAAATAAAAATCGGCAATAGTCAAATCTGGGCTCTTTGGGGGCCATAAAACTGGACCATTCCTACCCATCCAACGGTGACCAAATTTATGGTTTAACCAATTCACAACAATTTGTGAATAATGCGCCGGACAATCATCGTGTTGGAAATACATTGATCACCGATAATTGAGAGGCAACTCACCTAAAGCGTCATCGAAGAAATTGTCTAGCATATTTAAGTATGTATGCTGGTTAACATTATTATCAAAAAAATATGGCCCTATTATTCCATAATATGAAATAGCACACCATACATTGACTTTAACAAAATGTTGCCGGTGATTTGTAATTTTAAAAAAGGATTAGTGTCACTCCAATATCGAACATGTTGCGAGGAAACAGTTCCATTGGTAGAAAATGTAGCCTCGTCGGAGAACAAAATGTTTCGATAAAAATAACGATTACTTGCTATTTTGCTTCCTATCCATAAACAGAAATCTAGACGTTTTGCTTCGTCTCCTGGTTTCAAAGTATGATTAAAATGGGTTTGTAGGAATAAATCTTCCGGTCTTTCAAAGTTCGTTGTATGTGTGATTTACTAATGCCTAAGCGAAGCGACCGCTTCCTCAAAGACAGTTTTGGATCATTTTGTACCGAATCTAAAATTAGCAGAGTAGCGACATCGTCTTCATTATGTATTCTCTTAGCTTTCTTTACATTTAGTACTGAACCAGTTCTTAAAAATTTCTTAATAAGCTTCTGTACACCCATATGTGATACATAAATATCTGGAAATTTTTCATTAAATCTTTCAATCACGTAACGGTAACTTTTTCCACGTCCATAACACTGTACTAAATATATTTTCTGTTCTAACGTTAGCATTTTATTGTAAAATATTGTCATTACTTCGCAATGAAAATCAGTTTTGTGATATTACTTTAACTTTATTAAAGATAACGACACATGTTATACTACAATAAACACTTGACATGTAATCGATGTTTTTTGTTTTTGTAAATATTAAGCCACCTCATGCTATTGTTGCTGTTTACAATGCAATACTCACCATTTACTGGAATTTATCAAAGTAGGCCGATCATTCTGAAAATTTGCATAACGCCATAACTGTTAATTCTGAATAACTTTTTTTAGTAACACTTTGGCGTACTGTGAACAAAAGGGTAGTTTACCTAGAACTAAAATAGTGTTTGCTCGACTGTCAAGGCTTACTTGACTAGAAAAATCGAAAGTAAACTAAAAATAAGTTTCAGACCAAGCAGGGCGGAATCCCAAAATATGAAATTTCAATTCAAAAATTTTTGGTCAATCATACCTATTGTAAACTCAATCCGGGGACATACTGTATAATTTACGAAATATATTTTGACCATGCTCTCTAAAATGTACATTCGCTAAAGTCTTGACAATCTTCTTTTGTAGTGAAAATATTTTCTTTACTTTGGAAGAATTATCCTATATGTTAACACCACACAGTAGATGGGAGTGAAATAGAGAAAAAATAGCACGACTTAAGTGTGTTTGTGCTAATACAAGTTTTTAAATTTCTTATAACAAAAGTGGCTTTTGATAATTTAGCCATAAGGTAATCAACATCATCTATATAAATTCCTAGTACTTTTTTACAGAGCTCTTAGTTTTGGTATGCCTTTTTCGAGACTACGATTATTGGACATTACTTTCAACAAAATTTCGACACCTGGACTGATAGACATTTTAAACTCTATAAAGAAACCATACGTGTTAAGATATTTTTCTTTTGGGGAAATGAAATAGAACATAAAGCCAATTTAGTAATACCGTTTGTTTGTTTTAATATTTTCAATCATTCAAGTTTTATAGATAATCGAAAGAATGCTACTTTCTGGAGTATTGGTTCAGCAACAGATAGACGTCGAGTTGTACACAAACGAGGACGTGATATACGCCGCTTATTATCCAAGTAATCATTACAAACACCGATATTACTGTGTTTTGGATCAGGGGTGTCCGGCCGAATTACGAATTAAACGTAATAAAATTGTTCACGATTTTGCTAGACCGAGGGCACTGGTAAAGTTTCGATATTACGATCGTTTTCCTCCTGTCGATCATTCTTTGAAACCGGATCCACGTCCGTGCTTCGATTGCTGGAGAAATAGAGAAAACTTTTAAAATTTTATATATTCTTAGAAAAAATCAATTTTTTTTTGTAAAATTAGAAGTTTTTCTGAAAATAGAGCTTTTGCTTATAACTACTTTGCTTTGTGGAGTTTTTGTAGAAAAATGATCATAGTTACATAAACAACCAAAAAATGCTATTCACACACATTTTTGACGACTAATGAAGAATAAAATAAAGTGTAAGAACTTATCATGTACTGTAATTAAATTAGCATACTCTATTCATAATTTTATAATTTAGTTGAGAGTACTGCTAAAAAGTTTTGAGAAGTTCCATCGGATAATTTCTCAGCAGAAAGGATTAAGATTACGGCTGAGAAGTTGGAAGGAGGTTACATGAGCACGTGACACTGATACCGCAAGTCGTATTGTTATTTTCCTGTTGTTTCTAGTCAAGAAACTCCTCCTCTCTTACAAGGTTTAGGTATAAATAATACAATATTAGACGAGCCAGCATGCTACGCACGCGTACAGTAGGAAGGGTTACAATCAATTGACAATGCGATAAGCATATGAGTTAAAGCTGTGCGTTCCAGTAATGAAACGACTATTTGAGAAACGGTTGTGCGGACGGACGGACACCCTGCAGGGCGGCGCCACTTTGACATTTTAAATATATATATATATATAATGCGTTCAGGTAACTCTTAATTATGATCACGGTGGCCGTTATAATATAACAAAAATCGGGTGGCCGTTGTGATCAGGCCCTTGTCCACCGAGCTCCGTAACTAGGTTCTATAGGGCCTTGGTGAAAAATTTAACATGGGTCCTATTATTAAAACTTGTGCTTGTTTTTGCTTGAATCTTTTTTTAAATTTCAATCAAAATGTTTTGGTTGTTAGTCGTTAGTAGTACTTATTTTGAATTAAATTTATTGACCTTGCAGTACTGTTTAGTTTCGTTTTTTTTAAATTAGTTTTATTGCGTGCAGCCGAATTTGAATAAAAAGTTTGTAAATAAGTAGCTAGAATAACATACATACATCCATACAGGCATTTCTCTTGTTTATTGTCGTATTTAACCAAAGGATTTACCCATATATATCGCCAGGTAAAGCTTATTGTTTTTATGACAATGAATGTAAAACAAGTTCCGGGACTTCGAAGTTATGCACGACAACGACAATATTGCAGATGGCAACAGATCTCAATGTATTTGTTCATGGATGAATAGAAAGGTACATCACGGTAAAAAAAGAAGAAACGAGAGAGATGCAACTAAAGTACGGTTTTTTGTATGCGATCGGCGCCTCTTCCCAAATTCTATACTCAATGGTATTATCTAAAATAAAGTAATGGTTAATTTTAGAACGTGACTATTATTTACACATTGCTCGGAAAATTATTATCCGATCGAGTCGAGTTAGTAGTGCTCATTTTATTTGTATTTTTATCCTATATTTTTAACGTTGGTTCATTACTTTACGCACAATTAAAAAAAGAATTAAAATAGAACGTTTTTTGCATGTAAATGTTAATAAACAAAATAATGACAATTCGTTTTGGTATTATTTATGCGAATACAGAAGAACTTTATCAATTATGTTTCTAAGCTTAAAGCATAAACTTTCTTTCGTTCATTCGCTGCAAATCAGGACACATTTCATTGAATTTCCTACATGTTCTTACCACAATTTTTCACATTGTCCATAAAAAATAGATTCATCAAAACTTCATGCGAGTAATTATTTCGCTTCATTGTAATTTGTTTTTGAATAAGTATTAAGTAGTAAATCACAATCATAATCTCAAAACTTTGACGTTTGTCAAACGCAGTGAATAATTGAGCAATTGTCAAATCACATGGCGTTTCATGGCTAACTAATACAAATTATGTGAAGACAATGTGATTTTTAATCATTATTGCGATTATTTCAAAAAGTTGACGAGTTAGCTATACCACTATGATACATCAACTTAAAGACATTTTAATTGTCTATCAGAATTTCAAGTAATATACAGGGTGTTCCATTTGAAAAAATTAAGTTTTGACTTTTTTGTATATTACGTGAAAATCATTAATGTTAAACCGCCCTGCATAAAATAAAATAAATTTATTTACGTAGCTGTTAAATACAAGGCTTTACCAAACTGCATCTAAAATTTTAGCCTTACATGAGTTCAAATAGCAGCTAAACTTAAATTTCAGTGGGATCATATTTAAAAAAAATATCTTAAAATAATTATTATCTTGAAAACCGGTCTAGATAGGTAGAGGGAACTATCCAGAAAAAAATTATCAGTAATTGCGATTCTAAAAATTAAATAATATATTGAGTGTTTCATTTAAAATTAACAAGTTGTTACTACTTTTGAGTAAATGCGGCAACACCGCCAAAATGAAAATATTTTAGAAAGGTAGATCGCGTCTATTGATGGCAATAGCCAAATTTTTAGATTTACACCTATGCCCCGTTTTCATAAACGTCTAACCTATCATCGACCATCAATAATCCTATATATTCTGGGGTAGTAGGTAGGCCACCAATACAGCACTTTTATTTCAGCAGTAAAATAAAATAAAATTGTATAAAAACAAACTTTTCAAAATATTGTCGTCATGGTGCACTTTTTCGTATTCCCAGAAATCGATACAAAAAGTTATTTATTTTATTTACATGAATTGAATTTCTATTAACAATTTTAATTTTGAAATACATTTATCACTAGATTATAGGAAGTTTTACTTTTCAACGCGCAAATGTAGATAACCTAAGACTAAATATAAGTACCTACAGGGTGTCCCAATATTGCGTGGACATAGAGCTACAGTAGCTTTGTGGGATCAAAAAGTCGAATGGGCTAAACTTACCTATATACTAAAGTGCTTCGTTAAGCCGTGAGAGGGCGTCAAAGTTGAAACAATATTTTTATTTTTTTTTAATAACTCGAGAATACTTAGCTCGATTTTTGTAAAATTTGGTTTGGGCACATTTCTATGAAGGAACTACGTTTTTAATAGATATCAGTTTAATTGAATTCCAGGAAGGGTGAAAACCATCCCCACCCTTCCATAAATTTAATGGTAACTTTTTTGGGGGTGGTGATAGTGCTTTACTTTTTTTACAAGAAAGATACATTCATCTGCTGTATTTTTGTCTCTTACAAAAATGTTGTATCTCTTTTAGTTTTTGAGCAAAAATAGACAAATTAATAAGTAAATTTGCAATTATGATTTATTTACATTACAATAAATCACCTATTAAACTTTCAAAATATATGAAGTTACAACTTAATTTAACATTACAAACCAATAATTACAATAAATGTTCAATATGACCACCACCTTCGGCCCCGCATAAATTAATTCGACGCAGAAAATTAAAATTGACTCTTCTCAACAGGCGTTGGTCTCGCAAAGAGTTCGCAGCATGTTGAATCCTACCCCACAATTGTTCATAGTTGTCAATTGGAACTTCGTACACTTTATTTTTCAACATTCCCCAAATGAAATAATCACAAGGATTAAGGTCCGGGGAGCGAGGTGGCCAATGAATTGGGGCATCTTGGCCTCTGCCAATCCACCTTTCTGGGTAATGCACGTTCAAGTAGTTTCTAACAAGATGAGAATAATGAGGAGGTGCACCATCGTGCATGAAAACATTTCACGACGTAAATTAAGAGGCACGTCTTCTAACAATCCAGGCATACTTTCCTGAATGAAATTCAAGTAATTATTAGCATTAAGGCGATTTGGTAATCTAAATGGACCAATTAAGTGAGTATCAATTATACCCATCCACACATTAATTCTGAATTCCTGTTGAAAATGCCTCTCTCTAACAGCGTGAGGGTTTTCATCTGCATAAACATGCTCGTTATGAAGATTTGTTAAACCTCGTCGTGTAAAGCATGACTCGTCCGTAAACAAAATTTTCATATGGAAGTATGGATCGGCCGCTCTGCGCTCTTGCATCGACTGAGCAAAATGTATACGAGATCCGTAATCAGGAGGTATGAGTTCTTGGACGCACTGGATATGAAAAGGATAAATTAATTGCTCTCTAATAATCCGGTTAACTGTGCTTTTAGACACCCCAGTTTGACGTTCCAATATTCTTGTACTAATTCCCCGATTATTTTGAACAGTTTCGAGAATCTTTTCTTCGACATCAGGAGGTCTAGCCTGTCGAGGTCGCCCATCATTAATTTTAATGGGTTTTAATCCACCAGTTTCCCGAAGACGCCTCTCAACATTTGCGAAAGTCTGCCGGTTCGGAATCTGTCTATTGGGAATTTTAATTTTCTGCGTCGAATTAATTTATGCGGGGCCGAAGGTGGTGGTCATATTGAACATTTATTGTAATGTAAATAAATCATAATTGCAAATTTACTTATTAATTTGTCTATTTTTGCTCAAAAACTAAAAGAGATACAACATTTTTGTAAGAGACAAAAATACAGCAGATGAATGTATCTTTCTTGTAAAAAAAAGTAAAGCACTATCACCACCCCCAAAAAGTTACCATTAAATTTATGGAAGGGTGGGGATGGTTTTCACCCTTCCTGGAATTCAATTAAACTGATATCTATTAAAAACGTAGTTCCTTCATAGAAATGTGCCCAAACCAAATTTTACAAAAATCGAGCTAAGTATTCTCGAGTTATTAAAAAAAATAAAAATATTGTTTCAACTTTGACGCCCTCTCACGGCTTAACGAAGCACTTTAGTATATAGGTAAGTTTAGCCCATTCGACTTTTTTTGATCCCACAAAGCTACTGTAGCTCTATGTCCACGCAATATTGGGACACCCTGTATATACAAACACGAGTAACGCTATATTCGCTTTATACCGAAAAATGAATCCGCAATGCTAGAAAGAAAGCACTGAAGGACGACACTAAAATATCACGTAACGAGTGAAAATTTGTAAGTGGAGGTGGGAGATATACAAGATGTGTCATGTATTTTATAGGTTAACAGTGACATTTGACATGTATTTTAGGACCGGCCTGGTGCATGAATTTAATCTTTTCATATATGTTGAAATGAAATAGTTTTGTTATTTTTCCACGCGTCACGTGATAGTGATAGCTTTGTCCTTGCACTTATCTTTCTATCATGGTGACTTCAAAACAAAGGTGCACGTTACTTGTCCATAGGTACTTATATTTAGTCTGAGTATGTAACTATCCATCGTTATATGCACCCAAAACCAAATTTCCTAGATACTATAGCAATAAATTTAATGACGCCATTTTTATATTCATAATTAAAATTATGACTAGTTTGATTTCGTGCAACGACTTATTATTTTAAAAAATTTGTTTTTTATTTACGCACACAAAGCATTTATAAACAAAATTCATGCTTTAACGTTTGGTTACGATTAAAACTAAAATGATAAAAACAAGAAAAACTTGAAATTCTTAGTAAGTATATATTCTGTAATTGATGAAACAAAAATATTAGTTAAAGTTAGGCAACCCAACTTGCTTGAGTTTATGAACGTCATAGAAGTTTAATTTTATTTATTTTAAGAAAAAAAAATATTAAAGTAAGAAAAAGTAAGTAAGAGAATTGAACTCATTTTTATTAAGCATTGAAATATTGTCAAAAATATTTTTATACAAATTGTTTTTTCAAATGGAAATTATTGCTAATATAATTTACAACTTTTGTTTAAACAATTTTTTATCCGATGCTTAATTACATCGTAATTACAGAGTTACGCTAAACCCACCTGGCCATTATTTAACCATACCTTTAAGAATAATAATTAAACAAAAAAGTTATAGGAGGAAAGTTGCTGGAACTTCTATTTCAACTCCTTAATCCTTCAACGAAGATCGCGCAGAAGAAAAAGATGAAGAACAAGAAAAAGAGGAGCAGGTTAGTTTTGTACCGAAGTAAATTAAAAATAATGTATACAAAAATGAAAGGTACTAGAGTTAACATTAAACATTAAACAAAAAATTGAAACTATGTAGAAAATCAAAAAATTAACGGATAGTTGTAATATTTTCTATTTTTTTGTTTCTATTATGTTAAAATACTATATTAATTTGAAAGAAACTTAAAAATTCTAAAATTTGATCAAAACTGTATTATACGAAATAAAATTTTGGTTTATTTATAATTTAACTAATTATTTTATTTATGACATTAAATACTAAAACGGTGTTCAATACGCAAGTTTACCTAATAAGAATAATAAATATTATAAGATAGTGATAAATTATATTAAAATTGATTGAAATTTAAATAAATCAAAAGCAATTTAAATTTTTTTTACAACTCGAATTCCTTTTTTTAGGTCATCCTGTATCATGTTTTGTTAAAAAAATTATTTAAATCTTAGGTTTATAAATAATTTTCACTCAGTACTAATCGAATCAGTAAGTGCGACACAGTAAATTAATTCTGAAGTATCTACAAAATAAATCCAAAGCATTTAAGAGCGTTCTTGAACTTGAAATTTACCATAATTGAAAAAAGTGACCACATGTATGTATAATAAAGGTATAAATATTTAAGCAATACGCATTAAGATTCGTAAAAAAATCTCGTTTAAAATTGCACAGATGACGGTCAACAGATATAAACGCCTTTAAATAAAACCGAATATATTCAAGGATTTATTTTTTTGTTAATGTTTTATGTCACACTTCTTTTCGTCGTAAAGATTGCGCCAAATAAAAAGCGCCATTTTGTATACCTGAATGCTTACCTGAGCTATTTTTACCAGTTCTTACGGATTGGTTAACGCAACGCACAGGTGAGGTAAATAAGCCGCCATTTATCTGATAGGTAGTTCGAGCACCTTAACAAAAATATTCTTTTGGGGTTATAATGCACACAGCGATGGGTGGAACTCGTGAAATGAAGAAGTAAGCGTATCGTAATATTTCAAAATGAATGACAGAAAGGACTGCTAATTATGTTCTCTCCCAAGAATTATAATGATCTCCGGTCGCATCTACTGGTAGTAAAAAAGGCGCTCATAATTTCCCAATATTTTACACGCTACGGCTATTGTTATTACTGGAGGAAATCGTTAAATATCGTAAAAACAAGGTTTACGTAGTGTTTGTGAAGGAGCATTCATGAGTTTGATGAACGATTTTTGTTTATAAAAGAGACAATAATGACCTTTGCAGGCACATACCACTCCTTTTAAATGAAAAGCCAGGCAAAGTAAACCAAACCTTTATGTTTGTTAACGACTTCGTTCGTTGAATAGTTTTTGAAAGAACAATGGTGGACTTACAGATGTTAAAAGTCCCGTTTATTTAGTGCATATGGTCAGTCATTTTATACAATAAATTATATTAATAAGTATTTGATTTATATACTATAGAATAGAGTTTAGATTAATTTTCTATTTATTAAGTATCTACGAATCTATCTATATCTATATAGAATATCTAACAATGAACTGTTTTTTAATTTTAAAACAAATTAGTAATTGTATGCTAATTAAAATATCTAATTTTTTTAAAAATAAAATTGTTTTTTAGGCGCTTACGTACTCATTTGCCACCGTGAAGTGACCTCTTTTTATACATATGTTAAAAAAACAAACGATCGTAACTAGTTACGTAAAGTGGATCATTTTGACGCCTACTTGATCATAGAAAATGTCAATTTATATGTCAAAAAATGTTTTCTCGGGCTTTTCTGATATATGCAATCAATAGCCCAGTAAAATGGGAAGAAATTTAACGATTTGGAAGAAATAATGGTTACAGTTTTGTGCTACCTTTGAAGGGTTCAAAAGTTCTCAGCCGTATCCCCCCTCCAAGAGAAATAGGCGGCGGGGAACTGTCAAAAAATAAGTTTTTCGTAAATAACTCAAAACGTATATTTTATTAAAAACAAAAACGTTAAGAAAGTTGTAGCTGAAAAAATTTCGCATATTTTCATTTTTTATTTTTGTCTCTACGATTAATAGGATCCGAGATAAATTTTTTTTCAAATTTCGACTGTTTTGCGGCAAACGGTAACACTTGTGGGTATCGAGAATGGCCATTTGTATCGCAAAACGTTTCAAATAAAAGTTGTAGAGAATTTAATTACGAACAATTTTTTTTAAACATTTACATACGATTAATATTGATAGAGGTGTGCATTTTTTTAATGTACACTTGGCGATTCTAAGATGATTTAGGGTTATGAAATTTAAAAATAGAGACAAATAGAGAATATGCAGCAGATATGTATTAGAAATTTTGAATATATATGAATTAAATGTGTACTTGATTATTTATGGTGAGTGAATATTCAAATTAAAATTAGAATTGAAGTTATTATTTAATCGATTGTGTTACAACTGTTTAAGGGAAGGGTTATTCCAAGATTTTATTATCTCCAATTTCATCGTTGTCGTTGAGTCATTCGGTCAGGTGCCACATTTTGAGGCAAATATTCTCAGTGCACGTGGCACAAAGGTCTGGCTAAGGGATGACAGATAAGGGTGGTATTATACTCTGAAAATGTTTCCCCCTGGCAATCTAAATTGACGTGTCCGAGCGTTTTTTGTTTAAAATCTTTACGAACCCGACATGGCCGGCGTTTCGTTTTTGTTTAGCCACCCTGTATATCGGAAACCACTTATGACATTGAGGTTTAAAATATTATCATGAAAGTGACCAATAAAAATTGCCGGAAATTATGTTCAAGTTTGTAAAGTGTTCGCTAGGGGACGTAACACTAGTTTGAATTACAAAAAATAAATTTTTTCTAAAATCGCTAGATGGCGCTTTTTGGTCATTTGTTTCAGAAAACTTAAAATGAAATGATATGCATATTTATAACACATTTATATAACGTATTTAAGGCTGAAACGATTGGTAGAAACTGGAAAACTATATATTTTTTTTGCCTGAAACATTAATCAAAAATCAGCCACCAGATCATAGGGTAAATTCTATTCGTTCGTGTTCGCCCTGTATATATGGGGCGACCCATGGAAATATGTTTTCTGATACAACATTTGATATTTACCACTGCGATAACGGAAGAAAAGTTAAAAGCAGATATCCGTTGTCTATTGAGCATAGCTTTATTTTCTTCATGATTGTATATCACTGGGTACCACCAAGTTTTCACCTCCAACAGTAAAAACTTTTGCGGTGTATTTCATTAAAACGGTGCATCTCCAAATTACGGTCAAAGATAGAGGAATAGATGAATACATCCCAGAAGCATATTAGACGTGCGTAATGTCCTTGGCTACTATAGGAACGAATCATAGACTCGTTCTAGAAAAAATAAACAACAATAAAACAAAAAATGTAATAACTAAACAAGTATTAAACGTAGAAAGCCTGAGAAGGAAGGAATAAAATTTCTCTATCATAACTGACTAAAAGAGAAATAAAACAGGTATAAGTTAGAAACAATAACAGATATAAAAGAATCCTAAAAAGTCATCAAAGACAGTATCAAAAGCAGCAAAAAAGTCTTGGGTAAAAGAAAAGTTAACAGAAATAAAAAAAATATAAAATATCATGGTACGACAAAAGAGTAAAAATACACAAGAAAAAAAAAAGAAAATAAGCAAGCGTTCTTAACGTATAAAGGAAACAAAACAGGATAACATAAAGAAAAATGTATAAGAACAAGTAATAGAGTAAACGAAGAAATAGACAGAATCAAGAAAGGATATGGAAGACGACTTATGTACATTACAACAAAAAGTGTAGAAAATGATAAATGATGAATTCACACAAATAAACAATATCACATAATTTTCATAAAACTATATAGAGAAACAGGAGAAGATGATAATGAAATCAACAAGATAAACAATAATGGATTAAAAATACGAGAAGAACAAATAAACACGCGAATAAAACGATTAAAGAACAGAAATGCATCGAGTTCCGATTGAATATACAATGAAATCATCAAGTATGGAGGAAAAATCTATTCACATGGATTCAGAAATTATTCAACAACATAATTAATAGCAAAAAAGTACCAACAGGAAGGAAAGTATTTTGATACCGCTACTAAATAAGAGGACATGAGATAACCGAACAACTATAGAGGAATAAGTATATTGAATACTATGCTAAAACTGTTAACTGCGATAATAAATAAAATAATAATAATAAAAGTTATCAAAGAAATAAACGTGGATAATAAAACAAAGGTTAGAATACCAGGAGGAGAAACATGATACATAAACGTAAAAGGAGGAGAAAAGGGACTCAGCCCGACACTGTTCAACATGATAATCAACCAGATTATCAACGAAGTAAGAGAAAGAAAGGGGTGCAGAATGCGACCACATAAAATTATGTTATTCAGATAAAGCGGAATTGGTAGCCAATAACGAATACAATCTGCAAATACAACTTCATTCACTTAATATTAAGGCAAAATAATACAACATGCGGATTTCAGCGGAAAAATACAAAGACATAAAGCATAGAACAAGTATTGGCCTTTAAGTACCTGGGAGTTGAAATCACCAGTGAGAGTAATTTGAAGGCAGAAGTAACAAAATTGTTTAAGACAAACAGTGTGGAGAAACAAATACATGAACACAAGAAGCAAAATAAAAAGTGTATAAAACAACAGTGGACCAATATTAGTATACGCAGCAGAGACAAGGACATACCCAAAAGGAACAAAATAGAAAATAAAAGCGTAGAAATGAAAAAAATAAAACGAACATGTAGATAGAATGAGACCTGATCAATTAGCAAATATTTCTAAAAACACATACAACAGTAGAACAGCAAGAAGACCAAAAAAAAAACGATAAAAACGCAACATACAATCAACAACAACAAAAGACAGACAAACAGGAGGAATCTTAGTCATATAAAGAAGAAGAAGAAGAAGAAATATCTGTAGTATTTCAACAACATATGCATTTTGTTGGCGGTTAATGTTTAGAACAGATAGACTTTTTAAATGAGGTGCCATTTGCTTTGACTCCCAATTTTTTTTGAGCTTTGATACTAGATGGCCGAGGACAACGTGAAACTGCAAGAATTGTTGGTAAGAGCCTTTGTGCTGTACAAAAGGTTTACCAACGCTATGAGGAGACTGATCTGATAACCAGAAGACCAGGATCTGGGCGAAAAAGAGTCACCACCTAAAGAGATGACCGGTTTTTGGTGTCCGCTAGTTTGCGGAATAGAACAGCTTCTGCAGTTTTGCTACGAAATCAACTCCAAGAAGTTAGAAATGTAAATGCTAGTGAATGGACCGTAAGGAGAAGACTTTGTGTTGCTAGTTTGTCTTGTAGAAGGATGGCTACAGGTCCCCAATTGCAGCGTCGGCATCGAGTTGCAAGATTGACTTTTGCGCGGAATCACGCTGCGTGGAATAATGAGGACTGGAGCAAGATACTGTTTGCAGACGAGTCGCGTTTTTGCCTCACTGGACGGACAGACGTCGGCGAGTATGAAGAAGACCCGGAGAAAGATACGCTCAAGTTTGTATTGACGAACAACGTCCATTTGGCGGTGGATCTGTTATGGTTTGGGCAGGAATCAGTTCCCAAGCACGCACGGAGTTGGTTTTCATACAGAATGGTTCCCTGATAGCTCACAGGTACATTACCGAGGTTCTATAAGATCATGTTATGCCTTTCATGACCACTATGAGTGAACGTGGCATTTTTATGCACGATAATGCTAGGCCTCACACAGCTAGAGTTGTCGAAGAATATCTCAATGAGGTGGGAATTATGCTGTTCGATTGGCCAGCCCTCAGTCCCGACATGAATCCCATCGAATACGTCTGGGATGAGTTGGGACGTTGCATTCGAAAGCATACACCAGTTCTAAGAACTCCCCAGGAGCTGAATGAGTTACTATTGGAAGAATGGAATAACATCGACCAGAATGTAATACTTAACTTAGTTCAAGGTATGCCTCGTCGACTTCAAGCAGTCATTAACGCAAGATGAGCTAATACACGTTATTAGTGATTATTTGTTTTAATTTTTTAGTCTCATATTGGTCCTAATAACAAACTATGGAATTTCGTTTAAAATGTAAATTAGTTGCTCTTTGAAAATTAATCGTAAAAACTAAAAAAGATGCTTTGCGATTTAGCATACAATTTTTAGTTTAGCCTACAAACTATAGTACAATGGTTTACAACTGACCAATATAAATTGAAAACAGAAAATTTCACAAAAATATCACAATTATAAGGTGACCTCAATTTTTTGCTCGCCGGTATATAATATGTAATAGTAAGTACACTTTTTTTTAACTCATAACCGCGTGTACAAACAATTATCCTACTGTTATTCAAACTACTTGTAAGGTATTTTGTACTTTTGGTCATTACTGTATATGCTCACTGAAAAAAAGTAGTGTGCTTAGGATTGATAGTAGAAAGTGCGTGTCGGTTAAGATGTTGGATTTTTCGTTCGTTTTATTTTAACATCAATTTATTATCCATAATAAAAACGTTTTTATTGATTTTAAGTGATTATTTACAAAAATTGTAATGTGCACATGGGATCTTCGATTTTCCATGTTCTTCAAAAGTAAGGTTGTTAATGTTTTTAATTTCACAAGCTTGAACTTAATTTTATTATTTAAAATAAAATGAGGAATTTTTCAATGTAGGCGAATAGCTAAAGCTTTAACATTGTATAGATGTAAGTATTACTGTGACTTTGTGTTGAACATTGTAATTAATCAGCGCCAAATTTAAAATGAACAATTTTAAATGAAACACGAAAACATTCACTTACAAAAATTTGTTTATACCTACATAGATCCTTCTTTCATAAAAAATAAAGCAACCAAAGTAAGAAAACATATGCCAAATGATAACAATTCAAAAAAAATGACATTAGATTTATGTTGTGAAGTAAAGCGAGCTATTGTAGGGTGAACGTTAACAAAATTTTTACAAAAAGCGATTGCAGCGCCGCTTACCTATACATTTGGATTTAAGATAACTTGTTCTCAGTGTACAGTTTAGCGCGATGTAATAGCAACGAATATTATAATACATTTATCAAGACTACTTACTGTTCCCTTGGGTCACGTCGGTTTAGTTTTTTCTGTTTTTTTCAAATGTAACCTTTTGCCCTTTGCATTGCCGTTTCAAGACTGTAATGCTCGTTGAATTAATACTGTGACGTCATCTATTTTATCTCAGTGACGTCTCATACAATTTTTTAAATAACAACAATTTGTAATTGAAAAACGAAAAAGATATAAGTTAAATTGTTTGATCAATTGAAGTATACTTTAGGTATATAGAAGAAAATTCACACATGTCAAATTGTGGAACACGGGGACCACTCAAAGATCCTCTCCAACCTATCCGTCTTTCAGGAAATATAACATCCAGATATTGACGAATCTCTATAACAAAGTGAGGTAGATCTCCATCTTGTTGCAGCCTAATATTCTCAAGTGGTACATCGCCATCTGTAGTATTGGGAAAAACAACTTTCAAAACCAGCACCACGTCAAAACGCAGAAAATCTAAATATTTAGCAGCAGTTAGGTTTTCTTAAAAAAAGTTACAACCTAAAAATCGTCGTCCAACTATTTCTACCCTCATATTTAACTTGTCTTGACGCTGACTGTGGGATTCTTGCTTCCAATTTTAGGTCGACCACTGAACCATTCAAAAAAAATGTGGCCTTGTTTAGAATGTTTGGATTTTCATCACAAAGTAACATTAATTGTTCACAAAACTGGAATCGACGATATAGGTTATCCTCATCCTCATGTAATTCTTGAATCTACTGTGGTTCTTACCCATGATACTTTTTTTCGAAATAACTTTACACCATACGATGGGTCTATATTGTCGTTTATTTTCTTCAGTTTCGAGTAATACATTTTATCGACAATTTGACGTCGACCTTGTAGTGGCTGATTTCTTACACGTCTCTCCAAACTTGGCAACCAATTCACTCTCGTATATCTTATAATTGGTGGTCTGTCATCATCTGCTTCACACGCTTCCTCATGAGTTTGTAGCCTATAACTTTATCCAACCATCACTAATCTTTTCATATTTAGATAAATACGTCAGTTCTTCTCAATTTAAAAAAAAATACTGATAAATTTCCGTAGTTTATTAAAATGACAATAACTATTTACTTTAATTTGCAACTACAACAGTTTATTTTTTTTATTTTAGTGACCTGACTGTAAAAAAAAACAATCATAGTTTTTATTGATCAACAAACTTATTTTTGTTTCCAATTACAATTTATTTTATTTAATTTTAATTATAGCATTAATAATATTTTTGAATCTTGAAAAGAAGTTCAAAATTAATTCTCAATCAAATGGTCGCTATAGAGAATTTATGCATTTAAAAATGTACAGTTTAATACCGATGCTGAATCAAAAGATACAAGTAGTTTCATTTAAAAACAGGCGTCGTAGTCACTTCCGGTTAAACCGAAAGTTTTTTAATATTTAAAGTTTTATCATTTTTTCCATCTTAATTATTTTGGAACTCCTTATTACTCTTTAATTAATTAGTTTTCTCAACCAAGTTGAGCCTTCTGTAGGAGTTTAAGGATGAGGGAAATCAGACAACGATCAAAAAGTTCGGCTGTTTTTTCAACGTTTTGACCAGTTTAGTCCGGTCTTTATCAAGGCCTCTATGTATTGATGTAACTAGTTGTGGTCCATATCGATGTAAACTGGATCTCCACGAAGGTGTTGGTGCATCATTCATGTTCGGCAAGTGTGAAGGTTACAATTCTTAATTATTTTGGAACTCCTTATTATTCTTTAATTAATTAGGGGGGGGGGGGGGGGTTTTCTCAACCAAGTTGAGCCTTCTGTAGGAGTATAGGATGATAAAGACCGGACTAAACCGGTCGAAACGTTGGCAAAACAGCAGAACTTTTTGATGGTTGTCTGATTTCCCTCATCCTTATACTCCTACAGATGGCTCAACTTGGTTGAGAAAACTAATTAATCATTTTTATCTTAAACCATAACAAAAAGTTACATTGTTTACCCAGTTTCTTTTTCATCCTGTGACACAATGTGTGTAAGTATTTGTAAAAACCATGGTAGAACTAATAGATTTGACAACCTTCAAATTTCTGACAAATTAACGTGGAATCGATCGAGATAAAGACTTCACTAAAATTAAGTAAGTACAATATATGATTCAAATTGTTTTCTAGAAATTTGCAAACCATGATATTTTGTATCAATTTATTGCAGTTTGTTTTCCAGTTTCAGTTTCTTACATTAAAACCATTATTTATTATTCACCAAAGATATCTTGCCCTGTCAAATTCTTCCGTTTTCTCTTTTGTCTCAATGCTGTGAAACACTTGATTTTCCGGAATTGATTGATGTTGATAATGTTGGAATTATTAGACTAGGTGTGTAACAGAAACAGAATTATACAAGGGTGCTAATACGCAATTGGTTGGACCTTCATCCTAATCTCTCAGTATCTGGATTTAGGTAAGTCCAACACATTAGTACACTAAAAAATAACTCTAATTAGTTTTAAACTTAAACACAATTATAAAAACCATACACTAAACTCAATGTAAATATTTTCTAGAAGAATACAATAAATTAACATCTTTTAACATGTTACGGATCCGGCGATGTTCCTCAATGATTAGTTTTAGGATCATTATTGTTTTAATTTACACCTAGGTATGTTTAATGACGCTTTCACAAATTTTTGCAAGTGATATTACCTTATTCTATAGTATACTTAATAATAACAATAATCGTTTGTAGGTATGTATTTCCGCAGACCTATGTAAACTATAAGATCCTTTCTAGGTGGAGGTGGAAAGAATACTCAACTTAGTAAGTTGTAATCGCCGACGTTTCGCACACCGTTGTGTGGGCTTTATCAAGCCTGGTTACAAAAACGAGTTGGTAGTCAATTTACTAACAAAATTCATCAAAAGATGATATGTCAATTTAAAAACTTTAAAAGCAACAATGAAAACGGTTGAACTTATAGTCTTATTAAAATTTAACATTTATATAAATAACACACAACAACAGTAGTAACAGAAGTAACAAACGGCGGGCGAAACGTCGGCGATTACAACTTACTGAGTTAAGTATTCTTCCCACCTCCACCTAGAAGGGCTCTTATAGAGTACATATAATATTAAAAAAGTTTTGGAAGCAACTTTATCTATATTGTTTAGTAATTTTTTAATACATCTTAGTATCTAGAGATTAATTCTTCTAAATACTTGGCGTTTAAACAGCTTTAATTTAGATCTATTTTGCCTTGATCAGTTCAATATTTCAATTGATTGTTGGGAAAGTATGAAATATCATCTCTTATTGTATCTTAGAAAATTATATGCACAATTGAAAAAAATTAAACTTTGATAATAAACTTCTCTTATTTTGACTCTTTCTTTCTCTATTTTTTCATTCAAATTTTTATTGTATTGTCTTCCATGAACTTTTTATTTTTTTAAATGCGCTAAATAGGAGATATGTGACGTGAGTCTGAATCGGTCTAAATTTAGTTCTTTTTTACTGTAAATTATTTGTTGTAAGAAGGAAATAATTATGTTTTTTATAACAAATCTTGATGTATTTTTGTTTTATCTAAATTGTTGGTGGATAACTGTTGACGGATTTCTAATAAAAGATACCTCTAATAACTAAATCAGAGGCTACCAATTAAACTGTATGTAGTAAGAACGTATGCGAGTAAGGGACTTCAGCAGGGTTAATTTGACTGGATTGAATATTGTGAGTGAGTCGGTCAGGCGAGGGTTATTCACTTTTTAGACTCACACTGTCTAAATCCAGTAGTTAGTTTTTATCTTAGAAGCTTGATAAAGAAGTGCTGATCAAAAATAAATTCTACTTACTTTGTTCGACCTCTTGACTATCAATACCGATAGTCGTTAAAAGTGTGGGATGTGATAGTGGAAAATGTGCCATGGAATGTAAAAAAGTCTTTTGGCAAAGTTTCATTCCGATCTTAAATTTTCTAATGGAAGGATTGGAAGAGATGTACGGGTGGTGTGGTGGCTCTTCGATTTCTCAACATATAGGATTTATATGCATAAAATAACTTTTTCATACCCCATTTTTCTCGACTTAAATATACTAAGTGACATAGAAAGAAGAACACCCAGTAATAATGAATTTATTTGAACAATTTTTGGTATACTAGTGTATACGAATTAGATTAGTAAACGATCACAATTTGATAAAAATTAAACTGTTAACTTCTTCAAAAAACTTAATAATGTGTTGGGCATACTTCTAATGAGGTGATCGATTTCTTCTTGAGGTATCTTATCCCATGCTATCTGTCACTGATGCTGCAAAGCCGCTAGAGTTTGTGCAGGGTGAGGTAAGTTGAGTAATCTTCTTCCCATAATATCCCAGACGTGCTCGATGGGCGAAAGATCTGGAGATCTTGGTACAAGGCAACAAAGCAATTTGATTGGCCTCAAAATGAGCCAAAGAAACCCTAGCAACATGAGGTCGTGCGTTGTCTTGTTGGAATGTGCTGTTGGGGATGGTCTGAACATAAGGTACAATATGGGGGTCTACGACCTCCTTGGATGTTGCGCCCAGCCGCCAATGGTACCTATTCACAGAAAATTGGGGATCTTGTCTTTCACCGCGCCGTCTTCTCACCCTTGCACGACCGTCATGCATACCCAAACAGAATCTGGATTCATCACTAAAGACAATTGAATTCCATTCTTGGTCCCAATTTGCCTGTTCTCTACACCACGCTAGACGATAACGTCGATGCTCTGGAGTCAGTGGTAGCACAAAAGGGACGGTATGAAAAGAGCCCAAAGGTTCTTATCCGTCTATAAACGGTTCGCATCCCAATCGGTCTTCCATGTTCTTCAAACCACTGGTCCGCAATCGCCCGTGTAGAAGAGAAGCGGTCCCGTAAGACGGCGATCTTCGCGATCTGTGGTTCTTCGACGACGTCCTGTACCTCTCGCTCTTCGTGTACGGCCCTCTTGGTTCCATGCCCAAACACAGACTGCCACAGTGTTTAAACTCCGTTGCGTTCTAGCGGCTATATCTCTCATAGACAAACCAGCCTCACGCAATCCCACAATTCTACCCCTATCAAACTCGCTTAATTGCCGAAAATTATGGCGTCTTCGCACTGGAGGCATTGTGATTGAATTAAAAAAGCTCTTTGAAATGCAATTTAAATCGCTTAAATGACAACTGTACTTACAAATGCTTAATTCATTGTTTTAGGGCTACTTAATCGTAAGTGTTTTTGAATGAGGTTAACAAAACAACCGCTAGGGCAATATGGCTGAAAAACTGATCGTTTTTTATCTTAATATAAACAAATATATTCTCAAAAAAATTTACAAAATATTCATTATTACTGGGTGTTCTTCTTTCTATGTCACTTAGTATACATATGAATTTTCAACTTATACTAAATATATTTTAAAAAAACTGCACATTTTTAGACATATAGTAACGTGAATAAATAATAAATATAATAATTTAAATAAAGGAGAATCAGACAATATCAAAACTATAGTGTGTTATTTAAAAAATCAGCTATTTTAAAAAGTATGTCAATTGACTGCTTGTTGTATAGAAAAGAACAAATGATAGCTTTACAGGTAGTACTAAATTTGATTTACATCTTCGCAAAAGCTCCGGTTAGTATGTACTGTTAGGTGTTTTTCTCAAAATTTTCATCAAACGCCACAATGAAATTTTGAAAAATAAAGCATTCTTAGCTTTTTACGAGCTGCCAATAAAACATTTAAAACAATGTCCTAAAGAATTGGAACACCCTTCAACAACTAAAAATAATTTTAATCGATGCAGTTTTGAAATGTGGTTTTCTATAGTAAAGCTATAATTGTCAGTCCCACTTCATGCTTAACTCACCCTGTATTTTTCTAAAACAAAAATAAACGTTCTTTCTCTAGAAAAGAATTTGATAAATGCCAATACTATTTCCGTTATCGTACAAGTAATGAATTTTTGTTGTTCAAGTTGGTTGTTTCTTTTTAAAATGAGACTACTTTTATGGTTTTCAAGATAATACTAAGTAACTTAATTTTTAAATGTGCGCCATCTTGAATTTAATAATTTAAAAATTTAATATTTTTCTGCTTTCAATAATGTGCAACATTCTGTATTTCAGGTAAACAGCTGCTTATTTTCAAATATTATATTGTACAAGTAGGTCATGAAACAAATTAAGAGTTGGTGGGAAAAACGAGGAATGTAGTTAAATGCCTTTAAAGAAAAAATTTTTTAAGTTCACAAATGCACTTTTTGCAAATGAGGGTTTTCTGATCATCTTCAGCCAAGTCTACACATTCACGTGTACCCAGAGCCTACATATTTTTCGCGTGTCAGCCACAAAATCTTTCTTGCAAATTTCACAAACTATATTTCTGTTGTAATTGTTGGTGAGGAAGTTGAATAACGTTCTTTATCCACATTAGAAACATTTCTTATAACCTCAAGGGCTTTTATATTTATTTTAAAGGAGTAAGCAACTTTCTAGCTGCAAAAAATTTTTCATAACTTCACGATAACGAAATAATGGATTTTTTCGATAAATTAGTATTTGAATAACTTCGAAAACTGCTCTCGAAATTTTGAGTTTACTTAGTAGATGCTGAACCAAAAATTGCATCTTTATTAATAACGAAAGTAACCATACAATCCTACTCAATTTGGGACATTTTGCTGTGGGTGGACCGATTTCGATGGGATTGCAGGGCCAATTCGGTAACAAAGTCCCTATACTATTAAGGCGCGGATGGTAATAAATCATAATTAGCTTGAAATAATTTTTTATTTTTCTTGTGAAAGCGGTACTTCTACGGTTAAGAAATAAAAACCAATAAATTCTAACCAAAATACGATCATTGTGCCGCTCTTGCAGCAAAAAACCAGGAGAAATGGGGAAGAAATGTCTTTATACTATTTCCTGAATTTTTATCAATAGATGAGATATGGAACCCTATCGAAATTTGGAAAAAATCAATTTTGGTCCCTGCATCAAAATGAAAAAGAAACACAGCACAACTGCCAAAACACAGCAAATTTTGTTTTCGCTGTTTAATTTGTCTCAAAAAGTTGGCCTAATGGTAAGTGAACAGTTTTGGTCTAACAGTAATAGTTACCGAAAAACCCTGCAATCCCATCGGGATCGGTCCACCCGTAAAAAGTTTTTTATAATTAAGAAGGGGGTTTTTGGGGATATGTGTCTAAGGACTGAGAGCGAAAAAACATTAACATTGAAAAACTTGCATAACTTTTATACCATATAATTTTTTTACAAAATTTTGATATAGTAGGCTTTGAAATAGTTGTCAGAATATGTCGTCAAATTTTTATTTTTATTTGAGTCAAATTGTGTTCACAATGGCAAAAGTAGTGGAAGTACATAGATTAATCATTAAAAAATTTGTTGAGAATCCACAATGGTCAGTCGTTCGCATTGCAAAGGAGGCAAAAGTTTGCAGGCAAGTGGCAGCAAAAGTCATCAAGCGGTACAAGGAAGACTTTACCATAACACGGAAACCAGGAAGTGGACGACTAGAGGGTTTTCATTCACCAAAAAGGTGCAAAAGGCAATATCTGCGATGGTTAAGAATCCGCTGATATCGAACCGGAAATTAGCTGCAAAAGTCGACTTGTCGGAAAAGACAATTCGAAAAATAAAAAAAGAGTGGATTTAAGTCCTACAAAGTTCAAACAACTCCAGATCGTAATGCGGAGAAAACATTGAAGCCAAGAAACGAGCCAGAAAGTTGAGAGCAGATTTTTTCCAAAAACGTCAATGTTGCGTGATGGACGATGAGACTTACGTCCTCGCCGATTTTTCTCAACTACCTGGTCAGGAGTTTTATGTTTCCTGTGGACGAGGAAATGTTCCTAAGAAGTTTAGAACTAAAATAAAGTCCAAGTTTCCAAAAAATATCTCGTTTGGCAGGCGATTTGTAGCTGCGGTGAAAGAAGCCAATCTTTCATAACAAATGGAACAATTAACTCCGATATTTACACGAAGGAGTGTCTCCAAAAAGATTGCGGCCTTTTCTGAGTAAACATAAGGTATCCACATTTTTGGCCGGATTTAGCTTCGTGCCATTACAGTAAGCAGACAAAAAATGGTACGAAGAGAATCATGTCGATTTTGTACCCAGGGAGGCTAACCCACCAAATTGCCCTGAGCTTCGCCCAATCGAGCGGTACTGGGCTTTGGTGAAAAGAAGCTTGAAGCAGACAAAAAGGCTACAAAATCGATTGAAAGTTTTAGAAAAATGTGGACCGTAGCGACCAAGAAAGTGTCGAGCACCACCATAAAAGCCATGATGGAGACCATTCCCGACAAGCTCAAAATTTTTATGACGATAAGTCTGATTGATTTTTGTGTTTTTCTTAATTTTTATATAATAAATAACCTATCCAAAACTAAATTTTTTTGAAAATTTATTTAGCGGTTTAAAAGTTATGCAAGTTTTTCAATGTTAATGTTTTTTCGCCCTCAGTCCTTATGGACTGACGACCGACGACCGGCTTTAAGATAGATTTGTTTCGGTTTATTTCAATGTACTAACTTTAAATTATCGGAAAAAACAGTAAGAGTTTCGTGCAGAACTCTACACCGTTCCGATACTAATAAATGTGTAAAAGGGTATTGAAAGTGTGCGTTGACGTAAAATATTTTGATCAAAAATTAAAATTAGCGTCGCTTACAAAATTTTGATAGAAGAAATGAAAAAAAACCGATAGAATAAATAAAACTCTTTTAACAACGGCTAACCCTCAAGCGTGCTTGCTCTCCCATTTAACAAAATCAAAATTTTGCTCAAAAATCAAGAAAAAGAAAAATTGCGTTTTAGAAAAAATAGTACAAATAAACGTTACAGACAATAAAATTTCCAATAACTTTTGTGCAATTACTGTCACGTGATCGTCATATTTCAGTAATACATAATTAGTTATCGAATCAAAAAATAGTTTAACCAAAAGTTGTATATAATTAAATTACAAGCGGTTTTTATTTGAAGAAAAATATGTAAAATAATTGATTTTGTAAGTATTTTAGGAATAGAAAAATAAATCTGTGTTAAAAAGCCTTATTATGTCGAAAATCTAATCAAATCTGCAGAATCTATAAGATAGGTTTAGATAAATAAAATAACATGCTGATTTTATGTATAAAACAAAAAAAAATGTTATGGTTTTACATATAAATTAAAAAAAGAAAATATATATAATTACATTAAATTTTAAGTAAACATACATTACTTTTGTATCCAACATCTCTTTATTATGACGTCATAAAATAATGATATCGATTGAATTATGTAATCTATAAAACACTAGTGGTTTTATGAATCCAATAATTACATTGTTTTATATAATTCAACAGTTTGCATAAAATTTAATAGTTGGTTAATTTAACATAAAAAAATACACATCTCGCAATTTTTCCAGGAAGAGAACTTTTTTTTTTCATTTCCATCAATAGGATTACAAGTGTTGGAACAAACAGATTTTTTTGCAAAATGTTTCTTAAAGAATAATTTACAGTCTAGCAACGAAATCATAGACGTATAAAATTTTCGGGTTTTAATGTTTTTTAAGAACTTACGGAAAAGGAGGCGTTGGATAAAACTATGTATGATACTCGTGTCTAACAGCAAATAAGTGGCTCGATAAATATTAGCCACTCGAGCAAAGTTCTCGTGGCTAAACATTTATCTCGCGACTTGTTTGTTTTATAAGAGACATTTGTATAATAAATCAGTCATATTTAAATATAACCTAACCTAACTTCTTAAGTAAGTAATTTTTTTGGCTTACGTAATTATTAAATAATGAAATGATCTTCCTAAAAATACATTTATAAAGACAAGTGCAAGTCACAGAGTCAAATTTTAAAAGTAAAATTTGTTATAAAATATTTAGTATGAAGTAAAAAAAATAACTCCAAATTTACTGCCAACGCACGTTCACTTTTGTGATTAATTGCATCAAAAATACTAGAAAGTTTCATCATACTCCAGTCATATATCTGCTTCAATGAAGGATATTATTTTTTTTGTAAATTAATCTACGTACCTAAAATAATAAAATGGAGTGTAAACGTGTAAATATGTTCAATTTTTGCTTTATAGTAATGTAGTAAAGATAAACTGCACTTTGTGTTTTCACAACTTGTAACAAACGATCAAAAGACTTAATCAGGATTTATTGTTAATATTGAAGACGAAAGCGCGACCGACCGTTGGTTAAGATGCATTTGCGACAGTACTTGGAAAAGCGCACTATTAAATTGCGGGTTAATCTCATCACAGTTGTTTTTAGATTTAAAGTAACTGGTGAGACGTAGACAATAAACCGAAAAAAAAAAATTTATTGATGCTTCAAAAGGATGATACAAATGTTAAACTATATGAAGGTGTTGTCAAATACACCGAAACAGGAAACATCTGTCTTTCGAAATATTTTACAGTTAAATTTTTTCCTGGATTGTTATGTTATTTGCCTAAAATAGTATTTAAAATTCTTGTTAAACTAAAAATCGTATTGTATGGTATAAAAGAATTACCGTTTGTAGGTACCCAAAACAACTTAATTCCACCTCGAACATCTGTATTTGGGGGTCTTATCTTCCTACCGCAAATCCGCAAATACTTGCAAAGGCACGTTTTGTATGAGTCCATAACAATATTTTATGTAAACAAATTGAACCTAAAAGCAATTGCAATAAACTTTTAGTTTTCTTTAGAGTTTTAAGAAGATTATCTTCTTCCACCTGTGAACGTTTGTACATGCCGCCTACAATAATATGGTTTTATTGTACTCTGTACCTGCGAAAAAGGTGCCGTTTTAAATTATCTTGTCGCATTGAACATGTGTTTAACAATATACCCTTTAGGATTGCATTTGCATTTGTAGTTTACCGAATGACTTCTTCTTGACATCAGACATACGCTATAAAAGATGTAGAGTATGGAGACATCGGACCCTTACTTATGAACCGACATGCCACCCCAAAGACACAGGATTCACGGCATTTATTATGTGGATCTTTAAGGGGGCGTCAAACTATCCACAGCTGTTGCTACAATTTACTATATGATTAAAGAACGACGTAATTCAGTGGTTGAACTTTTCATTTTTAATTAACGGTACAAGTTCGATGGAGACTTTATTTTGAAAAAAATCGGCAACCACTAAAACCATAATTTATTAGTTTAAGTTTTTGTTTAAGTTGGCAAAATATCAGATTTCAAATTAAAGAAAGAGTGTAAAGATTAAAAATTTTAAAACGAAATTTAAGAATTAAAAATACTTTCGAAAAGCATTTAAAATATAGATCCGCTTTATAGGTGATCAACTTAAAAATCAGATAAAAGATTATGCCTCCTTTCGATTCACACAAATAAAACTTCATTTAGTACCTAATAAAATACGAATATTTTTTTTAATTACGCACAGTTGTTAGTAGTTCAACTATAGTAAACAAAAACTAACTCAGATATTTTCATACAGATTAAACGTAAGTTAAAATTAATTATGGAATATGAAAAAAATTTAGACGAACATCACATGTTGACGTATACCGACATAAAAATTGTCTCTTATAAAATAGATTAAAACGTTTGATCGCTCGATTTAGATAAAACTGTAGTTAAACAGGTAGGCATATTAAATTTTCATTGACTTTCTACAAGTTAAATTCCAACTTATAATATTTAAAACAAAATTTAAGGTTGAGATCAAGCTGCAACAGCCATGCTTAAAAACTAAAAAGAAAACGTTATTTTGGAAAATTGTTTATGAAATAATTAAGGGCTAATTAGATGCAAATTAAATGTTCTATTGTCAAGCTAAGTGTTTTCTTGGTCTTATCTTTATGATTTATATATTTTCGAACAAGTGGAGTAGATATTCTATAATCTATACTCTATAATATACAGGGTGTCCCTAAAATGTGTGGACATCACTTAACCACAGATTCCTGGGCTCAAAATAAGATGATTTAACTTAACTTACCTATATCCAAAAGTGCTTCGTTTAGCCAGTATTCTGATTCAAAGTTCAAAAGAATTTTTTTTATTTTGCTTATAACAAAAGAACGGTTTTGTCGATTTTGATGATATTTGGTATTGCACTCCTTACAGATGTAGGTCATCTTTTAAGGTGATATTAGTTATTGTCAGTGGACCATTAGTATACGAAACACGGGTAACCCGGCAAAAACCACTCAAAAACTTTTTAATGTTAAGACCAATAACTTTTCAAAAAATAGTTTCAGAAAGAGACATTCAATACTAAACTTTTTGTTACTTGGTTAATTGATGAGATCTTTTAAGGTTTAGACACAAAAAAATAAAATCTGAGGAACCGCGTACTGCATTTCTTAAAACAGATATTATCTAGCAGTCTGGTATTCTAAAAAATAAATGACGATAAGGCATTTGTTTTGATATTTATTAGTGACAAGTAGGTATGTACTTTACCAGATCTACAGTAAATGCTCAGTGTGACCACCACCTTCCTGGATGCAAACGTTGATTCGACGCAAAAAATTGAACTGTACTCGGTGTAACATTTCTGCATCATTCTTAATGGACTGTGAAGTGTTCTGTACTCTGGCCCAAAGTTCGTCCTGTGTGTTTATAGGACGAGAATACACTTTGCTCTTTAGAGCTCCGCACACAAAAGAATCGCAAATATTTAAATCTGGTGAACGAGGTGCCCATTTTGCAGGAGCATCAGCTCTTCTGCTTATCCATTTGTTAGGAAACTGTACATGAAAATGATTCCGAACGTTCAATGTTGAAAGTGGCGTTGCTTGATGACATGTGGATTTTCATCTGCATACACATGTTCGTTGTGCAAATTTGTCATACCCCTCCTCGTGAAACATGCCTCGTCAGTAAAGAGAATTTTGCTATTAAAATTGACATCTTCAGCTCTTCTTTCTTGAATGAACCTACAAAACTTAAGACGCGCGATGGTATCAGCTGGCAAAAGCTCCTGGACGTTTTGTACATGATAAGGATATAGCAATTGTTCTTTAAGAACTCTATGAGCAACATTCTTTGAAACGCCTGCTTGCAATGATAAGCATCAAGCACTTACTTCTGGATTTTCTTCTACTATTTCCAGAATTTGTTCTTCTAACCTGGGTGTGCGAATTGTACGAGCACGTCCACGATCAGCTGTGATCGATGCAAGGTTTCCTGTTTCGCAAAGGCGTCTTTCAATGTTTGGAAAAGTTTGACGATTGGGCACTCGACGATTTGGAAATTTTTCGTTGTACACTCTAACACTTCTCCGACAATTTCCTTCGCAATATCCTAAAACCATCAACATATCCGTTTGCTCAGCATAAGTGTAGTTTACAGCCATCACTACGTAAATAACGAAGAATATTCACTGCTAAAGATCACTAGCTAACACCAACAGCAATTTGAGTCGCTTCACAATTGATAACCAATAACTATTATCATTTATGTTTTAGAATACCAGACTGCTAGATAATATCTATTTAAGAAATGCGGTCGCGGTTCCTCGATTTTATTTTTGTGGGTAAACCTTAAAAGATCTCATCAATTAATAAATAACAAAAAGATTACTATTGAATGTCTCTTTCTAAACTATTTTTGAAAAGTTATTGGTCTTAACATTAAAAAGTTTTTGAGTGGTTTTACCGAGTTACCCGTGTTTCGTACACTAATGGTCCACTGATAATAACTAATATCACCTTCAAAGATGACCTACATCTTAGAGTGCAATACCAATATCATGAAAATCAAAAACGTTCTTTTGTTATAAGCAAAATAAAAAAATTTCTTTTGAACTTTGAATCAGAATACTGGCTAAACGAAGCACTTTTGGATATAGGTAAGTTGGGTTAAATCATCTTGTTTTAAGCCCAGGAATCTGTGGTTAAGTGTATCCACCTTTAGGGACTTGTATATAAAGAGTAAACTGAGCAAAATCTAAAATTGTTACACTTTTAAATTAAGGGCTAATTAGATGCTATTGTCAAATTAAGTGTTCAATGTTTTTTTTTGGAAAAACGTGTGTGGTTCCAGCTAGGTATCAAGCTGTAACAGCAAATAAAAACTAAGAAGGAATAATTATTTTGGAAAATTATTTATGCAAGAATTAAGAGCTAATTAGATGTTAATTAAATGCCTCCTTGTCAAATTAAGCACTCCATGTTTTTTTGGTAAGGATTTTATCATGAGCTCAAGCGATTTACCCACAAAACAATGAGTAATTGTTGAGAGTTTTAATTAGCATCAAATTAATCTAAAACCCAAAACTAATAAAGCACTTAATTTGACAACAGGGCATTTAATTAGTATTTAATTAGCTTTTAAGTTTTGAGGAAACGAGTATCCAAATTAATTTTTAGTTGCTTGATCTCAAACTGGAACCGCCACACATTTTACCAACAAAGCATCGAGCACTTAATACGGCACTTAATTATCTCTAATTCTGGAATAAACAATTTTTCAAAATAATGTCTCCTTTTGGTTTATAGTTGTAGCGGTTGCAGCTTGATCTCACATTTTCCCAAATTTGTCAATAAAGCATTTAATTAGCATTTAATTAAGCCCTTAATTATGAAGTTTAATAATTTTTGATTTTACGATATTGCGCATAAGAGTTGCATAATCAATGTTCTGAACTTTGATGATGGTAAAAAGGAATTAGACCAAATTGTGAACTATGTGTTTTTATTATTTCATCCACAGTTTACTTTATATATTGTACATGGACATACAATTCTTCACTTCTTTGATAATATATAAATACGGTGGATAATCTCCATTTTTTTAACCAATTTCGTCTGATACGTTGAAAGCGTTTGGTAATTCTCTGAAATTATCTGCATATTTTCTCTAGCTTCAGCTGCTATCTCTGGAGCAGGAGCTGCCTGGTGGTGACAATTTTGGCATATCAAATGTAATAACAGGTAAACGGCGATAATGTTCAACATTAGGAATTTCCGCTCGGGATGAAATCAGCTGGTTGATGTGTCTTTTAAGTACACTATCCTACCTTTGTCTAGTTTCACCAAAATCATACGAATTATAACACAAATTGCGAAATTAAGTATTATTATGACGTAATATAACTCAAATCATCTCCCCTACTAGAAGGTAGTAGTTTTGTTGAAATCTTGGACAAAAAAAATTGCGCCTAATTATATTCTTATGTTTCTCTGAAGATACAATTCAGCAGTTGCTTTCCACATACAAATGGTAGAGCGTGATGGCGGAACAAGATTTTCTGTATTTTTCATTATTGATTCTCCCTTCTAAATATATGTTAATTCTGGGACATATTTTCAGTCAAGTACATTAAAGACAAGTATTAGAGAAAAAATTAAACAAAGACTTTGACATATAGCTTCATATATTAAAAAACAAAAAGTAATTCAAAAACAACAAAAGTAGCTTCCAAAAAGTAACAAATAATTCTGAATATTGCAATAAGTCATATCACCCAATATGTGTAAACTGACATACCAGGGTGTTATAACTCACTTACTTTTTCCACTTTTTAGACAAAACCTTTCCACACCTATCACACAAATTAAGGCACCTGAACAACTCTCATGAAACCATTAAGAACAATGCGCGCACTTAAGCCAGTCATCTTTTTTAATTCTAGGATTATAGTTTTCATCTCATCCTATGAATTTACTTTCGTCTTCTTGGATTGTCTTATTTTCATTTTTCCTCCATCATCATTTCTTTAGCTTCTGCACTTAGCCATATTCTGAACTAAATAATATTGAAGTTACTTAGTTTTGAACGTTTCTTCTTCTTAATCCTGATGTGAAAGGTAGGTACAGGAGAAATATTGTTCAAAATTTTACTAGGTGTGATTTCATTAAATGTAGAAGCAGTCTCTTTTGAACTACTGTTTGATTAATTATTGGTTGTGGCAGCAGATCTTGGTTGCTGTTTTGAGGAACGGTCGGTAGTTTTGATCGGACTCCTGGTTGTAGCAGCAGGTCTTGGCTGAGACGTTATGGAACTATCTACATTATTGACTGGACTTATATCTGGCTTACAATAACGAGGTGTCAGTGGTAATCTAGAACTATATTTGGATTAAAAGGATAAATCCCGCAAGCTCTTAACCCCGATGTTCCATTCTGGACACCAGCTGATTTTGACCATGTCTCCAAATGATGCGATTTATTTTTGTAGGGTTGTTTTTATAAATAGATTACAGGCGGCATTGAAATATGATTTTAATGACTTAAAAAAAGTCGGTTGAGAGGCTATAATGATTGTGTAGTTTGGCTACGTAAACAAAATAAAATAATTTTATTCTGTTTTTGAATATTCAATAATTTACACAGTGGGCTAAAATAAATAATAATTTACTTAGAAATCAAAACTTCATAAATGATATTACATAAAAAACCGTGAAAAGATACCCAACAAATCTGTAATTGACAGTCATCTAACTCATTGAACCATCTCTATATCTTATGGTGTAGGTTGTCGGATGATAAAAACGTTTGGACCCCTAGAACTGGAAGTGGTGTTGCGCCAAACAAAAACTCAAGTATTGGTTGAAGGTAACGTTTCGCAACTCAAGGTGGTTTACTTCCTTCGGTACAACGCCACTTCCAGTTATAGGGGTCCCGACGTTTTTACCATTTGGCAACCTACACCGTACTGTTGCATTCAATATTTTTCTTCTGTATCAGGTAGCTTGAAACGACGTTTAAAAGTATGTACGTTTTGTTCAGCCAAACCATTTATGGTTGGATAACATTGAGATATAAATTTTTAAAAATTCCTTTCTGAAACATTAGGATTGAAAATCTTCGCTGGAAAATTATCTAATACTAAAGTTCTAGGTACTACCCGTGAAAAGAAAAATATTGCCAAGACTGATTGTTAATGCGTCGTACAGATCTTAAGAAGTTATGACTATTAAAAGACCCTGCATAATCTATGTGCATCAAATGTCAATTTTCTTCTAGTTCATTGCATGCATGAACAACAAGTTTGTGTGAATTTTTACGAAATTTTGCACATTCTTTACAACTTTTCACCAAATGTTTGATGTTGTTTCCCCACCAGCATACATATCTTCGTTGTAACTATTTTATTTTAGTTATTCCGAAATGCAATTCAGGAATCTTCTCTTAAACTTTGCAATTTGTTGTAACTCTGTATTTTTTGCAGTTTTTTAGCAATGACCCTTCTAGATAGTTTTTACTTCTTTATTTATTGCGCCACGAAAAGCATTAATTATATGAAATTACAAAACGTAGAAAATTAAACATGATGTAGTAGGTATTATTTAATTTGAAGATCAATAAATGCAAAATTAGACAAAAAACAACAGGTAATGTCAAGTAGGCATCAAATACGAAGCTTTATGACTAATAAATATTTAAAGCTGATTTCTTACAGAAGCATTAAAATCAATTTCATATACAATTGGTATTATCTTCCACTTATGCCAATTCAAAAAGATTAAAACTCAGGTGTTTTCAATGAAAATAAAAAGTGACACTCCTGTTTAGCTCTTTCTTCTTTTGATACCTCCCTAAATAGGTGGGTGTATTTTTCCAGCATGTCTGTCTCTTCTCCTTCCTTTTTTGTTTCTGATAGTGACACTATGTCCATGTCCATCTTTTCGATTTTTTGTTGTGATTTCTTCCATTTTTCTCTACTGGTTTTTATATTACAGGTTTCAATATTCATTATCCATTTTCTAAGCCTGTGCCGTTTTCTTATAATTCCATCCCTATTCCGAGGCAATCCTTTGGCGTTTTTTTTTTTTATAGAAGTTGAGGTACTGCCCCAGTGCTATAACACCTAGCCTGGAAAACCATGTAATTTTTTATCGGTGTTTTCTTTACCTATACTGACTGTCTTTTCTGGAGTTAAGAGGTCAGTCTTCCCTGTGGTTCTTCCGCCTTCATGACCATTGAGATCTTATATACCTACCTGGTGCTATCAGCATGGTCAACTGATTCCTCGTTTATTCCCGAGGTTGTTACTCCTTCCCTCTCATCTTTTTTCTTCCAGGCTTGGGACCGGCAATGGTGGAGTTGGACATTCGTTTTTTTTGTAGCAATAATTTTCGTGGTGTTCTCAAGAATGACAACCTTCATATGTTCAACAGGAAGTATGCCAAATTATTATCTTACTAATCAGATGTGGAAGAAAAACGATTTATTAATGGATAATGTGATGAACTAACATAACTTATTCAAATTTTTGACAAAATTATTGCGCAAAAGGGTGTTAAACAGGTTGGTTCCGTTACATCCGCAGAGAGGGGTGCGTTGGTCACTCTGGTATTGGCAGTGAGTGCTAGTGGAAATAGTGTCCCGCTAATGTTTGTCTTCCCCCGAGTAAATTATAGAGACCACTTTGTTAACAACGGTCCACCTGGCTGCATTGGAACTGCAAACAAATTGGGATGGATGATTAAGGAAGACTTTATTATTTTATTGTCCCATTTTATTAAACACGTTAGGTGCACAAAAGAAAAGCCGGTTCTGTTATTACTAGACAACCACGATTCTCATCTCTCAATCTGTGGAATTGACCTTTGCAGAGAAAACGGTGTGGTAATTTTATCTTTACCACCCCATTGCTCGCATAAATTGCAGCTCTTGGACAGGTCCACTCAAAAAGTTTATAAGCAGTTTTAGCAATTCTTGGTTAAAAAGCAACCCTAGGAAGACCATGTCGATATACGACATTCCGGGCATTGTAAGAGAAGCACTATCACTAGCTGCCACGCCTAAAAATATTTAGGCGGGGTTTAGGGTCTCTGGAATTTACCAATTCAATCGGCATATTTTTAGCGACGATGAGTTTTTAACTAGTTTTCATCACCTCTCCAAAAATTTACTCCCTTCGCTATTGCAGATCACCAGAAATAGTTCAAGTAGAAATAATATCTACAGGGGATCAAGAGAAATCCAAGAAAGTTGTCGATGCAGCTTTAATATTAGGGTCTGCCAAATTGCAAGAAGCTAATCAAAGACACCTGAAAAATTGCTTGATGCGGGTCCGTCCAAATTACAAGAACCCAATGGTTCCTGTACAACAAAAGCGCTCTATTATAATCAACTTACTTTACAAAATACGCCCAAGCCTGGAAATTTGTCCACATCCCCAAAGCCTGGATGTTCTAAGAATAATATATATTATAGCCCTTCAGACATACGCCCTCTTTCAAAATCTGGAGAGAGAAAAGTAAACCTAAAGGGCCGAAAGCGCCGCAAAGCTGCTATTTTAACAGATACACCGAACAAAGACGAATTACAAGCAGAACCAGAAAAACGTGATGCCAAAAAGATAAAGGAGGCAATAAAACAGATGGATGTAAAGAGAAATATCACTGCTAAAAAAAGAAAAAAAGATTGAGTTAAAAAGTTGTAGACCTGGAATCCAGCGACGATGAGGAGGCGCCATGTTTAATTTGCGCTAAAAATTTTTCAGAATCTAACCCAGACGAAGGATGGATAAAATGCACAAAATGTCATGGGTGGGCTCATGAGAAATGCGTAAGCCCAGAATTGTATTTTGTTTGCCAAAACTGTGATTCGGATGATAACTGTCATGATTCTGATGGTGACTTTTAGCTTGTAACAACTTTCCCCAAAGGTGTTACAACCAACCCTAAAGTAGGGCTTGTTGTTACAGGTTGTATTTTTTTTTGTTGTAGATTAGTAAGATAACATTTAGTTTTTGAATAAGCAACTTTTGAATGTACACTCATGAAATTTAAAACTTGGACACCACAATTTCTGTAAACAAAAGTTTGCACATTGTGAAGCGGGCTTAAGGGTATCATTTACAATTCTAACAGCAGGTAGTCTCAGCAGGGGTTATCTTATAGAAGGACTGTAGAATGAATCATTACACTAAGCACGTTTTAGAAAATAGGTAATTTACGTTGCTTACTTAATTTTTTCTTTAAAGAATATATTTGAAGGTATCGCTAATTAAACACCATAGCTCGATTAATTATCGAATCAAAATTTTGTTTAGGAAATGTTTACAAAATAAAATTAGAAATAATTTTGATTTAAAAAACGTCTACAAGCAATAACTTTTAAATTAAATCAAAAAACTAAACATGGTTATTTGGGTTGACTGATTATTACTTATTTTAAATAAATCTAACCTACTAATTATTGTAAGTTATTAAAAAAAAATCATTAAACTCTCTATTCATAATATTTAGTCCTTACAAAATGTATATTTTATGACGTTTCATTTTTTTCTGTAGTTAATATAAAAAGTGAAAATAAAAACTAAGGCAATTCTTATTGTCAACGTATATATTTAGTTTTTTGACAAGAATTTATTACATAATTATAATTAAGATACCAAGTTATAGTTTAAAATTAAATGAAAACTTTTTTTAAATAAAGGTATTACTATATAAATAAATATAAGAAATCAATAATGGGTGTGACCTCCATTATTATTGATACATTCTTGGAGGCGTCTGCTCATTGACGCTATCAAGGTATCAATATAATTAATATTAATCGTTTCCCATGCGGTATCAATGGCTGCAATTAGTGCATTACGGTTTACTGGTATAAAATTTGGCCCTTGTTGTCTTCGGATAACAGCAAGTATTCGAGCCCAAACATTTTCGATAATGTTAAAATCTGGGCTTTTGCTGGCCAGGGTAACAGCTCCAAGTTATTTGCTTGTATCCAGTTGCGCACAACCTGCGAAGTATAGGGTCATCATATCCCGATAGTTAATTATCGAATGTTCCAAGAAAATATGTGTAAATAGTAAATTGAATCTACTAACGTAACGTTAAGTCGTTAATTATAGTTACATAACTCTCCTTTCATAAGATATAGTTCATATTAATATGCTTATTGTAAAGCTTCGTACACACCTGAACAACAAACCGAGGAACAAACAGAACAACGAACCGAACGGCAATCGGAACATTAATTTGGACGGTGCTACGTACGAATTTTAGAACAGATTCGCAAGTCCTGATTGTTCCACAAACGGTTTGCGGCGTTCCCGCAACTTGTCGGTTTTTTTCTCCGACATCAAAGAAAAATACGCGCGAATGCGTTTGCAGGTTTGGACGAAGCTTTACAACTTAAGCAACAATTTTTTTGGCGAATAAAGATTAGTTTGTGATGTAATATTAGAAACACAAATTTATATCATATAAAATTTATGACATCTTAAAAACCAAGAACGTGTATGTTATTGCTAAGAAATTATTAAGGAAAAAGCGCAATTGCAGTGTAAATATTTATAATTAGATATTTTCGAAAGTTTATAAGTCCTCTATTGTAATCTTAATACTTAAAAGAAAATCCTGTCCATTAGCATTATAAGGAAATGGCTTTTACTTTATGAATAAGTTTCAATAACAATAGAATATCCTTGTTTGTTTAATTTACTTCCTTTGAGTCATATTGCTCTAAGGGTTGTTACATTGGTCATTAGAAGTATGTAATAAATAAACAATTACCTACTGTTTGAGAAGGGGTAGTGTGAACCAATAAATAAAGTAAGAAATGTAAATTCCATTTTAGTTTAAAATTTCAAGTGTTGTGAAAATGCCACCTCATCTCGGTGCTGATTTGAAAGCGCGGATTGTTTCGGAATTAGCGGCGGGCCGTAGCGTGCGTGAAATTTCACGTATGTTAGATATACCAAAAAGCACCGTAGGGCATTACCGAGTAAAATGGAATCTTGAACACACTTTGGAAAGAGCCATCGGAAGTGGTAGACCTAAAGTATCTACACGTGCTCAAGATCTCGAGTTGTTTCATTACGTAACAGAACAACCATTTGCTACATACTCCAGGGCTATAGCAGATACACATTTTCCGGATGCCGTATAACTGCACAAAAAGATTAAAGGAGATGGGAATAAAGAAGTATAATGCTGCTGCGAAAGAAGTTCTCAGTGACGAAAATATGAGACGTCGTCTGGAATTTGCAAGGCGATATGTGAACGAACCTTTGGAATTTTGGAATCGAGTGATTTTTAGCGACGAAAAAACGTTCAATAGCCGCAACGATGGACCACTAAAAGTTTTTAGAATGGAAGGAACTCGTTACGAAAATAATCACATATGTCCTAAAAAAACGAAGTGGTTATTTTTCTGTGAATGTGTGGGGTTGGGTTAGCGCGCGGGGTCCAGGAGTTTGTTGGGCTATCGATGGACGTCTTGATTCTGCTGCGTATTTAGATATTTTGGAAACTATTATGAAACCTTCAGTCGAAGTGTTTTATCCAGACGAAGATTATATTTTCCAACAAGTAAGTATTCTTATTTCACTATACTTTCTCCAAAAAATAGTTCGGGATCTGTTGAATTAACATTTTCATAATGTATTTTTGTTGTTAAAGGACAACGCCCATATTCCGTTGTGCGCAATTGGATACGAGAAAATAACTTGGAGCTGTTACCCTGGCCAGCAAAAAGCCCAGATTTTAACATTATCGAAAATGTTTGGGCTCGAATACTTGCTGTTATCCGAAGACAACAAGGGCCAAATTTTATACCAGTAAACCGTAATGCACTAATTGCAGCCATTGATACCGCATGGGAAACGATTAATATTAATTATATTGATACCTTGATAGCGTCAATGAGCAGACGCCTCCAAGAATGTATCAATAATAATGGAGGTCACACCCATTATTGATTTCTTATATTTATTTATATAGTAATACCTTTATTTAAAAAAAAGTTTTCATTTAATTTTAAACTATAACTTGGTATCTTAATTATAATTATGTAATAAATTCTTGTCAAAAAACTAAATATATACGTTGACAATAAGAATTGCCTTAGTTTTTATTTTCACTTTTTATATTAACTACAGAAAAAAATGAAACGTCATAAAATATACATTTTGTAAGGACTAAATATTATGAATAGAGAGTTTAATTGTTTTTTTAATAACTTACAATAATTAGTAGGTTAGATTTATTTAAAATAAGTAATAATCAGTCAACCCAAATAACCATGTTTAGTTTTTGATTTAATTTAAAAGTTATTGCTTGTAGACGTTTTTAAATCAAAATTATTTCTAATTTTATTTTGTAAACATTTCCTAAACAAAATTTTGATTCGATAATTAATCGAGCTATGGTGTTTAATTAGCGATACCTTCAAATATATTCTTTAAAGAAAAAATTAAGTAAGCAACGTAAATTACCTATTTTCTAAAACGTGCTTAGTGTAATGATTCATTCTACAGTCCTTCTATAAGATAACCCCTGCTGAGACTACCTGCTGTTAGAATTGTAAATGATACCCTTAAGCCCGCTTCACAATGTGCAAACTTTTGTTTACAGAAATTGTGGTGTCCAAGTTTTAAATTTCATGAGTGTACATTCCAGTTTTATTTTAAATAAAATAAAGTTTAAAACAAAGCTTTAAAAAATGTTTTTTGTCAAAATTGTAACAACCAACTCCGGTCTCCCCCTACGTCTTGACGTCTAATTCTAAGGAAAAAATTTTAAAATTAACAGTAAAGCGTTAAAAATTCTCAGTTAAAAAAAATTAACATTACAGACAGATAAAATCAATTAAACAAAACACTTAAAATTTCAAAATTTAATTACGAAATTGAGTATTCGCCATAAAAAATAATTCAATTTTTATAAAAGCAAAAATAAAAACCTCCAGTTATAATAAAAAAAAAACATCGAAAATTTCAAAATCTTAATGTGTCAGTAGTAATTATTTTCGAACAGCGTTCGAGATATTTTTGTCTTAAATTAGTGGAAGTGATTTGTTTTTTGAATGTTTATTTACGTTACCGCACTAAAATATCAGTTTAGATTACTGTTATGTTCAACTATAAATATTTTCCGATTTAATTAACTTAATTATTTTGAATGCGAAAAGGAAATCCATGAAAAAGTCGAGTTTTCTGAGGTGACGTCAAAGAAACCGGAAGTCGGTGGGCTCCCGCGGATATTCGGCAATATTTGTTTCTTTGTTGCAGCTGCTGCGGTGGCGCCATTATTGATGACAGATGCTAATTAAATTTTTCACGATTTGAAATTTCAAATTTTTCCTTAGCATGGAAATGATTGTAATGATCATATTCGAGACTTGGTACTTTTTTTTCTGGAAATTTGATAACGTGAAAATAAACCTCCCGCTGTGGAGTTTTTGTTGCAATCTTAAGTTGTCTCACTTATTAAGATTAATTACTCTGGTAGAGAATAGAAACATTCATGAGAAGGGTAGCTGACTTTGAATTATGCATTTATTTTGCGGCAAACGTATTTAGAGCATGCTGGTGATGTTTACAATGACAATTCAATTTTATTATTAATGTTTGGAAAATGCTCCAGTCCAAGTCTATTTTGGAAACGAAAGTTATATGCACGTATTTTATTTACTATGTATCCGTAAAAAGTCATTCGTACATTTTTTGTTCCTATAAGAGGATAAAAGCTAGACACCGTGTCAATGTGGAGTCGTAAAATATGCCCTTACAATTCTTCGCTAAAGTCAAGTTTCAGTTCCCATTGTTGCTAAAGACGCGGTGGTATTTAAATTAAGCAACGCTTCATTTAGAAATTCGTATAATGTAAACATGTTTAATGCCAACATTATTATTGATTTAGAATCGGTACCAATTTAGACCTTTTTACACAACCGTCATTGAAAAGAGTATGGTTGTAAATTTTGCGCAAAATGTAATTGAATTATTCTGTGTTATGAGGTTAAATCTATATTGTTCTGCAACAATAATCTAATGTACCAAGATTACATCAAAAGTAGAACATCTAAGACAAAAAAAAATGATATTTATTTATTTTTTCAGAAAAAAACGAAAAATTCAATTTGCTTATAATGAAAACTTATTGCGTATTAGCGAATCAGAATCATTTGACCTTTGCTAAAATGCAGACATTACAGATCATTTACTGTTGATGAATTAAAAATAGAAATTTAATGAACGATGTAAAGTCGAATTTTTTCGACATCTAGTAGTTCAGTTGTAATAAAGTAAACCCGCTTTAATCTTTTTTAAATATATTTACATATCAATTACTGAATAATTTTTGCGAAAAAATTTTTAAATTTTTAAAAAGTTTTACTTTGTAGATTTTTAGTACCGATTGTTGAGCAAATTGTAAAACTTACATTTGCTATCGAAGAATTAATTAGATTGTGAATGAACATATATTTACCCAAAACAATTTTGTTTCACAAAACTTACTAAATTTATAAAATCACACTCAAACCGACTTCCAAATCTGTATTCAACAATAAAAACAAGTAAACTATAATTAACAAGTCTGCACATCACAACTCACACTTGAGTGATAGAATAATTAAAGTATTTAAAATTTTCAAAAACTAAAAGCTGTTGATCATCATTATTCATTAAATTAGTTGTGTGTTTTTTATTGCCTTAAAATATGATATTTGCGGTAGATACAACAAAAAACCGTGAAAAAATTAATTTGAAACCAATTTTATTGAATAAAATCTGTATATGTATCAATATAAGTTATTTTTATGAAAATGAATGTTGTTTGGCAAAGTGCAACTGCGTGCAACGGCAAAAAAAAATTATCAATTTACATAAAATTAAATTTTGCTGTGCGCTTTGTGTATGGCAAGTCAAACACAACATAATAAACATTCAGCAGGATATCTCTCTGAATATTTTGATTTTACGTCAATTGGACGAGATCAATTGGACGCGTGAAAATTAGACGATACAGACAATAGTACAATTGAAACAATAGGTTCCTATCTTATCACTCTTTCAGGCGATGAACGTGCTAAATATTTTCTACTGCAGCGCATAAGCATCGCCATGAAACGAAGAAATACCACCAGCATTCTAGGTTTGCAAGTATGCATAAAAAACAAAATAAATTTCTTTTAGATACATAACACTCATTGTAAGTAGTAGTTGCATACATTGTTTAATAATTAAAGTTTTCTTTCATAATTTTATTTTGTAAAAATGCCGCTCATACCAAAAAAAAGCAACAATAAAAAAAATTTGATAGCATGGTGAACTGATCACACCTACCAACCAACACCGTTTACCCCAAAATCACATGAAAACATGTAATTTTTTTAAGAAGAAAATTGTAATAACTGTAACCTACCAACCATTATCTAACCAATCACAAATCAGAAACAACTGATATTATCGCGACAATTTAATTCATCTGCCAAAAACAATGCATTTTAATATACGTTTTGTCATTTTGATATTGGATAAATTGCAAGTAGGTATGTTTACAAATGGATAAACCCCTTGTTGATGTTTTCATGGTAATTAGAGTTATTTTATGTTTTCGTAATGTTTAATACAAATGTAGTGTTTACTAATTTTTAATTAAATGATTAATGAAATTGTCTTATCTAATACGGTTCGGGCTTGTGTTTATACCCGAAACAAACTTTCATTTTGACAAAACCTCGAGCTTTGTTGTTTATAGGTAATACGACTCGAGCAAATAACATAGGTAAAAACATTTCTTTCGATAAGCAGAATGTAGACAATAGTAGCTACTTATTGTAAATCCTTCTTTTCATTATTGTCGTTATTTTAAAACCTATGGTAATTTCCTGTGTTTAACAGTAAAACATTTTTTACGATAATTTATGATTAAGATGGTAAAATGTATTAACAATTAAATTAAATAACTGCTAATAATAGGCATTAAACTTAAAACGCAATTGCTAATAAAGCAAGTCCTTCAATATTGTGTTTTGAAGTTTTGCTAAATTTGAATGTTATAATTAAATGATTGTTTATCGGTACATCTGTTTATATTCACAATAAAAATTAATAATTTCAGAAAATTTTCACTTTCTTGTTAATTAAAGTTTTATTAGACAACATAATTAAAATAGTGAGAATAAGTTTGAGACTATTTCTAGAGAAATTGATAAAAAATCTAAAAATAAAAAACAAAAAACTTATCCGTTGAATGTTAAAAATAAACGTGGAATTGTAGCATCGGAGCAGGATTAATACAAGAAAATAATTATATCCATACAATAAAGTTGACCTAAACTGTTCACCCTATTCTTTGTTAGATTGTAAATAATGTAGGAAGGCTACTAATCTTTAAGTAGATATGTTTATTTAACTTGTAGAAGCAAAGTGTTCCGATTTTGTTTGCTTAATGATACATTTTGTTGTTAAAATGAAATAATTTTAGGTTAGGTATCTAATTTGTATTACAAGCTTCTGATCTGCCTTTACTGTTGCAATAAAGAAATTTTAGTAGGAAAGTAATTTTAATTTTAGAACAGACCCATTTAATTTTTGTGGTAGTAATTCTTTAAAATAAACGATCAATGTCTTTGGCCTAAAAAAATGTAATAACATGTTTTGATTCTTTAATTAATGGGAATCGTTATGGTAGTCTCCAGATTTTGTAAAAACCAATAGTCCATCTTCACAAATCCGTTTAGTTTGAGACTATTTCTAGAGAAATTGATGAAAAATCTAAAAATAAAAAACAACAAACTTATCCGTTGAATGTTAAAAATAAACGTAGAATTGTAGTATCGGAACAGGATTAATACAAGAAAACAATTATATCTATACATTAAAGTTTACCTGAACTGTTCACCCTATTCTTTGTTAGATTGTAAATAATGTAGAAATGTTAGTAATCTTGAAGTAGATATGTTTATTTAACTTGTAGAACCAAAGTGTCCCGCATAACATTCTTTATTAGTTAAATTAACAATATTATCAAAAATACTTATTGTCTAGCGGACAGAATATGATGAAATACATGAATGTTCGAACTTTTTTAAATCGATAAGAAATAATTTCTTTCATATTCTGCTAGACCACAAGTACCAAACATCTTTGGAAACAGCTCATTTTATTAATCTAAATATTAACAATCTGCAGGGTGTTACATTTAAACCAATTGCCGCTAGACAATAAGTATTTTTGATAATATTGTTAATTTAACTAACAAAGAATGTTATGCGTTACTTTATGAGCACACACAAAACTATTATATTTTTGTTCACCCTGTACCAATTAGAATCAATATGTGATACATTTTGGAATCAGCTCAGCTAGAGTAATCCGAAAATTGAAACAAAATGGGGGTGTTCCATTTAAAAAAATGACGGTGACGTCATTACTCGAAAGTAATTCACCCTGTATATTAGATTATTATTTTAAAATACGGTAAATTAAAATCAAAAATCGACGTGTTTCAGGATTATTTCTTAAAATGGTCTGTTTAGCTAAAAATGAATTTGTTCCATTCTTTACGGACACACTGTAGAATGTAAATAAGAATAAATAATAACAGCACAGCAATTGCATGACGGAATATAGGATCGGTTCAAGCGCCAGTCACGACAATGACGAGAAAAACAGCAGGGTAAAGAAATATCAACCAAAATGATGAAAAAACAGACAATCCATATAAAATAAATAAATAAATCAGTTAATAAACCATATATAATTGTTACACTGTATTTACTTTTGAAACATGAAGAAATTATTAAAAAACGACATAACAGTAATTATTATTTTTTGATAATTCATAGTACGTAACGTAAAACGACAAACATTAAAGATGAAATATTGATAGTTTGAACAAAAAGTATTGCCTCCTTTTTAATTATGACCATGGTTTATGGTTTTATTTCTTCCCTAAGTTCCTTCATTTCAGATGATTCTGGATTATGCTAGTGTTACTTTACTGTACTCGTAGAAGTCCCATTGCAAAAGAAGAACTACTCAGAATTAGTTTAACTGTTGCATGTTCTATACCCTTCAATGTAGATGGTTCACTGTTACATAAGAGGACAAAAAGTCTACAGTGAAAAATAAGTTTCCATTAAATGATAGAATCCCAAAGTCGGTTGGGCCATCAAAAGAAGCATTCGGGGAGTTTTAATTCATTAAGCACTACTACCCGACTTTCGTCGAAGGGTTTTTATTAGTTTTTTTGAACTAACTGATTATGTTAGTTTAGTTTTTTGAAAGAACATGGTTTTTTGATTTTTGATTATGCTAGTGTTGCTCTACGAAGACTTTTTTGAGAACACTTAAAGAAGCTAGTTTTGGGAAATGGTAAAATTTGTTCCGGAAATATATGTCTGATGCTTTAGAATCCCACTATAGAGAAAAGCTATTTGGAATTGGTGTAATTGTTGTAGGTTCTCGTATATCCTTCAATGTAAAAGGTTTACTGTGACATAAAAACAGTTAATGTTTTCTCACGCTTAGTCAACATTTACACATTCATTGGACACTTATGCTTATATCTTAATTTTAAGGGCGCAAAGGCGCCCACATCAACAAGTTGTAGTCGGTAATATGGGTTTTGTGATTATCCACGACTACGGGACACGGTTTTCTGAGCCAAGGATGTAATCTAATCACTAGGATTGGCTAATCCAAGAGATCCTTTGGGTCCAAATTATATCTTTGTGGTAAACGCTGGAAATTGTTACCAAATCCTCCTCTCAGCTGACGTTGCTTGGACCCACTTGTTTAGCACTTCTTACTGCTAATACTTTTGGATGATCATCATCATTCCAGATCATAGTGGTTGAAATCTATGCTTCTGCAAAACCCGCTCGAATTTGTTGTAAGCATTTGTTGATTGGGCGCGATAATGTGGAATTTTATGGTTTCCTAAGGATAGCGTGGAGTTTCCTTTGTATAAATTATTACTCTGTAGCAGTTCTGTAGCATTTTGTTTAGTATATATATATTTTTTTACGATCTTTATCAGAAATTGAAATAGGCACAACAAATGCATTGAAACAAAACCTTAGAAACGTCATACTAATCGTTTAAATTTAAAAAATAATATGCCGTTAGAAAGATAATTTGATGGGTTTTAAAATGATATGTCACTTGAACCCTAGTGCTATTTAAAATTTTTAGGGCGCATGACGCCCCCGCCTAGGGGTTAAATTGACAAATGTCAAACTAGTCTAGTCAATTGTCCCCGTCGAAAATAAAATTGACCTGTTCGAGGGTTTTTTGAAAAAAAGATAGTTAAACGCCCAAAAACGTATCTGTTTCGTTTTCAAAAACCCACCCGGTATATGAATTATGAACTAGACAAAAAACAAAACATTACAATAATCATTCAACTAAAAAAAGGAAATAACGGAAAACAAAGTGAAAGAAATCCAAGTGATATACAACAGCTAATAAATAGATTTCAATTTCAATATCAACATTTGTCCAAAATGTACATTTTGTATCTCAAATAAGCTGTAACTTTTTAATATTTGTAAAAGTTTCTTTTAATTTAGTGTAATTTTAATTTCGATTTTTGAAAATTTATTTCAGGGCATCATTTTTTTCGTTGCAAGTTCTATACTTTAAAACTGCCTAAAACATTGTCAAAAGTGAAAAAACAAACATTTTTTCAAGATTGATTTTTGGTAAATTTTACGAATTTTTCATTGTTTATTTAAATAAGTAAGAAAACCGAGAAGAATTAAAAATAAATTAACACAGGAATATAAGAAGAATTTTAAATTAGAAACATTTGGAAGAGACAAACATTAAAAAAAATATCCGATATGAAAATTATAATAATTGTAGCAAAAATGGCAAGAACATCAAATAATATTTAAAAATATAAATTCAAGAATAAGAAAAGAAGATTGGATTACTTATAAATATGAAATTGAAAAATAACTTTAACAAAAAATATTAAAATTAGGATTGAAGTTGGTGGGGTAATTTAAACATGAACTCCACATCGCCCCGATATTACAAACGTGTAAGAGCCTATAAAAAGTGTACCGCGAAGTAATTCATAAAATCGAATGTTGACCTTATTCAGAAATTCAGAAGTTATTAACGGCCAAAATTGAAGCCTGTGACAACAATTATTGCTTAGGAAATTAAACCAAAGTTAACATAAAACGGGTATTTACAAGTGCGCTATAAATATAAACTACATAAGAACCGGGGTCAATTCTCAAATACCCAGACGGCCATTAAGTCTTAAAAATTTTGCCGAAAAATCTGTTTAGAAAAAAATTGTCCACATAGAAGTTGTGGGAAATAAAAACAATTTTTTTCTTCAATAAAATTAAATATTATTTCTTTATTTTTAAAAAAAATTTTAAAAAAATAAATTTATTTAATTTTTATAATAATTTAAATAATTTTAATTTTTTTTTTTTATATTTTTAAATATTTTTTTATTTTTTTTTTTTAATTTACAACAATTTTTGCATCATAATTTTGTTTGTATAATTAATATTCTTAAAGTTGCTTAAAACTTGAATTGTAATTAAATTCTTGAAAGGTACTACTAAGTTTTATCCTAATCGGACCAACGGTTTTTGAGAAATCGTGTTGAAAGAAAAAAAATTCAATAAAAGTTGTAGATCATGTAATTTACAACAATTTTTGCATCATACTTTTTTTAATAATAATATTTTTAAAGATATCGAAAACTTGAATTATAAATAAATTCTAATGTAAGTAGGTACTAAGTTTTATGATAATCGAACTATGTAGTAGTTTTTGACTACCATATAAATTTTTCTACTAAACTAATTGCTAAACTTTCCGCCTTATTTCAATCTCAATTTCTAGTGCCAATAATTACTTCCGTTTAAAATTAAGTTTTCTTCTTTTTTCATCTTGTCTTTATTGAACACAAATATTTACTTACTTTTTCAAATTTTATACCACGTGTTTTAAGTGGAAATTTCTATGTCTATGGCACACATTAGTGTAAAATTTTCTTATCAAAATATCTCTCGTGTGTAAATTAAAGTCCTAAATTTTTTTCAAGTACCATAATTAGTACAATTAAATAAAAACCAAATCTACAAAATAATAAGGAACAAAAATAATAGTTTTAATGTAACCATAATCCTAAATCTTTCACCACTTTTGGACACTTCAAGTTACGGTACAGTTGAACCTAAAATAAATCACTAGGAACACTATTGTTTCTAAAAAATTATCAGTAAAGCAGTACTCCGAACCCCATTTGAAATAAACTTAGAAACACAGTGATATGTATTTAAAACTTAAAAATAATAATACATTATAAAAAGTATTGCGTCAGTAAATGTTTGTAAAGTTTATTTAAACATGCATTTACCCAAAGTTACTTATTTTCGTAGTGGATACCGGTAAAAAGCATAAGTTATCGTTGTAATTACATTTTGTAACTTATTTATTTATTTTGCGAAAAGTAATTTTGACATTAATTACACGAAGAATTTAATTTAAGTTTTCTTCTGTATAAATTATCGCAATAATTTTCCGATGTTGACAACAAAGATAATAAATTAAAATCACGGAATAGTTTCTTAAAGCTTCTAATTGATTTAACAAATTGCCAAGATTAATATAATGACAAATTTTTATGCAGTTAACTAGTATAACGCGTCTTTTTATAGTTTGCACATTCCGGTGCTCTTCTTCACCATATATAGAAAAAAATGGCAAGCTTCATAGCACGATAAGAGGTTTCATTGAAAAACTATTTGACGTGTGTGCAATAAAGATAGAAGTTTGTATAAAAACAGTGCTTTAAAGATGAGCCGACTCCATGCACATGAAAGAGTGGGTAGGGATTGAAACTTACCTCTTATTGGTTAGGAAGATATTTAAGTTGTCTTTGCTTTTTCGTTGATTTCTGGATTTAGCGACATTACGCTTAGAACAGTGTGAAAGTTGTTGCGATGTTTTATTGACGAATTCGAATTCGGAATTTAGTGTTAAAATGTACGAAACGCGTAGTGATTCTTCGTCTCCCGTTTATCGCCAGCTATCTCCTCAACATAGTGATCAATATTCGCCAATGCGACTAATGGATTTAACAAATTCTAGTGAAAAATACTTTCCGGTCGGTCTTCCACCTGACATTCAACAAATGCCCTACGAAGCTTTTAGTAGTTACCAAAGAAGTATCGTCGCTGCTGGGTATCACGCGTTGGACGCTAAGTTTTTTCAAGAAACTTATCAAAGGAACGAGTACGACGATGATACAAGAAACGATTACACGTCGCATTTTCCGCAAGTTTCAAATAATGACTATTCCGAACCCGAGGATTACACGCGTAGACCTATTAAAGTTGAAATTGAAGATGAACCACCGATGGTTCATGTAAGAAATGTGGGGCGGAAAAGAAAAAGCGTAATCGATTCCGACGACGAAAATTCCTGCCACAGCATTACAAAGACGAAATCGCGCCGAAAAACGCCGCAAAGCTTCGAAGATATTCAAAATCAGAGGATAATGGCA
>JALBCR010001210.1:0-121850 GCA_030710515.1 Abscondita cerata
TATTAATTTAAGTAAAATGTGTGTAATACGACATCTCGTGTAAAACATTGACACGTATGAATAGTATAAACTAAGAAAAATGCCAACAGTGAATTGTATCGACATGTGTGCGTTTAAAGTGCATAGCGCTATCTACGCGACAGCTTTAATGCTTGAAACACACGTGTGTCGATAAAATCAAGTAAAACTTGTACAGAAGCATAACACGCAACGAAAAAGAACATCTGATGCAGCATTTCGCTCTTATTATGAGCTCATCAGAGGTGTATACTTAAGTGCGGTATACAACTGTACAAGACGGCGGTTGGTCTTTTAAACTCTCGTGGAGCAATGAACAATATTAATATTTCTTCGTTCTAAGAAATTGTAGAGTGTTCAGCAGAGAAGATATGATAAAATTCTTAAGTGAAGCTCCAGACGACTATTCTTGCTAAGAAAAAAGACGTAACTATGTTTTTTTTGAAAATGTATTGAAACTGTCTGTTGATTCCTTGTTTATTTTGGTGTATTAAAAGATGAGCTTTTAATACACTTTATAAAAGAACTCATGGGTCAATCAAGATTTGTATTGATCATTTGCGTTAATCATTTTAGATGGGTCTAAAATATTTGTCTTAAAATGCTTACACCTGAAAATAGAGATACGGCTTTTGCTTAGCAAGGCAGTATTACTAATGCACGGCAATTTTCTCGCTCTTGCACGCACTATTGCTGCTCCTTCTACTCATTGGCGAACAACGTTGGATTGCAAGAATTAAAAGTCAATATAACTTTTGGTCCTTTAAGCCGGATATTGGTTTCGAAAAAAAAGCCACTTTTGATGTTAAAGAGAAGCATCAAACCGTGACTAATTATACGTACAAAAATACAAGATTCGTTACATTACTCTAACATAAGCAGGGGCGTGCTTTTAAGATATTTCCAATTTAACTTGATAGATTTCAAATGCCTACATTTTTATTATTATTTGCTTTGATTATAACGTAAATGGCGCTGTAATGTACGTGCAGGTTTGAAATCAAAACTTTCAAGGTTTGAAACCTTTATTTAAAAAACAAACAGAAGATTGCATTTCATCATCTCAAATCTACATCAGCATTCGAAGGGTTTTTCATTTACAAAATGATGTCAAAATTGGACAGCATTACTGTTAGGACTTCGAGAAAGAATGTACAGAATTTTCAAAGGTCGACTATTTTTCAGTTTTTTTCAAATGCGTACCTCTTGAGTACTTGAGTCAGTGGAGCATCGCGGAACAAAGTTTATTTCAACAAGTCAATATCTCGTTCTTTGATAACGTCTGTACCGTCGAAATGTCTACTTTATGCAGGAGATCATTTGCTTTTTCAATGCGATAAATTAAAATGTATCAATAAATAATAGATTGAAGAATATAAAGCTCTTAAATATTGCCTAAATTGCATAGGGAAAGGACACATCGTTACTGATTGTCGTTATACATCTACAGAAAGCATCATAGTCTTCTACATATCACTAAAGTTTGTAATGATAATACACCTGCTTTCAATTCTACTTCTGACAACGAGCCCTCAGTTATGTCGATGAATGTCTCCCGAAGTAAATCCTCAACAAATCAAACCGTTTCTTCTCTAGTTTCTTCTGCAAACAAGACAGAAATGTTAATGCCTACAGCTCAAGTCAAAGTTTTCGGAAGTCCCAAAGATCGTTGTATAGTCAAAGTGCTGTTAGACTAAGGTAGCGCGGTTAATATTGTCATCAGATCTCTTTGCGACAAGTTAAACCTTTTACTCGTCTAACGAGTATTGCTCCCAAGAAATTTATAATCAAGGTTCGTCTATTAGCGCTGTTTGTGATTTATACATTTGTCTCATCGTGAGCAAATACAAGAAAAATTAATATTGCCAGAAATTATTTCTAACACACCCTCGTTTAAAATAAATCTGCAAGATAAAGCGCTTCCAGCAAATATTAAGTTAGCGAATCATTCCTTTTACACTCCTTCTATGGTAGACCTGCTCTTAGGAAGTGGAATTTTTTGGTTATTGATGTTAGAAGGTAGCAATCATTAAGTTACAACATGCTTTTGCAACAAAATACTAAGCTTGGTTTGATTCTTTCTGGCCCGTATAATGTCAGATCGGTTTCGGTTCCTTTTACTTAACATTGTAACATTACACGAACTTCAACACCAGCTAGAAAATTTTGTCTTGTTAAAGAGCTCCCTTCTTGTTTATCTTCTTTAAAGAACTTTGATTGCGAAAAATATTTTGCAAAATTATTCGAAGAGAATCCGACGTCGGATCGCGAGAAAACAACAAACGCAACGTCAGAGCGTTGATCTGAAGGCGCCGTAAGCTGGGCAAAAAGGCCACGCGACTATGTTTTTAATCGCAAACTTAAAACTTCTTAAAAGGTTGGCGAAACGTAAAAAAAAACAAAAATTTTGATTTCGGTTTTTGGCATTTAACGGTTTCCTAATCAAAAATATTTATGACTTTTATGACACGTTGTAGAAGGTATGTACACAAAGTATAACTCAAAAAAGTCAAAAATCGATTTAAATTCACAGGTAAAGCTTCAAACGGTCGTATCTTGAAAACCCTTGAAAATAGGACCCGTAGAATATGACGAAAAAAAATTGCAAAAAGGCCTAAAGCGTCGCAAGAAAATTTGAATATAGATAAAAACTGTACTTATTTAAGCGTATATAATATATTTTGGTAACCGTTTAGGCTAGGAACATCAATCAAAAATAGAAAGAATCGCAATTTGCAAATTTTTGAAAGGCATAGTCTAAATAGTAATATCTCTTCTGTTTTCTCCGATTGCAAACAAATAAAAGTAAAATGGTTTTAATTAGAAAACTGTAGCATTCCAGACTAAAGATCAGCTTTAAACAAATCAGTAGATTCCAAAATAGCTGGGATCTGTGCTGTTGTCAATACGCTTTTAATTAGTTCATTTATATCGGAATGTCTTGCATGATATCCTAACTCTTTTGTATAAGACTTGTAGTCCACTTGAGTTGACTTCATCACTACGTACACATAGAAATGGGCCAAAATTATAATTTTCTATCTTGATAGCTACAGCAATCCTATATGAACTATCATCCAAAATAGCCCAATAAATTTTCAAATGGGAATTACAAAATGTTCTGCTAGATAACAAGATCATCTCAGTTTTTTTGATAAAAAAGTTCCGCTGAACATTGATAAAGAATTCAGCTAGCTCAAAACCTCATTGCCGCCTTGTAAAAGCAATTCGATCTTTGTTTTTAATAAATGGATGTATTGAAGTTGCAAGAATGTCTATTACCGGAAGAGACAAAACTTTCCATTTTTTATGCAAGAATTTAAAGCAAGAATTTGTAATCTTCTTAAAGTCTAAGTCCAAAATTTAAATATGTCCATAAATAAAAAATCGTTAAAAAATCGTTCAGATCAAGGTGAAACTAATCTCACCATTAAAATTTTAATCGAACTCCCAGAACCAAAATCAAAGTGACAACCGTAGGTTAAAAACAATCGTTACTATGTTTAATCCTTGGATACTATTATTTTTAACCTACGGTTAAATTCTTTCCGAGTTTGGTGCGACTGGCCCCTAAGATAAAAACGATCAGTTTTTCGGCCATATTACCCTAGCGGTTGTTTTGTTAACCTCATTTAAAAACACTTACGATTAAGTAGCCTAACACAATGAATTAAGTATTTGTAAGTACAGTTGTCATTTAAGCGATTTAAATTGCATTTCAAAGAGCTTCTTTAATTCTATCACAATGCCTCCAGTGCAAAGAAGCCATAATTTTCGACAATTAAGCGAGTTTGATAGGGGTAGAATTGTGGGATTGCGTGAGGCTGGTTTGTCTATGTTTAAACACTGTGGCAGTCTCTGTTTGGGCATGGAACCAAGAGGGCCGTACACGAAGAGCGAGAGGTACAGGACGTCGTCGAAGAACCACAGAACGCGAAGATCGCCCTCTTAGACTATTGGCTTTACGGGACCGCTTCTTTTCTACACGGGCGATTACAGACCAGTGGTTTGAAAAACATGGAAGACCGATTGGGATGCGAACCGTTTATAGACGGATAAGAACCTTTGGGCTCTTTTCATACCGTCCCCTTTTTGTGCTACCACTGACTCCAGAGCATCGACGTTATCGTCTAGCGTGGTGTAGAGAACGGGCAAATTGGGACCAAGAATGGAATTCAATTGTCTTTAGTGATGAATCCAGATTCTGTTTGGGTATGCATGACGGTCGTGCAAGGGGGAGAAGACGGCGCGGTGAAAGACAAGATCCCCAATTTTCTGTGAATAGGCATGTGCACCACACAGTTGGAGTTATGGTATAGGGAGCTATTGCTTTGGAAGTAGATCACATTTGGTCTTCATTAGAGGTAACATGACCGCTGCGCGCTACATCCAGGAGGTCGTAGACCCCCATATTGTACCTTATGTTCAGACCATCCCCAACAGCACATTCCAACAAGACAACGCACGACCTCATGTTGCTAGGGTTTCTTTGGCTTATTTGAGGCCAATCAAATTGCTTTGTTGCCTTGGCCACCAAGATCTCCCGATCTTTCGCCCATTGAGCACGTCTGGGATATTATGGGAAGAAGATTACTCAATTTACCTCACCCTGCACAAACTCTAGCGGCTTTGCAGCATCAGTTACAGATAGCATGGAATGAGATACCTCAAGGAAGAAATCCATCACCTCATTAGAAGTATGCCCAGACGTGTTAATGAGTGCAAGACATCGTGGTGGAGCAACACATTATTAAGTTTTTGAAGAAGTTAACAGTTTAATTTTTATCAAATTGTGATCGTTTACTAATCTAATTCGTATACATTAGTATACCAAAATTGTTCAAATAAATTCATTATTACTGGGTGTTCTTCTTTCTATGTCACTTAGTATAATTTTAACAGAAACTAATCTATGTCTAGAATTTAATGATGGCGAAGTAAATATTCCAGGTTTCGGTTCGATAGGACCTAAAATCTAGTAATAAGCAATCAGGTGGTGGTATTTTAATTTATGTAAAAAATGCATTTATACGTTCTTCCGTTACTATTAACTCATTAGTTAAAGAATTGTATGTAATTTTGCATTTAAAAAATTAAAGTTTATTATTGGTGGAGTATATATTCCACCGAGATCTCAGATTTCTGTATATAAAGCACATTCTAATTCGGTCGATTTAATTTTAAATCAAAATAAGAACTGTAAAATTGTAATTTAAGGTGACTACAACTTGCCAAATATTAATTGATTGCCTGTGCTAGAGGATAATACTAGCCTTTATCCAACTGGTACTTTTGTGAAAAGTCGGATTTTTAATAAGTCAGTTTAATCTTTTTCAATTTAAAAACAATTTAATTCTGTTCCTAACAAGCTGTCTAGATGTCTTGATTTAGTTTTTTCAAATTATTACGATGTATGTGTTGTTCTAAGTAGTGATGAAAATGGTTAAAGCTGATGGTTTTCATCCTTGTCTACATATTACTTTATCCAATGTTAATGATTGTACACCATTAAGATACTCTAATTATTTATATGATTTCAAAAATGTAAATTATGATGAAGTTAATCGATATTTATCATCTTTTCATTGGCAGCATATTTTTATTAATCTTTCTGTTTAAATCTATTTTATGAAAATGTCTATGAAGCATTTGAATTGTTTGTTCCATTTAAAATTGTGAGTTCCTATAAATTTCCAAAGTGGTTCTCAAGTAAATTAATAAAGTTAATATCCGACAAAAAAAATGCTCACCGTACATTTACATCTACAAATGTTCCTGCAGACTTTATTGAATTCTCACATCTTCGCAAATTATGTAAATATGAATCAAAGCAATGTTATTCTAAATTTATATCTGACCATGAGAACAGAATTAACATTAATCCGAGACATTTTTGGTCTTATGTGAAAAGTAAAACTAAAGAAAACAATATTGATTGCATTTTTCTAGAACAAGAAATATCATCAAATGGCGCAGATATAGTCAATCTTTTTAAAAAACAATTTTTGGGAGTATATTCTACCAACTCATTGACCACTTCTGATATACAAGAATCTTCCACTTTAACCAATATTTCATTAATCCAGATTAGTAAGTTCGCTATTTATCAGAAGATTGAAAAGCTTTCAAATTCACTTTCACCTGGTCTAGATGGAATTCCAGATTATTTAAAAAAAAAATGTAATTTTATTATAACTGAAGCACTGTATTGGATTTTTAATAAACCTTTAATGGTTGGAAAGTTCCCTGAGGTATGGAAGCGCAGTTACGTGAATTCTATTTTTAAGAGTGGTTATAGGAATGATGCTAAACAATAGTGGTTTTTTGGTGCCCCTCCTCAACGAAGAACAATCCAATTAGTGATAATTTATAGGAGGAAATATTTACCTTTCATCATTATCTTTAACGTATTTGCTGCTTAAAATTACTTAACACGATAAAATTATTTGAATAATAAAATGCCAATACCTAGTTTAAAATTCGCGCCCCATCCCATAACCGCAAATACTAAACCTGAATTTATTTATTTATTAAATATGATGGTAGAATCAGTTTTTTCAGGTTTCTTAAGGAGATTTAACCAGGCGAGTTAAGAGTCTTCTATACCAGTAGGATAATTTTGTCGAAAGTGAGCGCAAAAAGTTCAGAATAGAGTAAATATAACCGACGTGAGGAACAATAATTTTTCGCTCTATCAATGTTGACGTACAAACGTAATAAACTGAAATAAAGAGTCCCTTTGTCGGCAGGTTCACAATCCGCACGTGTGATGATAGTAATGAAAAATAATACGAATATGATAAAATGTCTGATTTTCTGTCTTCTGCAAAAATTATCTAAGCTGCACAAATTAGTAGTAACTCTGTAATTGTTTTGGGTGAATGATTATTCTGTTGATGTTTTTTTCTTCATTTATTGTTCTAATTACTTATTAAAAATGGAAAAATTTAGTGTGTCTTTGCGTAAAGTGACCAAATACGGACGAAAGAAAAGAGGCAAAAAACAGTTGCAAAATTTAAAAAACAATAAAAGTAAGAAAGAGTGCTTTGTATTTTAATGGACATTGAATTGAAATTTTTGTTGTATTTAAAAAATAGTACGATATTTGAATGAAAAATGTTTTTATCAAATCAAACTTTAACGTTGGATAATAACTAGTACATGGCAAATCCAATTTTCAACAAAAATGTCTTGTAATTAAAGAAAAATTATTGTAATAATTTATTATTTTTTAGTAAAACAAAGCTAAATTTTCGTTCTTATCATCACTACAGAGCACAGAATAAAAACAAAAACCCGGAAAATATACGAACTAATTGTAAAAATTGGTGGTGGAAATATATCCATCCAATCCCAGTTTGCAGATACATACCGTATAGAACAATACACAATCTCGTCATTGATAATAATTAATAAATATTAATAATAATTAATAATTGTTATTGCTCTCTGAGTTAAGAGTTTTCATATAAATGAAGCTTTAGTAAAAACAGATTTAATCTTTTTACAAAAATTTAAGAATTTAAGTTAACCACAAATATATAAATTTGCCACCTAAATACTTTTGCTTGGCCTGTACTTGTCAAATAACGACGCCATCAGCCATGCCTTCTAAGGGTTTTTGTTTTATCTGTGAGGTATAATTAATTATTTTTTCTATGACCGGAATTAATTTGTAACTTATTAACTCTTTTTTTTTGATAAATAATGTTGATCGAATAACTTTGAGAGAATAATGTAAAAAACTTTCTACGGAAATAAAACAGTTGATACGTAACACAAATTCAAACAAAAAAGGATTTTGAAAAACAAAATACACAAACAACAAAAGTTATTATGTACTATTTTACTATTATTAGGCTTACAAAGTACTGAACTCGCTAGTACTGGAATATTTGAAAATCTGTATGAGACTACAAGTTCAGCGGACGGCCCTACAACTTCTTCGCATGTGGTTTTACCAACAGTGAACGAAACTGTAAATGAAGCAGTGAATGCAGATTATAAGGTTAATTATTTAATTTAAAGTATTTGCATTGTTTGTATGAATACGTTTAATATTATAGGTTGTTCAAGGAAGGCGAATAGTGGATGTTGAAAATTTACTACTACAATTAAATCGACTTAGTTCCCACGGATTGCATTTTGGATGCACCTTTGCCAACCTTCAACTAAAAGGCGAGATACGAAGAGGTTTATCTTCTGAACTACATTTCAAATGCAATATGTGTGGAGGAGATTTATCTTTACCTCTTCTTGATACCAACAAATCTTCGATGGATATAAATACAGCTGCTGTAGTTGGCGCGATGAGTATAGGGATTGGATTCTCCAATTCAGAGGAGTTTTTCACAGCGATGGATGTACCTTACATGACACCTGCTACATACTCCAGATACCATAATACTGTAAGAGAAGGTTGGCAAAATTCTGCTCTACAAAGCATGGAACAGGCGGCAACGCGGGAAGCAAATTACGCTGTGCAATGTGGTCAAGTAGATGAAAATGGAACTCCATTGATTTCTGTAGTGGCTGACGGATGCTGGTCTAAGAGATCCTATAAAAAGAATTACTCTGCTTTATCGGGTGTAGCGGCAATCGTAGGACAGCGTTTTGGAGAAGTATTGTACATTAGTGTCCGCAATAAATATTGCGTAGTTTGTGTTAAAGCCACAAATGAAAAAAGATCCTCCATCCCATACTTGTGCAATGAACTTTCAAGGAAGCTCGACAAGTATGGAAGCTGACATTTTAGTGGAAGGCTTTAAAACAGTGAGAAGATGTACGGTATAAAGTACAACAAATTAATTGCAGACGGCGATAGCAGTACCTACAAAAACTCTTGGAAGCGCGACCTTATGCCAATTTAACGGTAGAAAAAATTGAATGCCGCAATCATCTTTTACGTAATTTTTGCAACAAACTTCAAGCTTTAACACATGATACAAAGTATCCACTGAATCTTCGAAAAATGTTAGAAATTAATATCCGGCGAATGCGAAGCTCAGTCATTGGAGCAATTGTTTATAACAAACATAAAATGCATGGGATGAACTTCCTCAGAAGAGATGTAGACAATTTAGTCAACCACGTGTTTGGTTTTCACGATGATTGCCAAGATTATTTTTGCAAAGAAAACTTTCTGGGGAGAAAACCGTCTTGTGGAACTGAAAACCAACCCTGAGTTTTACTCAAAAATAACTTCATACGTTCAAACTTTGGCTATTCATGCTAGATCTCTTATACAAGATGTCGATAGCAATGTGGTGGAACATTTTAACTCTAGAGTTGCTAAATTTGTAGGAGGGAAAAGAATAAATTATTCATTAAGAGACTCGTATTCTGCTAGATGTGCTGCTGCCGTGGTATCATTTAATTCGGGTCGACCACTTTCTAATTTACATAAACAAATGTATCAAAAGAGTCCCAGCAAGCTAATAAAAAGACTTGAAATTAACAGAAAAAGAAAAATTGAAAGGGCTTTAAAAACGTATTGAAGCTAGGGCAGAAAGGCGAACGAAAAAAAAGCTTCTCTTTGGACAAGACAAACAAAAGGCTTGTTTAGATTATGGTCAATCTTGCCAAAAACCCGACATGTTTTAGAAGAATTTGAAATTCAAAAATAGATTCCTTTCTTGCCTTGTCAAAAACGACGAAGAGCGCGTCACATTAGAAAAAGAAACAATATTGCAGTCCGGAAGCGGACAGTGGCTGGAATATCGAAGAAAATTGTTGACGGCTTCAAACTTTTACTCTGTATGTTCGCGCAGAAAAACCACCAGTTGCCGTAATTTAGTTAAACAACTGCTTTATGGTAGCCAGCTTCATACACCAGCAATTGTTCACGGTCGTACCAATGAAAAAAAAGCAATACAACAATTAACGAAGCAAGAACAGATTACCATTCGTCAGTGTGGACTGTTTGTCCATAAAGAATGGCCATTTTTGGGAGCTACACCAGACGGAGTTGTTAATGAACACGTAATAGTAGAAGTTAAATGTCCGTTTTCTGCTCGTGAAATGACTGTTGACGATGCAATTAGAGCCAAAAAAATTAAATTTTGGAAGTATTGCGAGGAAACCAACAGTTTTATCATCAACATTAAAGATAAATGGTATTATCAAATTCAGGGTCAACTCCAAATTACTAACAGAAAAGGTTGTATTTTTGGTGTGTGGACGAGTGACAATTTACCCATGAAAGTGGCATACGTAAGGAGAGACAATCTTTTCTGGCAGAATCAAATGATAGATAAGTTGCGTTCATTTTATACAGAATGCATATTACCAGAGTTGGTTGATCCTCGATTTACACGAAATATGCCTATTCGTGATCCCGAGTCAATTTTGAAGGCACAGCAAGAGTTGAAAACTAAGAAAAAAATTGAGAAATAAAAAGAAACTCCAAGGTTGACTTGGGACACAAGGGCCATTAACATAAATAGATTTTCGAATTACCCATACTATTGTTTGATCTGATAAGAAATTACTGACACACGGTAATCACGAGACAATAATATTTTTAACTATAACAAAAAAAATCAATCATGCTAAAAAGTTATGCTACAAAAGCAATTTTTATTGTCTATAACTGTTATTTAAACTATTTTTTCTAAAATACAATTTTTTTCCTTTTTTTCGAACAAAATTTTGGTTTTAATTCAAATCTTAAAACCTTTAAAGGAACAGACAGCACGCGACGGTTCAACAACCAGGCACCTGGATCCGTCTTAAAATAGTTACATTGATCGCATCGGTTATTTTTTCACTTTTGTATTAAAATAAAAATTTTGTAAGCTGCGACACACTTTCTATACCCTGTTTGTTGTATTTTTCGAATAAAATGTTTTACGTCACCGCACACTTTCGATACTCTTTATACGTTTCTTAGTATCGGAGTAATGAGGAGTTTTGCGCAAAACGTTTTTTTAAGATAATGTTCTTTTATTGTTATTTTATTATTATTAATTAATTATTATAAATATTTTAGTACATATTATTATTATGATAAAACAAATGTATTTCTAATCTTCTTTTATCGCACTAAATAAAAAAAGTGCAGCAAAGTAAAATTAATTGCATTTTTCTTTGTAAAGGTTAATTGTTACCACATACAACAAAACCAAGAAATCATTGACCAAACGGAAGATAGTAATTCAAACAAAAATGAGTAGGTTTTAAAATGGCTAAAATGTCATTGAATACATCGAACGCTTTGAAAATAACAAATAATCAGAAAATCTGTATTTTTTTATTGTTTTGCAACAAAATTAGTAAGAGCTATTTGAATTTGAATATTTACCAATATTCTTTTTAATAACGAAAGATAAGTTTTCATATTTTATATGAGTAAATAAGAATGAACAATAATTAGTCACTTTGTAATAATTTTGCGGTAATTACAAAGTAATTATCTAAAAATTTTTCTAATAATAAGTAGTATTTGTTTTTACCCACAAATTTTATTCTTTTATGCCGGTATTCGATTTATAAACAGTAATGAAACTACACACTGATATATGATACCTTTACAATAACCGAAAAATAAGTTTTCAACAGTTTCTTGCTCTCCTTATCCCTCAATCCGTCTTACTCGAACTGGAAACATTTCTCCATCATATTACAAGAACACCGACAGATGACGCCGTCTACCAAACGTTATTTTTATAATTTTATTCTGCCACGATAACGACGGTATTTCTCAAAATTTTTGTGTGTAATTTTGTGTGGTTATTCAGAATAACATTCTTCACAAAATGATCATCATATACAGCTTCATCATGTTTAGAAATCAAGAATATTTCTCACTTTGAAGAGTTTATCTCTAAACCAATTTTCTTAGATTTCAGAATCAGTCTTTTGAAATTGCTGATTCTCCACAAAGTGTTTCGTAATCTGAATAAAAGGTGCAACTCTGAAATCAATGCTTCAATATAGGTTCCATAGCATTACTTAAACATAATGGACCTAGAGGGTCTTCTTGCTAATATCCGACCGATGAAGAAATACGTTCATCCATAAAAGCCGGAATAGACAGAGTAAAATAACACTGCCATAAAAAATTGTATAATCTTGGGAACCTTTTCTCTACAGCATTCAAAAGAGAGTCTCGATCCACACAATTAAATGCGTTTCAAAAATCAGTCTTTGGGTAATGTTCTCAGACTCTTTATTTTTAACGATGAACAAACGTACAAAAAAAAAAAACTATTGGGTCACATCTTCTTCTATTAGCATATGATTACACAGATCTTTTAACAATTAAAACTCGGCTGCACAATTCGACTTCACGATCATATTCTTAAGGTGTTGGAACCGAAGACCATCTAAACTACAAGTACATCCGTTGGGAAAAAAGGTTATGCCATCAACCAAATCTAAACAAATAACTTGAAATTCATTCTGTAAAATGTGAAAGTTATTATGACCTTGAGGACAAAGAATGCTTTTTCTATAATTTATTAAGAACTGTAGGATATTTATTGACCAACTTATGAGATAATGATAAAATTTTGACTGTACCTACGAAGATCTCCATCACCAACTTTTGACTCAACTGTTCTGAGTTGTCACTATTCCTCGAAGTACTCAACATAAGGAAAAGTAAGAGAATCTGATACCAGAAAACATTATTTAAAAAAATTCTTTTTTTTGTATAAATACAAAAAATTGGGAAAAAACCAATGATTGAAAATAACATTTGTATCTAAAATTGATACAAGTAATTCAAGTCCATATTTTACCGAAATCGTAAAAAAAGGACTAAGAAACCAAAAATTTGAAAAACCGAAGTTATGATAAAATTTTTTTACACTAAATGAAAAAAATTGTTTAAAAATGTTTATCTTTATATACAAAAAATTGCCGTTCCGTGTTGATGGCAATCAGAGTTTTTCTAAAAGTCTTTGTTCTCGGCGAAAAAAGTACCTAATCGGCGAACTACGCGTGTTCATGATTTAGGTTAAAGCCGGGCTTAAAAGCAGAAGAGATGGTACTATTTAGACTATGCCTTTCGAAAATTTGTAAACTTGCGATTCTTCCTATTTTTGATTCATGTTTCTAGCCCAGACCGAAGTATAGAGGAAAGTGCCCAAACCCGACTACGGGATAAACATAGAGCTGCCATCTATTGTAAAACAGTTGAAACTGATAGTTTCAGATACGTACACATGAGTTTCGCGGCCCTGAGTTGGTACCTTCATTTGTTACTGGTGTGTCACTTGTTTCCGATATTGTTTGAGCACAAAATTATTTATTGTGTGTGTTTACCTTGGGTTATCGGCGCTATTTTTTTCAATAACTTCTTCAATTCTTCGATGAGATTGCGAGGCCTATCTTTACGTGGTATCGAGATTTAGTTTAAATGCCTAACCAAATAGTTCTCAGCTCTCAAAAATTTACCATGTTTGTGTCTAACTCGGGCCCCCTAAAAGTTCCTAAAGTGGGCCCCCTATTTTTCAATCGAAAATCATTTAAGTGGGTTAATTTCACGAAAATCTTATCTTCTCGGTATTCTGTTGCAGATACCAAGACGATACGATGCAAAAAAAATTCGAACTCAGATTCTGATTTTTGGCAGATATGGCGAAAGCAATTAATGCTATTCGAGAGTAAAAGATGGGCCAGTAAAATATATAACGTGTCTTGAACGACGCTGCAAATGTTGTCCAAAGAAAAATATGTAACTCCTATGCAGGCGGCACAAACTAAAGTGGGTAGACCTACAGTTTTGTGCAAAGAACTGGAAGACGAATTAGTCCGTTTTTGGTTAGCTATGGAAGCGTCTTTTTTTGGGTTTACTTAAACAGACTTGAGACGTATCTTTCTTAACCAAAGAAACCAAATGGCGGAGAAGAATAAGGGTAAAACTTTTCTGGAGCGTCACAAAATAAAATTGTCCGAGAGAAAGCCTACAGGGACATCTTATTCTAGAACCTTGGGGTTCAGCAAAAACAATACTGAAAAAAGTTTCAAGCTGCTTGGAGACATCTATGAGAAGGAAAAATACACTCCTGACAGAATATATAATGTGGATGAGAGTGGAATCACGATTGTACAATCAAAAGTGGCGAAAGTTATTGGTCTGCGTGGTAAAATACAGGTAGTTGCGTTAACATCTGCAGAACGTGGAGCGTTGATTACAATCGTTGTGTGCATGAACGCTACTGGTACATTTGTCCATCCCTTGGTAGTCTTTCCAAGGAAAAACATGAACATCCAACTACAGAGAGGGGCTCCACCCGGAACAATTTTTGCAGCTCATCCCTCAGGGTGGATTCAGACTAATATTTTCACCAAATGGTTTGAACATTACATACAGTTTGTCAAACCTACAGAGGAAACTCTCATTTTGGATGGACATTACAGCCATACCCAAAACATTGATGTAATTGACTTAGCTAGGGCAAATCACGTCACAATAGTTTCACTGCCTCCACACTCATCGCACAAAATGCAACCTCTGGACAGAACTTTTATGGGGCCTCTAAAGGCCTATTATAGTGAAGAAATCAGACAGTGGTTACGACACAATGACCGTTCTGTTAGTGCATTCGATGTAATATAGTTATTTAGAAAAGCCTACATTAGGTGCCAAACTGACCAAATTGCAATCAACGGTTTTAGAGTAACATGTATTTATTCTCTAGACAAGAATAAATTCACAGACGCGGAATACATCGAGGGAGTTAGTAAGATGCAACAAGGAAGGAAAGAAAAACATTATTATGAGAAAGAAAACCAAGAGCACAGAGAAGAAAGTAATGTCAGTGACTTCAATAATACAACATCAACGTCTAAAGCTTCTCACTATGCTGTGCCCTTGACATCTGGTTTGTCTAAATCACCAAAAAATACCAGAAAGTAAATCCAAGGCTTTTCAAGCGAGCCTATTCCAAGTCGCTCCCATTTCGTTAATTAAGAAGAGGGCTTCTACCAGGGGATGAAAGGCATGCAGTTCTGCAGTAATAACTTCTTTGCCTATGTAATGGGCAAATCCAAATCCACAATCCCAACAGCCAGCTCGTAATGGTCGCCATGGTCGTGGAAGAGTCTATTGCAAAGACACGACTACAATCAAAATCAAAGAAAAAGCCAGTAAAGAAACCAGGAAGTAAAAAAAAAAAAAAAAACCGGAAAAAAGAGACGTGTATGTTCTGCAATATGAAATTTTCAAAACACAGAGGGGGGATCTGTGGGTTATGTGTCTGATATGTTCATTATGGGCCCATGTTAAATGTGCAGGGGCAAAGCAAGATACCTTACATTTGCGATTTCTGCAGATAAATTTCAACAAATAATTTTTTTAATAAATTTTTGCATTTTTGTTGTATTTTATGGTTTACTTGTAACCAAACCCATTTTAAAATGGGCCTAATCTAAACAAATTTGAAATTAAAGACATGAGGTCACCGGTCTAGGTCAGAGGTCAAGGTCAGGTCAACTGGGACCTATCTTAAAATATTCCCTTACATCCTGAACACTTTGATATATAACATCCTATGTACGCCATTTGACATTTGACGTAGATCTTCAAAATCGGTTCAGCGTTTCGAAGGAAAGACGAACATACAGACAGACAAAGAGACAAACCGGGCCACGATTTTATGTGTGAAGATTGTAAATTTAAAATTTTTTTCCTCCATTATTAAACATTTTTTGTGCTGTTGGCCTAGGGGCCCACTTTAGAATATCTTTTTTAGAAATCGACAAAACACGACGTGTTTGATTTCAACTTTTTTTAAAATTTTTCTTTCTTGTTCTCGTGTTAAATGATCTACATTTAATGAGCAACTAAATAAACTATACAATACAGTTACAGCGACGTTGTTTTTCTCACTATTGTAATCTAAAACTACCAAAAACAAAATGGGGGCTCGGGTTTGGGTACTTTCCTTTATTATAGACGCTTAAATAAGTACAGTTTTTATCTGAATTTGAATTTTCTCGCGATGTTTAGGCCTTTTTGCAAGGCCAAGACATCCAGCCTTTAAAGAGCAAATTTTTTTCGGTCGTGGCTGATGGGCACAGACAAAAAGGAAAAAAATCCTAACAGATTGAGAAGGAAAGAAGTTTAATCAAGTATACAAATAAATAACAGTTACCATTTATATTTAGGAATAATTATTGTCTTAATGAGGAAGGTGCCTTTAATGTAATCAAGATGTGGTTTTTGATGAAGTAGAGCAACTAGGTAGACTTAAATCAACCTGTTGAGGTTCAAACATTTGTGCGACTTCATTTTTTAAGGAAATATCAATGTAACCCTCTGCCATAGTAGTGGATTTTCAACCTCCGTGTTGTTTTTATCCTCAACAAATCACCACTTTCATTGGCTATATGCAACGCACTTAACCTTCTAAAACGATGCATATTCTTCTAAGGCTTGCAACTTCTTATATTTTAATAGTTATGGTAAGTAGTCAAACAAAAACTATGTTACGGTTCAAATTTATCGAACTTGAAACGTATGTCGCAAGCCTTCTTAATAACGTTTGTCGTGAGTAGCACTTTACGATGAAAGTCGAATTTGCCACGCACGCTACGATTTTCTCATTGGTGCATTCTTTAATTCACAAAAATTATCAAGAGGACGGGCGGACATTTTGTGATTTCCTTCTATTGGTAAAGTATTATTGTGGCTTCAATAATTTCAAGTTAAATTGTTGTGTAAATGTAAATCCGACCGCATTTGCCGTAAGTACTTCTTTTCCATTTCTTTTGTTGTCTCGTTGTTGTGTTAATTCTAATTACGACGTATGCTTTAACACGTATTTTGACCTCATACTCTACTCGTGTATTACAATCCGGATAATTCCTGGGGGTGCTGGAATAGCTAGTTAAGAATCCTTCGTTATTAAACGTGACAACTACCACGGTTTCACCTACATTTAAGCTGCCAAAGGCCGATGAACTTAACCGGCTGAGGGGTCGTTCACGCTGCATTACCTGCTGCTTCGAGGGAACATATCTGCCTTCCGTACTTTGTTGTCTTGTTTTCCTAAGGAAAATCCTGGGGCTACCTATCTTCTAAAGCTGTCAACTACTGTCGTTAGCAAGAACCTTCCTAATCGGAACTGCATACTTCAGAACACAGCTAAGTTTACTGTTTAAGAAACCTATTCACTATTTATGCGTATGAACCTCACGTACATGTGACATTAAACGGTTTGAATCCCTACCATGTAAGTAAATTACTTTAATTCGGGGTAGACTCCACCACCGACGCTCGGTTTTGTTTGCAAATAGCTCCATAAGAGCTTGGGCGCTTTAGATAAAGTGGGTGAAGCTAAAACAAAAGGTCTTTTGGGTTGGCGGGAGCTACTTACCGTGATAGTCCAAGTTTAAGTTAGTTTTAAATCATTGTGTGTGTGACGTGTGTACGTCAAGTTTCTCTAGTAATCAATCTTCAATTGGAACGCTAACTTTAATTTGGGGTGTAACAAACAGAAACTTAACTGAATTTTGACATATTGATTGCGAGCTTTAATTAAATTCTTGTTGCTAACTCCCGTCAGTCTTATGCGACAGAATCTCGTATTTTTCACATATTCTCCTAGTACTGTAAGTTTTATTTGCTACATTTAATTGTCTATTTGTTTTTCTGATTTGTGTTTGTTTTAGCGTATTAGACCTTAATTAAATTCCTGTTAGTCGGTTTTATTTCTCTCTATTACCTAGCAGGTGGCGCCTCGTTAAACAGCATCTATTTCTTTACAGTTCCTCAAGGACCTCCCCAACTCACCGACTAAGCCGGACACTACTGTGCTAACTACTATAAATACTGGATTCTCCACGAATTTAGTGCGCTATTTCGAGCCAAATAGATTGTTCTTCTCTCTAGGTTGTATCGCTAGAGCCGTCGCTTTTGTATTATTATTTGTGAACTACAACCGTTACAATTATCAATTATTATTATTTCGTCTGCGATCACTCGAAGTTTACAATAAACCTTGTGTAAGATTCGGAGCACTTTTTTGATAAGAAAACCAAAACCCACACCACAAGCAAGAGGCCGATTAACTAAGTTGTTAAAACGACGTATTAATAACGCGAGAAGTCGTAGGTTTGATCCCGCCATAGGCCAAATATATATTTATATAACAATTTTGGTTTAAAAAAAAAACTGGCAGGTTTACAGATCAAACACGTACTTTTCTTCTTATTCACCGATTTTCTATGTCATCACTTGGCTATTCCGAGGTTGATGAAGCCATCATGGCTATACAAAAAATTGAGTAATTTTTTTAATTTAATTTTGCACTCTCAAAATGGAGATCGTTTTGCGTTAATGGCTTGTATACACGTAACCTCATAAAAAAAGGAAAATTATGATAATTAGTCAAGCAGAAACTATCAATTATCATTTCACCTGCAATTTGCAAAATTTATAATAAGCCTTGTGTAAGCGTCGGACCGCTTAACTTAGCTCAGTTGTTAGAGCGTCACATGGCGTTCCATGGCTAATTAATGCAAATTACGCAAAGACAATGTGATTTTTAATCATTATTGCGATTATTTCAAAAAGTTGACGAGTTAGCTATACCACTATACTATATCAACTTGAAGGCATTTTAATTGTCTATCAGAATTTGAAGTAATATAGAGGGTGTTCTATTTGAAAAAATAAAGTTTTGATCTTTTGTGTATGTCACGTCAAAATCATTAATTTTATACCGCACTGTATAAGATAAAATAAATTTATTTAAGTAGCTGTTAAATACAAGGCTTTTGGTGGAATCATATTTTGAAAAAACATAACCAAAAATAATTATTATCTCGAAAACCGGTGTAGATAGGTATAAAAAAACTATTCAAAAAATTATCAGTAAGAAATTGCGATTCTAAAAATTAAATAATATATTGGGTGTTTCATATAAAATTAACAAGTTGTTACTACTTTTGAGTAGAAGCGGCAACACCGCCAAAATGAAAATATTTTAGAAAGATAGATCGTATCTATTTATGGCAATAGCCAAATTTTCAGATTACTCCTATGCCCCGTTTTCAATAAACGTCTAACTACCATCGACCATCAATGACCCTGTATACCGCTATGTTTCATAAAAACAATGTTTGTTAAAATGTCTGAAAATTGGCCTTCCAAAAGCGTTTAAAAATGATGTTTAATTCTTATGCTATCACTGTTTAGTACCCTTCTCAAGAAACCTCTTTGTTTTGTTTTTTAATATGAACATGCTGATGCTACACAATCGAATTGTAATTCAACAAATGATTCAACTAATGTAATTTTTGTAAAGAATTAAAAATAAAATCGAATAAACAGTGAATAACAGCTTAAGTTAAGCTTATTATGTGATTTCTTTATTAATATCCTTTTAATTGTTACTTAATAATAGAGTTTCTTTCCACGAAGAGTTTTTAGGAGTAAGGATACGAAAAAAAAAGAACAGGTTAATTAATAACGTCTACGTTTCAGCAACTGATTGTGTTGTCTTCTTCAAAACGTAAAATAATCAAATTTTTTTAGTAGTGATTTTTTCGAACAGCATCGTCCAACCAACGAAAGGGCCGGGGGTTACAAAATAACTTAACATTACTTACGTTGACAAACAATCATTCTAATAAAAGACAAAAACATATGCTAATTGTACTAACGTAAAAGGTAACAGTTAGGTACATTATTATTTATTATTTCTAACAAATACTTTTAAATTTATATTTTCCTTTGTTGCAGTTTTTAAAAATGTACGAGTTCATTAACTATTAACGATACTCTATTTTCCAGGTTTCTGTAAGTTTTAGTAAATAAAATAAACATCATTATTATAGTTAATTATTGTTATTACCTCATCTTTCGTAAGACAATTTACGACGATAATAATACATAAGCAGTTTTGAGAACTATGTTAACTTTATTAGATCGTTCACTTCGTAGTTATTTTAGACAATTTCAGATTGAAATTAAATTTCCTACTTGATGTGTAATAAAACATAATTAATTTATAAACTTTGCATTTCAATTAACATCAGAACTTAATTATCATTGAAATGTACTCGTAAATTCTATTAACATTAAAAACAATCTAAAAAATCGGAGTCTATTAAAAAATTTCTGAAATTTATTTGTTTTAAGATATTAACAATACAAATTTAGTTGTTGAATTGCATTTTTGTTTTTGCTAAAAGTTTTAACCCCAATCTTTTCAACTGTGAGCAAGAGTACTGAGTAGTACAGTAGAAACTCTATGGATTCCCTAAAGGTATTTCCTAAAGACAAACATTTTCAGTAGTAAATGTAATTAGCCATAAAATTTGATTATTTATTTAATTAGTTATCTTCTCGATGCAACTAATATATATTTCGTTAAAAGTAACATTAATTAAAATGTGTTTGCACAGAACTTATGGTATATTATGTAAGCAGTCCCTTAGATCATTAGCATTAATTAAGTTTTAATTTGTACAAATTGAATGTTTAATGACAAATGACAAAATATTATAGTTTAAAGTCAATAAACTTAGTACTAACAAAATGAATTTGAATCTAAATACTTTTCTATTGGAATTTAAATTTGCCATTATTATTTGCAATTATAGAGAACTGAAAAAGTTTTGCAATTCAATAGGTTTACTTGACTTTTTTCGATTTTGCAACGTTAATAGGTCTATAACGACACCAATATCAGTATCGTTATAAAGTCACTGAAAGTCTATAACGATACTGTTCCGTACTTCAAGTTGGTATTTGAATGATTAATTCAAATTTAATGGACGTCAAATTTATGGTGGTACCAACTTCGTAAAAAATCACTAAATGTCAAAGTTTGAACATAGAGTTATCTTTTTACTTCTTTGTTAGATTTAAGATAAAAGTCGAAAACAAACGTTACGTAAGCGGCTTTATTGTACTCGTGCAATAATAGCCTTTCTTATGTAACTCGTATAATAATATACTACAGTAAAACCTCTATTTTCGGTCACCTCTTAAAAACAGCCACCTCTCAAACCGGCCAAGTTTTCCAAGTCAAAAACAATTATACGGAAATATCATATTAATGACACTCCTAATAGCGACCACCTCTCGATAACGGCCACAGCCACTTGTTGTAAACTTTCTTGGAAAATACATGTAATTTTACCTCCCATTTCCGGCCATTCTTAAGTAAGGTCATTAGTAGACAACAGCTTAGCGTTCAAGTTGTGCATAATATATAATTGTTTCATTGTGTGAGGCTTAAGTAATTACCGGTATTTAAAAACGTATTTAAAGAATTTGTTTGATTTACAATAGACAGTCATTACAGAGCTATTTGAAGAAGTTTTCAATACAGAGCAGAAAAGAAAATTTCCTAGAACTGAAGGTTTAGAAATTGACCTTAGTAGTTTACAATTGGTTTTGTAAAACTAAGAATAAAAATATCCCTATATCAGGACCTTTAATAAAAGAGAAAGCATTGGAAGGTACAGAAAAGTTAAGATTGACAGATTTTAAAGCTTCAAATGGGTGGCTTGAGAAATTTTGTCAAAGACATAACATAACCTTTAAAACAATTTGCGATGAGTCAGCTGATATTAACCTGGACACTGTTGAAGCTTGGAAAGCAAAGCTGTCAGTAATATGGAAGGAGTATTCACCAACAAATGTGTACACGGCTGACGAGACTGGACTTTTTTACCTTGCGATGCCAAACAAAACGTTCTCTTTAAAAAACGATAAATGTAGTGGTAAAAAGCTGCAAAACAAAGATTGACAATTTTATTTTGTACAAATATGGAAGGTGATAAGGAAAATCTGTTAATCATTGGAAAAAGTAAACATCCAAAGATGCTTTAAAAGCTTTCATATCAACAAATTGCCCTTAGAATGGGTATCTAATAAAAAGCTTGAATGACGGTAGAGATTATGACTTCCTGGCTAAAAAATTTGATAAAAAATGAAAAAAAATAGAAAAGTCTTATTATTTCTGGATAATGCCACGTCTCATCCCAAAGTGATTCTTGAAAATGTGATCATTGTTTTTCTACCTCCAAACACCACATTCCATTGCCAGCCACTGGATCTAGGAATTATCCAAAACTGGCCTACAGGAAGTTTTTAATCAAAAGGCTGCTAACATTTACAAATACCGGACGTCCTTTTGAAGATGCGGAAAAAAGTATCAATTTAACCAGCGCTTTAGTTTGGATATCACTAGCCTGGAGAAACGTTTCGCCTATTACAATTGCTAAATGTTTTGCGAAAGCAGGATTCTCGGAAAATGTCCTGCAAGGAGATTTCGATGAAGAAGACAAAATTTCACTAGCTCAGCTTTTTCTTGTATTACTAGAAGGTGAAGACTGATTTGAACATTGAAAGTGGTGTAGAAAAATCCGAAGTTTTTACGTCAAACATTAAAGATATGGGTGAAGTGTGTAAAAACTAAGAGATGTGCAAAGTTTTCTATTTTCTAATGATAAGAGTAAAGGTAGCGGTAGTAAATTACTTCAAATTTTATCAAAATGTAAATATGTATGTAATTAATTATTGTAATAGGTATAACGAGCAATTAGAAAATAGGTACATATTATGTATATGTATTATGTATTCAATATGTATAACTCTTTCATTATTATATCGTCTAATTATTTAATATTGCATCAGCACATTTATAGTTATTTTTAATGCAGATATATAGTACCCTATAGCTAACCGTATTATGTTCCATACTTAAAAGATTTTAATAAACAACGCATAGAAATAACTTTTTTTCCTCCCAATAACGGCCACCTTCATATACCGGTCAGTTTTAATTTTAGTGACCGCTATTTAGAGGTTTTACTGTATAATATTTGTGTTGAAGTTTTAAACTTATTGTGAACCTGAATATGAAACTGTTTTTTTTATTTTGATTTAAATTACTACAAAATGTATAAGTATTCAGGATGTTCTATGACGGTACATTTTTAGCTATTTCTCGCAACTGTATAGGCTTTTTTCTAAGTTTTTTTTGCATGATTCTACGAACCCGTATAAAAAAACAATCGTTAGGTCGCTTATCTTGATAGGTTCTTGCGTAACTTTAACCGTTTACGATATATAGGCTTTAAACTATACCTTATGAATTTAATAAAATGTTTGATCTTTTCAAAAAACTTTGTGTACCTCGTAAAGCTTTACCATAAAAGCTATGTTTGTTGTTTAGGTGTCGTTTTAAAAGAAAACTGTAAATTGTGCTTTTGATATGTCGTAAATGCCAACAAAACGGGCACAAAAAGAAAAAGCATCCAATGTTTAATAAACAAATAAACGTTGAATCGTGGAGAACGTGGAATCCTCACGCAGATGTAACGGTAACGTTAATGTAATACCAATAAATACTTTTACATAAACCTCAACTAATGTGATTATTTTTAGGTTATGTGTGGTGGGTTGTAAAGCAATTAATTTTGAATATTTTTCAATGTTGATGTCTTTAATATTCAGAGTTGATTTTAACATTGAAAATATGGACCAAAGAGTTGCAGAATGGTTTCTGTTTATTTCTCATCAAAATATGCAAGAAGAACATACTCGTTGTAAATGTTAGTGGTACTATTATTATTGCATATTTTCTTAAATTCTTTATACGCTTTCCAGTACTGAGTTACAGATTTTGTTGGTAATGAATTATTAATCACTGCCTCCGCTGTATCTTTATGTGACCTGGTGTTTCCATACTTTGTTTTCCATTAAATTCTTCACCACAAAGTGTCACTTTATTTAAATTTAAATATGAAAATCAAGTAAATATGCAGTGACAAGTGGGTACCAACCAGAAAAAAAATTCTTAGAAATAAATTATTGAACTAAATAATAATTTTGTAAGTATTTTTGAGATTTGTCGGCATAAAAAATTTGTGGATTACACGTCCAGAAAATATCATTTCTGGACTAGTGATCCAAATAACTATTGCCGAGTATTTGGAGATTTTGAACGGTATGAATGGATATCTCGGAAAATATTGGTTTTAAAAAAAACTTTCTTACTGAAAGTTGTGCAGATCAATGAGCTGCATATTTTAAATATATTTTTGTTTATACAAGGTGTTCCATAAAAGCGGGACATACCAAAATTATGTTTAAATGGGACTATATATTTCTTATTACAAATCGGTATTCCTTAGGCAATTCTAACGTGACTTTATATCATACATAGTGTCTAACTTATACGGTTTTTGCGTTATTTTACTTTTTCCGGAAAAATTGACGTTTCGAAAAAATTGAAGAACTCTGTTATCCATGAATTCATCTAACTGCGATTTTGCAGCTTTAATATGCATTAAATGTGCTAACTAAAACTAGTTGTTCATCTTTCCAACCTTGCTAAGTTTTGAGTTATTAATTATTTAAATTGAACTCCTGAATTTATAGATACGTAGAATTTTATGTGCTCTTGAACGTAGAATTTCATAAGCTTTCTAATGATAAGGTTGTAGGTATCTAACTCTTACGCAAAAATTTAATGTTATTAAATATCTGCGAAAGAATATCAGCTAAGTTCTTAAACTCCTACTATAAAGGATACGCTAACGTTAGAAAGTTTAAAAGATAAAAGACTATTGATCTCATGAAAAAAAGTAAGCCAATGAATACAATTAGAAAAATAAGGATGAAAATGATTATAATAAGAAGACTGAAGAAGAGTATAAAACTAGCAGAGATAGAAAAAACACAAACTGACAGAAAGAAAACACATAGTTGTACTTGCGCATAGCAGATGTAGAATGTGCCACTACAAGACAAGGTATTGTTTGTTCCCAATTTTTAGGGATACCCAATGTAATTCAGTCTTCTAGCAAGAGTGCGTGTAGGAATTAGAAGTTTATTAAAAACTGGTTCTTTATTCTGTCGACGTCTCGCCTACGGTGTGTAGGCTTTTTCAAAGAAAGAAGTTTTAAAAGGAATTTACACTCTTTCTTTTAGATACCTTAAAAAGGGTACACAAGATAGGCGAAACGTCAGCGGAATAAAAAACCAAGCTTTAATGAACTTCTACTTCTCCTCACTCCTGCTCAATGAAATTGGGGATCTCTAAAAATAATCAATGAATAATATAGAAGTTACAATTTAACTCATCTTACTTAAGCTTCTTTCCAAATTATAAAGGCGATGTTATCTACCACAATAAATGTAGATTTGGGGAAAAATTAAATTGAATATTGAAAATATAACCAACCTAAGTAAGATGAAGAAGAAACTAAAGTAAAAATTATAAAATAAAACCAGCGCAAATTTGAGAATAAATAAACAAGTAATTAATAATGACGCAGATGAAAATAAAATAATAGTTATTTAACAAACGAGTGTATTAATAAGGGCGATTAACAATCGAGATATTTTAACGCGTGAGCGAAGCGAGCGCTTTAATGTTTGAGATTGTTAATCGCCGTTCAATCAAGAGTTAAGTTACACAACTTTTCCGTGGACCGTATTTTGTAATTTGAATAAATTATAATTTAATAATTTTAGAAAAGATATGTTATTGTGAACGCACCTTTAGAAAGTGCCGTTTTGTGAACTCGCCACAATTTTTTAATTGTATAACATAACCTAACTTCATTGTTTCTATTGAAATTTGAGGTACTAAATTCCAATTTTTGCGTCAAAATCACAATAGTTTTTATCACAGCGAAACAAAGTGCATAAATCTTTTTTGTAAGAACGGATTGGTGCTTATTCAAAATAGTGATGCACCTACAAAGACCGAACTAGAAATGGTTGACAATGTTTGATAAATGATACAGAAAGTCCAAGTACATCTCTACGTTGCCTGTAAACAAGTTGAACTTTTGATACTCATCTTCTTAATATACTTAATGATTGTTTCCCAAAATTAATAATTGGGTCTTCTTTTTGGCTATATGAATTAAGCTCTAAGAAACTTAGCTAGTCTACTCCTAAAAGGTCCAATTATTAATTTTGTGAACAATCATTAAGATTAATTACATATTGTAAAATAATAAGGTATGATTCATTAAAAACTGAAAGTACGTAGATTGATAGAAAATAAATATTAAAATTAGGCAAAATAAACAAAAATAGTCTCTAGTGCAGCCTCGTGCTATCGTATCACTTACGAAAAGTAATTTACATTAAAGCAATTTAGTCGACAGATGTGTAAGCAGTTACAAAATACAAAATTAAAACAATCTCGAATCAAATGTTGAAATTCCAACAGGTTTCGTAACTGGATGTGGATAGATCATTAATATATATTTTTAGAACTTGTTAGTACAATTAATTAGCTTTTAAACAATATAGTATATGTAGGGTATTGTAAGGGGTGGGTAATTTATAGTGAATAACCCTGTACTTACGGATGTGTAATAAGTTTTTCGGCCTCCTGAACTGTAAAGCACATTTTTAATTGTTCATACTTGTCTGGAAACTTGATTTTTACACACACTGCGGTAAAGTACGGCTACTATGCGGTAAAGTACAGCTACTGTGCGGGAAGGTACAGCTACTATGTGGTAAAGTAGTGGCTGATTTATCTGCTATTTAGAAACGTTTAAAATAAACTAAGTTTAAAATTCGATAAATTGATTTTAAAAGATTTAGTTTACACCATACTCGACACAATAATGTACAGAATAAGGACGCACTTACTTTTTTTATTGATGATGATAATATTGATGCCGCCATCTATAGGTCAGTTAAACAAATGAACTGACACACATTAATGGTGTATGTCAAAATGGTTAAACAGCCAGGCCTACTTAAAATCAGTAGAAATAATGTATTCTTTTCTTACTATTTGATAATGATCGTTGGCCAAAAAATATTATACAAATTTTGTGTGTACAGTGATTTTACTGCGCTCCAGCTAATGAAGAACTCGCCCTTCGGGCTCGTTCCTTAAACAAAGCTGTCGCGCTCTAAAATCCCTACTTTCCACGCTCTAATATAAATAACTATTACTGTTATTAACTGGGAACAACATAGTTTAAAATATATATTAAGAATAATGTTGAAAATAGTATTTTTTTAAACTAAGCAGACAGCAGTATCAAAATATAAAAAGTAAGTAGCTACTTGAAAATTGTTCCTATAATAAACGCCAAACAAAAACAAAATAGCAATTCAATAATTTACATTACAAAATAAAACAAAAAATTAAGCGTACATTAACTTTTTTGTAAAAAAATCAAATTTTTCAAAATAAATGTTCAAAATTTGGACGATTCTGCTCCATACACTTCTCAATTCATTTTAAAAACAATGATCTATTTGCAACATGTTTGCAGTTATGGCAAAAAATGCGTTACGAATTCTTTCTTTAATGTCTTTATGAAGAAGGTTCTGTTAGGTAAACGTATCACCATAGAAATCAATGGATTAAAGTCAGATCTGAAATCGAAGATGCCACAATGTCGAACTCAAACAACCTATCCAAGTGTTCGTAAAATATCTCGTTGAGCCAACGATGCACACAACGAACATAATATACAGATGCTCCATCTTGTTGAAACCACAAATATTTCTTGTATTTAAAAATTCCTTTAGTAATTTCCACAAATGATTTCTAAGAAAATCAAATAGCTCCTTCTAGTAAAACAATCTTAAAAACGTATTTTCTCCTACATTTGTTTCTCATACATTTATGGAAAATTTAGTTTGGGTAGTTGCTCGAAATAACTGGATTATCCGAATAAAAACGAAAAGTATGGTAGTTGACTAAACAGTTTCTGTCAAAAATGGCTTTGTAACAAAATAAAACATTATTAAAAATGTTTTCAATAGCATCCCTTATTTTGAAGTATGTTGTCTTCTGTTGATAACAGTAAAAGATATAGACACATCCGTATTTATGGTGACAATTTAGAATACATTTGAATGCTTCAGAAAACTCAAAATGTATGTACAAGAAATTTAAGATATCTGCATTTTTGCACGTAAAATACAGTATTTTTTTTGTTTTCATAAAATATTTTCGTTTAAGTAAGTGCCCGTACATGATTTGAAACATTTTGGTCTGTGATTTACTAAAAAAATTTAATTTGAAAAGAAACAAATTTCTGTGTGTCAAACTGATCGCTTTTTAAAAAAACATACATGCCAGGGGGTCGAGTATTGTATAACTTGAGTTGTCGGGATTTAGAAGAAGAATCTAACTAAATTTTATGTTTAAAAATGATGAAAAATATGCAGTGTGTCCTAGATAAAAGTATGATCCAATTTTGGTTAAATGGAAAAAAAGTTGCGCTCTTTGCAAAGCAATAACAGATGCTATATAGAAATTGTTGAAGAAAAACTAAAATTGCGTTTTGTCGCAATCTTAAAGCATAATTTAATAAAACTTGGATGTTTGTATTCTTGACTACGACTAATTCAATCATTTGGTCAAATTTTTGTAAATCTTTTAAGTAATGGTAACTATAACCAACTTGTTATTTCTGATGGCAGTCATATTGGATTTATAATTTATTAAATTGAGCAAAGAGCTTTCCAGTCATATATAACAAGGTTATCTTTAGATGACGGAAAATGAACATTTATTAAAAAAACATTTTTTACTTAGATCGGTTTTATGCAAGGCGTTTACTTATAGTTCATTTAAGAATGTAAAAAATTGACGCCTTTTTACCACGTTAGTATTTCAGTAAATTTGATTACGGATTTTTTCTGTTCTTGTAATTATTATTACCGGATCCAAAATGACACTTCGAAACCCCACACAATCAATTAAATGTCAAAAGAACTGTCTGAACTGGCATCCAAATTTGTTGGACGACTATTTGGTTTTGTCATATTTAAAACTCTGACGTTAGTTCATAAATGTTCCAATTTGATTCAATAGAACTAAGAACGTAATTGTGTGTGTTGTCAATACCTACTTATGTGTCAAAACTGTATTTATTTATGCGTTTATCTGTTAAAAGTTTTATTTTCTATTTTTTCATTTTTTTCAGATAATTGTGATAATTACTAAAGCACTTTTCCAATAATTTTCAAATTTGAAAATTTGACATTTAGGATTGTTCCATTTTGTGCTAAGTGGAACGCTGAACTAGCTCTAGATATGTACTTTCAGCGGTATCTAGAAAGACGGCAATATCACTTTTCATTATTTGGAAAATAATGTGGAGGTGCCTAAATCCAACTACTCCAGGAATTCATAAAATGTACAATGTCAATATGTAGAACATATTAGTCAAGTACTCGAGGTGGTAACTTAGAAACAAAATATTGTTTCTGGAAAAATTAAAAAAAATTCTAAATTTTCGAGTAAAGTTTAGATTTACAAACTACAGGGTATTTAACATTCATTCTAATATTGTGAGGTGCACGCCATCAAGGGAAGTGGGGTTTTTAATATATGGATAGGAGTAAAACACGGACACGTAGTTTTTAAATCATTTGACTACTACCTTGGTATTTTAAAATATTACAAACTAACGTCGACCAAATTTTGAGAAAATTTGCCTCTTCGAGATGTAGCAAATATGTGTTCCAGCAAGATAGAGTACCTCCACATAGTAAAGAATTTGAATCACTAACATGGAAATAATCAAATCAAAAATCGAGGTCTAGTTTCGTGGCCTGCTCAAGCCATTGAAAAATGTGTGGAGGATTAGAAAATAATTTCTTAAAAACAACAAAAAGGGTGGGGTTTCAGCAACAATAACATTGTGTTAGAATAAAAATCTTTCAACAACACATTTTTCTCAATTTTAAGATGATGTTTTGTGTTAATAAAAACTACAAATTTTAAATATTAAATTAATATTTTAAAAACGCAATAAACACAAGTTTAATATTTAGGTCAAATACCTGACACAGTTAAATCAATAATTAAAGACACTAAAACAGCACACAAATTATACGACTAAAGTTTCGCAGATTATCCATTTAATATTAAAGTTTATTATTACTTCATATGTATACAAACAATATCAATTAAATAACTTAATATTGATGTAAAGAATTTTTTGCAAGGTAACAACAGTAAATGCATTTAGTTCTATAAGAACTGATTCCTTACCAATTGAATTACACAATTTTTTTGTCAAAAAAATGTGTACAAATTTATTGGCTTTATTTTGACGTCCCTCTTTTCTTGGAAAAAAAAATTCTGTATAAGATTATTTGACAAACTTTTTTTCTATAATGACAAAATTCGTCCACTCTAATAAAAATAATTTCAAATAATTTTAATTAATTTAATTTACCCTAATTTTGAAAATATAGGTAACATTTTTTTAAAAATTATTAATAGAAAGAATAATAACAAAATTAAGTAATATTTGGCAAATAAAACAACAACTGATGTTTTTATTTGAAATTTAATTATTGAATTATTAGATATACATTTATTATCAAAACGTAACGTCTATTTAATTTGGAACCATATGAAAAAGTATTTTATTGTTGCTTTTTTGAGAAAAAGTTATTCTTGGTAAAAGTTCTGCATGGCACAAAACATAATATTCAACCATCAGATATCAATTTTTTTAGGCCAGGTTTGTCAAAAAAATATGAATTTTGTTCAGAAGTAAAGTACCATTATTTTTTACAATACAAAAGTATGTTATAAAAAAAATTGTTTTGAATTAAAAGTTATATCATAATATGAAATTACAGCGATATAACCTAAAGTTTTAAGCTTGGTGATTATTTTCGTTTTATAGATTATAAATATTTGCAGTTATAAATTTCAATACTGAATTCTTATCTGTTAAAAATATGAATGCATAATAATTAATTATTTTAGAAATAGAAAATCCATACAAAGAACAACCATAATTAAATCTACTAAAGCTTCGACATATCAACCTTCAATTAAACGTAAATAGTCACCAAACCCGAATTTTTATGCTAAATGGCTGTAATTTTATATTTAAATATAAATTTTAATTCAAATCAACTTTTTATGATAACATTCTCCTCGATTCTAAAAAGCAATGGTACTTAATTCTTGAGAAACATTCATTATTTTGACAAATCTCGTACACGGCTTAAAAAAAATGATATCTGATTTGTTGTTGTAGTTTAAGTTTGGGACCATGCAGATTTTTCATCTCAAATAACTTTTCTTCAAAACCGATAATTAAAATTCTTTACTATGGTTCCGACTTAAGTAGACACACTGTATAACGCATCGAAATAACTACTAAATCAAATATCTCAAAAAGAAGCAGGAAAAAGCCATTTACAAGTTTTTTAAACGTTAAAAAAAATTAAATAAATTTAATTTGCACCTTGTACACACGCATTAATTTACATAATTTTTAATAGAAGTTGTTTACAATAAACAAAGTGAAATGAAATTGTTCGCTACGTACTATTATTTTTTTTTTAGTTTATTAAATTTTAATGTTTACATATACACGTTGTTACAAACAATAATATTTTTCCAATAAATCAATTTCTTACTTTACGTTTGTGTGATAAAATAATGTAACAATCCGCATTATAATAACATTTCTATTTTATTTTCGTTCTTTATGTTAATGTAGTAAGCTTCAGAACGATTCTCAACTTCAGATTGTAAAGATATAAATTACTTCAGTTCAATTCCATACTGTTGAGAAAAATTGTATTGATTTTGTTTTACTTATTTTATTACCATTAATAAAATTAAGTGTTCCAATAAATGCCTTATCTGTATTGCAAACTGTTTCTTTACTTCAATGTATATGTAAGAGTTGTACTTAGGAGACATCTGTTAATCAACGTTATTTATGAAAAAAGCTTTCAATTATAAATAAGTAATGGAAAGTAATAAAGGATAGCTAAAATAGTATTCTGTAATTTAGTGAGTTTGGAGGTTTGTAAACTTGCTACCGAACTGTAAGCTCATACAGTGCTGATGGTTCTGATACAAACTAAATGGATATAGGAAAAATCAATAACGTCGTTAGTTCAGCTTTTCAACGTACAGAATACTTTTGTACCGACGTAAACGCTTAACCGTTAGATGTACTGAACATCGTAGCATTATACACATTTCGATGTTGTTTGGCAACATCAAATATTTACATTTTCCATCCTTTATAAGGTTTATGGAAAATTCTTTTACTAAAACGAAAACATAACAATATGTTTTTTTTTAAAGGAACCTACACAATTAATTATGTATGTATTTCATAAACAAAAGATGACGGCCAGCTATCGCAAAATTTTCATAAAATTTTAACGTCTTTTTGCACGGTTTATAAAGTAAAATATACACATATTTTTCACACACACTTAAAATGTATGCTCAACAAAAAAACAATAAAAAAGCGAAGAAGAAAGTGTTTAATACGTAAATTAAGTTTAACTGTAGCCTTGAACTTTTTGCATAAAATTAAATAACGCCAATCTTCAAATTGTCATACTTTTAGTTAGTTAAAATTCGCAAGAAATTAGATTAAAAAGGAAAATGTGTAATTCTAATTTTCTAAATGTATAAAATTTGAGTTTAAAAAAATGGTATTTGTCAAATTAATGTCATTTATAATTTTTAAAAAGTAAATTATGTTATTTCTAAATGTCTTGTGCCAATTTGCTCTCAAAAGGAAAAAAAACCTTTGTCGATTGATCCTCGCCTAAGATAACAACTAGAAAGTCGACTTCTGTAAACTGCTTACATGTCGTATCAAGTTTATGTCGTAAAAAAATAATTTTCTATAATTAATTAGGTTTGAATGGTTAGAAAACATCTACAACTGGTTATTATTGCAAAAAGTTCATCAAATATTCTTCTTTTATCTATCAATGAAATACTCTCATTGTCGCAATTTGAAAATTCGTGTTATTTTTTTTTATTGAACGTTTTAATTAGGTATTTGTTCATGTTTTATAATTTTCACAACAACAATTTAAAAAAGGGGATGTTTTGATTAAAAGTATCAACCTAGAAAGTTAAGATGTCAAGTGTCTCAATCAAGAAGGTCCTACATCAACTTGAAACATGAGAAAAACAGTCGATGACAAATATCATACTAACCTATAATGCAATCAAAAAGTACGAAATAGGGTAAGTTTTGTTGTACTTTTAATATTTTATACTGTGTTTTTTAATGGTGATTACAAATTAGAGTTGTCAGTTTTGCCTGGAAACCCATTAATTCCGCAAAAAAACAAATAAATATATTTTTTAACGTAACAATTCAATAATTTTATTTAGCAGCTGCAGTTTGTTTGTCTTTAGCACGAAATTAAGATAAAAATTTTACTAAATAAATCGGATTGTTGTAGTCTGGTGTCACGAATTTGCGTCGCCCGGAAAAGGGCGGGAGTTTTGTGTTATGATAGTTCAGTTTGTGATAGACGGTTGCACCTACTCACTTTAATATGTAGAAGGGTTAAATAAACAAATAAAAGGGTTTCTTGTTATAAAGTTAAAAAAAAAAGTCTTTTGACTCGTTTCGCATGTGCGGATAATAAATGTACTTCAGACCGAAGTATTCAATGTTTACAGTTTTTGAAAAATTTACGTATCCAATCCTATTTTTGCTTAAAGCGGTTTTGATAATCGCTCTCAAACTATTTTTTATGTAGGATTTTATTAGAAAGAAATGTATCCAATGTACCAGTTTCGGGCAATTTCTAACAAGAATTAACGCCACGTTTTATAAATTTTTTTAAGAGTGTACCTAAAAAAATATTTTGAATCGTCTTCAATTACTTCATTTTTTCGGAAACACATCACTGTCACCATCGTCCAGCTCCTTGTTGCGACAGAAGCAAGTTATAGTATTTATTACGTTATTTTATCAAATATTTTAATGTTAACAAAATTGAGAAAGATTTGATAAAATTCGTTGTAGTCAATTATTAATCTTTAGAATCTTCATTGACGCGGAGTGTTTGCGAATTCAAGTATAGCATTCCGTTAATGTTTGAATTTGGGTTTAATACGCATTAGAAATATTTGATTACTACGCTCTTTCTTTAAAAAAAATGTATATTTTATAGTCGAAGCTTTTAAACTCGTAAAACGAATCCTATAATATTAAATAGCATTAGGGTTGAATTATTTTTGTATTAATTCATAAGAATGTACTAACATTTTCAAATTAATACTAAAATTTTCCTTTGATGTACTAAGTTTAGTATTTCCTGAATCATTACGTAATCATTTAGAAGTCATCTCGCGCCGTTAATTACGCTTTAACCCTTTTAAATGCAATAAATCATGTTACATTATATCGAGTTTTTTAATTTTTGTTTAATCTTAATTTTGTGCGGTTTGTCTTAACTTTTTCGATTATGACAGTACTTTTAAGGTAGATCTAACCGAAAGTACCCGTCCTGACAAACTTCCGGTAAACAAGGGCTGGAAGCAAAGATTAGGTCGTATCTTTGTTTAGCGCCCACTTGACTTGACAAATTTATCGAATGTTATTCGACCGCTTAATTTCACGAAGACAATTCATCAAACGAAACACTCCTTTTCCGCTGGGCTACTATGCAACCCCTATTTATGTTACGCTTTTGAATCAAAATTTTTGCAGTTCGTCTTTAAGGTGCCGTCGCGTCGTTTAGTTAGGAAGATTTCTTTGACATACCTTTATTAGACAAGTTAGTGATATTTTTCTATGTACAATGTACTGTTTCTGTTTGGCCATCTAATTTCGGGGACCTTGTTTATCAAAGTGGTAGTAAATATCTAGAAAAAGTATGCAGTTATTCAAACCTGCTACTTCAATCATGATTAGCAAATCCGCTTCACACATTATTAGCAAATCCGCTTCAGGTCAACTTCGGGCACCTTATGTCACATATAGCTCAGTAAATTTATGGGATGTTGTCACCAACAATGTTGCTTATTGGGCACACGATATAATCAATCGTCACATATGTCAACTTTGAATGACTGGCGTCTTACTTGTTTCTTACCACCTGCTAAACGACTTGAAAGAAAAATCCTATTTTATTCCTGATGTTCCCAGGTAGTTCATGCTTGCGTTGCAATTTTACAAATATTTGTCAGCCCTTGTGGCATTCTTCTGACTATTGAAAGAAAGTTGGAAAAAAACTTAAACATCCTGAAAAATTCTAAACCTTCGGGCATTCTAAAAATGAATTTCTTATATTATTGAAGCAAACATGGATAAAATACCATCAAAGCCACCAAATAAAGAGAAAAGTGCTATAAAAAGAAAGTTACTTTTTGCTTTCAAAGCATGTGGCATTGCAACCCCAATCAAGTTTTGGAAAAACTACCACGAGACTTTCTCAATGAAGATGATGTTGTGTGCTCCTTTGTAGCGGTTCAAAATTGGTCGCTACCTTATATTTAAATAAGGCGCGCATTTCCCCGCCTCTTTGCATTCAATGAATGATGACGGGTAACCTTTTCCGCGCGACGAGGAATAACAATGGCGACAGAGTGGTAAGAAGTACGACCACGCCGTTATTGAATACGTTTTACGTTTTATTTGTTTAGTTTTGAGTAAAACGAAGTATGAATTAATGGATTAGCTTTATAACAAATTTATCTACCTTATTGGTGTTGTATACGTTCCGTTCAAAAAAAAGTTTAATTCAGTAGAATAAACGTGCATTCCGAAATTGAAGAATATTCGTTATCTTTTTGTGCGTTTGATTTCTACGTTTCTGTCGATGAAAATTCGACTAACAACTTCGTTATTAATGTATGGGAGAAAATTCGTTTTATGGAAAATTCCGTATGCATTACATCATCCTAAGTGCAGTTTCAATACGCAAGCAATCTGATTCCATTCGCACAACGCTTCAAGGTCAGCTAAATCACCTGCTCGGGTTTTGACAAATTCAACGTCCTTTATTAACACAAGGAACTTCAATTAAGTGATTTTATAATAATGTTAACAATTCTTCGAACTTTCCGTGCATTGAAGTTAATTTTGACAAACTAAAGTCGGCCTAAACTGTTCGCAATTAAATGCAGTTGTGGTTACCTTTGTTTTTTTCGCATTAATTTGTTCGCACTTGTTAGCATTCGTTGTCGTGCTTTAAAAGCACTGGTTGTACTTTACGTTTTTAACGCTTGTAAAGGATCCTTGCGTTATATGTTTATAGTTTAAGTTTACTGAAAGAAATTGAATCTTTCATTTAATACCGTAGTTTATAAGTCAATTCATTATTAGAGTAGTTGAATGTCAATGTGTTTTGTTTATTATTTAATGGTAACGCCCATTTATTCGTTATTAATTATGTTTTTAGTTGAGAAGCATCTCAATAAAGGTAAGCAACAAAACATAAACCAAAAAGCAAACATTCTCATGAAGCCTTAGAGTCTACGTAGCATTTATCTGAGCTTTAGCCGGTGCATTTTAAATGTGTTCTTAGATTAAAGAGTTTTTGGCGTTACACTTTATGAAATTTTTAAACAACTGAGATGTAATTCCGGCTCTAAAAAATCTCGACGTTTCAGCGCCGAAAACATCTGAAAAGTTCACTGACAATGATGGAAATGAGAATATTGAATTAGACGCCACCGATAGGGATGTCGATATTAATGAAGATAAAGAGAACATTGACTACTTCCGTTCTACGTTAGAAAATGCCAACGAGAGAAAATTCGTTTTGGTGAGATTTTTGTCTGGTTCTCGAAAAGGTCAGAATTCCCTTATAGTCTGTATAGTTAGAAAAAAAATGAGGTTTAAGTTGCTCAAGTTGAATGAAGACATATTTTCAAAATTACTGATAACGACGTGATTACTGTTTTCTTCAAGGAAGTGATTGCGTTAGTACCAGATCCAACCGTTGAGAGAATTTCAGATAGGATTTCATTAATATTTTAAATTTCATTTTGAGTTGTAGAAAAGAAATTGTTTAAATAAATAGACGTTAATACAATAAGAAGTGTATGATGAATGTAATCCCTTATGATCAATAACACCCGTTTGAAAAATCCGAAAAAAATGCTTGACCGATTTAACCAAAATTGAGATTCATCACTTTCTCCCAAAAGATCTACTGTTTCATACTGTAAAATTGATGTGATCAATCACGGTCTAACTCTATTCTTTTATATGATAAGTGGAATTTATTGCAATTATATTGTGAAATTGTTACTCTATGAACCTTAGTATAATGGTGAAAGTGTTTAAGAATAATGTAAACTGGAACGTGTTTAAAGTATGACAAACATAATATTTACATTGAGGGGTCATATCTTAAAGTGTAATTATAAAATAATAAAAAAATTATATTATTTTTAAAAGTTTGCATCAAACTAAACAAATAAACAAAAAAAAAGATTTCAAAATTTGTTAAAATTGCAGCACAGTGAAAATAGTTTAAGGTATGGTCTTTTACCTCTAGTTAACTTTATCAGTCGGTAACTACTATAGAAAACACAGTATTGAGCCAATCAAATTTTTAGAAAGTCGCGTTTCCAATGTACCGCCAAGTCAAATTAAGTTGAGATAAAAACACCAGACCTAATTTTATAAAAATAATCGAACTAATTACAATCTTTTAGATAATTTATTTTCAAAAATAGAGATTTTGACAAATGAAACACGACCAAGTTAAGGTCAATCGGTTAAATATACTTCAAAAAATAAATTTTAAAATTGTTAAAAAATCGGTAATTTTAGAATTTCAAAAAATTCTCCCAAAGCCAAATTTACTTGGATTGATTAAAACTTTGGGAACTCCATTTCTTAAGATCTAGTTCATATAAAAAAATCAAGAACGAAATCGCTGACTTACGTGCTTATACTTTTGAAATCTGTACAAATACAATTCAATAATATTCTACATTGTTCCAAAGCCGCCAAATTTAAAAGTTAAATGGAAATCTCTATTTTTAAATTTACAATCAAATTTCGCTTTGATAAAATATTTTAAAGTAAATAGAGCAACTACGCTTCTTTCTTGTACAATTTTTTAAATATTGGATTTAACTTTTACAGATTAGAAAAGAGCAAGTGTCAGATTAGGAAATCGTGCTGATCAAGATCACGGACGTAACCATCATTAAACCATCTTAAAAACTGGTTCAACTTTCTACTGGCTTGTACCAGCAAGATGCACGACAGTCTATCGCCTGTTCCTTAAAAAACTCTAAAAATGTTTGTGTTGATTTTTCTTTCTGTCGTCATTTTAGAATTAGCTATTGCCTAAAAGTTATTGTTTAAAATAATATCTCTAGTAAACTTCATCCCTTAAACAACATTAAACAAAAATTTAGGTTTTCCACAATTTTTATCAGAACTCATTCACAAAATTCAATTTTTGAAAGTCCTGTGTTATAATTTTTCAATATGAACAGACCAGTCTCAGTGCTGCATCTGCTCATAGAAAGATTTTTGAGGGTAAGAATGAAAGCATGCCAACACGTTAATATTAGTTTCATTTTAAGTCACATTTTGCACACCAGTACTTCTTAAGCGGTCCATTTCAATTTCAGCTTAGAAAACTTTGTCCGATTCATTATCGGTAAATTATGGAATTTTCTTTTAACTGCGTTACATGTTCTCTGACAGTTCTTTAACACTCACCAAGAAATACAAATAAATTAATAATTAATAATTAATAATAATAAGACATTTGGCACCAAATACAATCTGTTCTACAAAAAAGAGCTCAAGAGTATAGCAACTTTATTTAGAAATCTAACCATCAACAAACGATACATATTATTAAATGGACACTCTTAGCTTACAACTTGGCGAAAAGCAATTTTTAATCACCTTTATTTTTTGACTTCTCCTTGTAGAAAATTTTAAGTACTCAACGGTTTATAGTTTTGGTAGAGTTATATTACGAAATTTTTGCAGAAAATGTAAAAAACCGGTTTGGCTGCTCATCCATAAGTCTCTGAACAAACAATTTGTAAAAATAATCAAGAAATCCTAAAACAACAGCGCAGTTTATTTGACGCTTAAAGAGTTTGGTTTGTTTATTAATACTCATCCAAAAAATGGAAAATATTAATGGACTATGTAAACGTGCACCTTTTAAGATCTACACTACAATGTTTAATTGTACGTGGAGTATAACAGGGAGCGTAAAAATTTATAAAACAACCGCGGGTTAGTTTCGAGTGGAGAATAATGCCCAGGATTCGACTTAATATTTCTATTAAAATATTTACAAGTTTTAATGTTTCATATTTACACACGGACTATTTACAATTGATTTTGGATCGCCTCTATGCTTCACAAGTTGCAACGACAAAGTGGCGTTGATGCAGCCACAACCGGCGTTTAGACGGTGACGGGTTGCTACACTCGTTCGCCCGATGATTTCGCACGTGCCTCTCGGACGAGTTTTTGACAACCACGTTTAACATTATAGATTAGAACATTTTCGGACAGAGCTCGCTCCTTAAGAGAAAAGCAACGGAGGTTATAATTACGGCTTTATAAACGACGGAAATCCGTCTGAAGGTGCACCGGATAAACGATGGTCTTCCACTCCCAGTGACGCTTTGAATGCGTGCAGTTTAGGTACGAAAAGTTCTACCCTCTGTCTCGGTGGTGTTTTTGTTATGGTTGTACGCAGATAAGCGAGGAGGCTCTACCGGCACGCCCTCTACTAGTTGCTACTGAATCAATTGGCCACACTATAGGGGTTAGGTAGTAAGTATATGCTGGCTATGCGGATTAATAACGGCGGATTTTTAGGTAGTCTCAAGTGGTTAGTACTGTTTTGCCATGGCCCGTGCCAAATTCGATTAGCAGTTGAAGTGGTCTTTGAAAATGCGGTTGATGAAAATAACTGGACGTATAGTTGAACAAGACGAATTTAATCACCGTGTTCCACCACTATTTCCGTTATAGAAATAAGAAGACGAGTACAGCAGATAGCTTAGTATAGTTTTAGGCGGTTTATTCAGATCGGTTTCCGATTAGGATTGGAAGAGAATTATTGAACAAGTCAATAATGAAGTCAGTGCCTTCTCGACATTGCGCTCGCATTTATAAAGAGATAGTTATCGCTAGCGTGAGAGTGGGCAACGGTTATACGGGGGTAATGTTAAGTAGGTCGGTGCGCACGACGTCTCTATTGACAATGTAAATTTTATGTCGTGAGATAATCGTTATCTCGGCGGCAAAATTATTTAAACAATTGTCAATTTCTTACAACTAGTCAATATGCTGCAAATTTATTTATTTGTTAGAATTGCACGTAACACTAACACATCTGTTAGTCTACTTCATCACATTTGAGAAACATAAATTACGTTCTTATAAGGTACATTACATCTTATTACTTAGGATATTCATTTACTTTTAATAATTCATTAGGTGAAATTAGTTCAACATTTACAACCGAATGATACTGCATAACGACTAACCTTCTCAAATCTCAACACATGCCAAGAAAATCCTAATTTTCTCATGAAATTCTGTAGTCAGACAAATCCAACAATAGCATGTTTAATCGAAATAAACATTATCGCTGAAGCAATGAAAGCCCAAGAAAAGTGAGGGAGCGCAATTTTCACAGGAGACTTGGAGTTAATGTTTGGTGCGGCATTCTTAAAGGGAATGTTTTGAACCCATTTTTTATTGACGGCACCTCTGTCTAACGACTTAGCCATATACCTTGATAAACCACCACTGATTGTGAGGCAAAATATGTTGTTTCAGCAAGACGGTGCTCTTGCCCATAACGCCAATCAGATTAGACATTGTTTGAGCCAAATGTTTGAACAGAATTGGATAGGTACTTACAGCACAGTGTCGTCGTTCTCTCAATATAACCCCGCTCGACTTTTTCTGGGAGTGATTTAAAAGACAAAGTTATTACAATAATTCCCCAAACCGTAGACGAGATAATGTGGGTAGTAGATAGTGTGAGCAAACGATACCAGTTATGCATAAACAACAATGGCTCGCAGTTTGAACATTTGCTTTAGTTAACTTTTATTAACAATGTAGTAGTCTTCATTGAAAATAATCATTCCAATTTTCTTGACTTGCAGTTGAACAAGTGTTTTTAATGTTGATTCATTATTAGTAATTATGTTTTTTTTAAATTTTGTTACATGGCCTACTAGCTCAAACAAGTTTTTCAATTTTTTGAGAAATTCTATTATAGTAACCATATTAAATGTTTTGACAAGTGATAATTACTTAAAATTCTCTACAAGAAGAAGCCAAAAAAATATATTAACATTCAATTTAAAAAAATATTGATGACGTTACCACAATCAAATGAAGGTAATTAAAAAACAATTTCTTTTCACCAAGTTGTAGCTAAACGTGTCCCATTTAATAATATGTATGGTTTGTTGATGGTTAAATTACAAATAAAGTCACTATATTCTTGGCCCTAATTTGTAGAACAGACTGTATAAAACTACACATAGACATAACTTCAAATGGCAAAATTGACACGGATAATGCATAATTGCAGAACAAAATTACAGATTTTCAAAATACTCAAAAGGTGTAAATTTTGAAATTAAATATTTTTCAGTACACCTAAAATCGAATGATTTTTATTGAAAAGGGAAATATAAAAAAGATGGAAGTGAAAATGTATATAGTGGAATTTCCTGCTTCAGGCATTGTTCCACTCCCAGTTCTTTTGGTGACGACCCCACCACCGATTGTTGACGCTTTTTTCGGTAATCGTTTGATTGTTCACAATTTGTTTCAACTTCTTCCAAATTAAGAGCTACAAGGTCAGACAATTAAGTAATGCGACAAAATTCAAAAATCAAGTATATTTAAAAATTAAGGTACATTGCTGCGATTCCCTTCAAAGTAGTCCCCTCCCGCATCTATACACTTATTCCAGCGAGTTTGCCAGTTTTCGTAACAATTCTGGAACACTTCTTGTGGGACCTCTCCGAGTACCCTCGTCACAGATTCTTGGATATCTTCAACGGAGTCAAAATCTCGACCTTTGACGAATTTTTTCAAATGGGAGAATAGGAAAAAGTCGCAGGGTCACATGTCCAGTGAATAGGGCGTTTGTGGTAACGTTGCGATGCCTTTAAACGCCAAAAACTGAGAGACACTAAACGCACTGTGGCAGGGAGCATTGTCGTGATGCAAAACCCAAGTCTTCGCGATCTCTGGACGCACTTTGAGCACCCTTTTTCGTAATTTTTCTAGCACATAGCGGTAGAATACTTGATTTACGGTTTGTCTAGGTGGTACAAATTCTTTGTAAACCACCCCTTCGCTGTCGAAAAAGCAAATCAACATGGTTTTTACTTTGGACTTGCTTATTCTCGCCTTCTTTAGTCTTGGTGCTCCAGGGGACAGCCACTGTTGGCTTTGTCGTTTAGTTTCGGGGTCATATTGAAAGAACCAACTTTCATCACTAGTAATAACTCGATCGAGAAGAGTAGGATTACTTTCATACTTTGCTCGAGACAATTTTGAGCGATGTTCATTCGGTGGGCTTTTTGCTCATCAAAAAGGTTTTTGGTACCATCTTCGTGCACAGCTTTTTCATAGCGAAATCTTCGGTTAAAATCTTTCTAACTGTTTCCCGGTTAATATTCAACTCGTCAGGCAACATTCAAATAGAAGAAATGATTGTACGAGGGTCGCCAAGGTCTCAATCGGAGAGTAGGGATCTGCTATTACGGTGGCGGAGTTACAGGTTCGTAGTGTTATCACAGGTCGAGAAAAAAAATCGATCGCATTACTTAATTGTCTGACTTCGTATATTTAGTAAAATTATTTGTGTAATTTCTTCCAACTACTCAACGTCGAAGTCTTTGTCAAGGTCACTGAGCAGGTCTGATACACAAGACAAGCCAAAACTATCTTCCAAAGTGCTGTTTTAATGTTATTCCAAAAAATTTGCCAAAATTAAAAAAAAATTTTAAGTATATCAAGAAATATTGATGTGTGCGAAATGGTAAGAAAGACCGTACATAAAATTTGCAGATTAAAAATCCATTTGGTTTATCAACACAGGAAGAAGTTATATTAATGTAGAACAAAATATACCTGCTCTTGTTATATTGTATTGTGTTGAGTTTATTTTACTACGTAACTTATTTCCATCTTTTATTGCTAGTAAAACATGCAATTAAATAATTTTTAAGAGACAAAGGCTTTGCATTTAAATTTTTATTAGTAATATCACGAAAGACTACTGTATTTTAATTTAGAAATTTCTCATATTCAGTTTTATGTTAATGACGATCTTTCGAAAGATGTTTATTTTAAATAACTGCTCTGTAAAAACACATTAAGTATCTTGTTTCTCGTCGTCTTCTATCGTACGTAAATAATGAAATTTGTTTTAAAATCATTTGCTTGCTTTATGTTAATACTCAAAAATACCATTATTTCTGTCTTCAATTACATGGTTTAAACATCTACATTTAATTAAATAAGACAATTATGTTTGTTATGGTAGAATCATTAATCCCATAATGATATTAAATTTTCTTCTTCAAAGTTATTAGTACAGTTCAAAACAATAACAAATTGTTGCTGTATTATAACTAACTATAAACGGTAATTAGTAGTTGGTTAAAGTATATAAATGTTTATTATTGAAACAAAGCCAAACTTGATATACAAACAAAATGAATAAGGCATTTTTCATGATTTTACACATTTGAACATGAAAATTAAATTTGGTTTATGAAAGTGTATGAATATATGCAAAAAAGTTTTACATCATTTTAACATTTAATTAACATTGGGAAATGCAGAAAATATGAATTTTGTTCTCGGTTAAATTTTATGAGGTGTTTATAATACTACCAAACCGTTACGTTTCAGTGAAGATCCTGCCTTAAAAAGTAATTCCATTACAAAATGCGAAATAAATTTTGTGTTTTCAGCTAATTCAGTGACTCAATGTAAAAACTTATATCCCTTTTATTTATTAACAATTCCTTATAAGGCACAAGAAAAAATTTGGGAAAATATTGGATAAAAAAAATAGTCTGGGAAAAATAAGTTCAAATTAAGGTGAAACCTTGCAAATCTTTCTACAAGCATTGATTGGCATAAAACATTGGGTTGGGCTCAACTTCAAAATTTATACTATGTTCATCGATGTTATTCATTTTTTAGGAGTCAAAACTATACCCCAAAATGTCAAAACCTACCAAATTGAAAAATTTCACTGCTTAATAAATCTTAAGTTTATTTTTCTAGTTTTCAACTCTTAAAAATCTAACTCCTATTATGGCACAATATAAAAAAAAATAATTTGCTCTAAAAAATGAAATAATTTCTCGCAGTGTTTTAATTTAAGGATGTTAAATTTTAAAGTATTATTAATTTTACTTTGCATCTAGAATAAGCTTAGTTGCAATGAAGCTCAACGTTCCGGCAGCTACTTAAGACACTGCATCTTATTTTGCAACAACAAAAAATCATTTTCAAAAGTTCTTGCGGTAGAAATGTAGATCATCATGCTCCAATATGATTTTTTTGAAGTCTTGGAAAGAGAAAAAATTGATTCATTTTTTAATGACAACTTCTTCATTTTGTATGAAGAAAGTTCACCTATATGCCACTTTGTAAGTTTATTAAGGACTCCAAGGCTTTAGAAAGTAAATTTTTTAAAACCCTCAGTTTTTAAAGGAGTTTATTGAAAGGGGTCAATAAACGTTGATCGTGTTGTTGTTGCCAGGGTTATAAATAAAATCTGGCTTACCATAACCAACATATAAAAAACCTGCGGGGGTACAATTCCATAATAGATAGTTTAATGTTTTTGCTCAATTTTTACACTTAGAATACAAATTGCCCCCCCCCCCCTCTGACGGCACTTTTGGGTAATTTGCTGCCAGAGATATAACTACTGCTTTACAATGGCCAACATATAAAAAATCTGCAGGAGTACACTCTCATAATTGCGAATGTTTAATGTTTTTGCTCAACTTTTACACTTAGAATAAAAATGTTTACCCTTGACGGCACTTTGGGGTCATTTGTTGCCAGGGTTATAACAACTGACTTACAATGACCAACAGATAAAAATCTGCGGAGATACACTCTCATAATTGCGAATGTTTAATGTTTTTGCTCAACTTTTACACTTAGAATAAAAATTGCCACCCTCTGACGGCACTTTCAGTTAATTTGCTACCAGGGTTATAAAATCTGGCTTACAATAATTAACATATAAAAAAACCTGCCATTCCCTGACGGCAATGTGGAGTAATTTGTTGTTAGGGTTATAAGAACTGCTTGACAAGGACCAATCCAATTCCATAATTGCAAATGTCTAATGTTCTTGCTGAATGTTAACACTTAGAATAAAAAATTTCCTCTCTCTGATGTCACTTTTAAGTAATTTGCTGCCAAAGATATAACTACTGACCAACATATAAGAAATCTGTAGGGGTACACTCCCATAATTGCAAATGTGTAATGTTTTTGCTCAATTTTTACATTTAGAATAAAAATTGCCTCTGACGGCACTTTGGGCTCATTTGTTTTCAGGGTTTCAACAAATGGCTTACACTGACCAACATATAAACAAGCTGAAAGGGTACAATGCCATAATAGTAAATGTTTAATGTTTATTCTTAATTTCTACACTTAGAATAAAATTGGCAACCCCTGACGGCACTTTGGGGTCAATTGTTGCCAAGGTTATAAACAATGGCTTACGCTAACTAACATATAAAAAATCAGCGGGGGTACAATCCCATAATAGCAAATGTTTAATGTTTTTACTCATTTTTACACTTAGATTGAAAATTGCCACCCCCTGATGGCACTTTGGAATAATTTGTTGACATGGTTATAAACCCTGACTTACACTAACTAACATATAAAAATTCTGCAAGGATACAATGCCATTATAGCAAATGTTTAATGTTTATGCTCAATTTTTACACTTAGAATAAAAATTGCCACCCCCTGACGGCACTTCGGGGTCATTTGTTGCTAAGGTTATGAACAATGGCTTACACTAACCAACATATAAAATATCTGCTGGGGGTACAATCTCATAATAGCAATTGTTTAATGTTTTTTCTCAACTTTTACACTTAGAATAAAAATTGCCTCCCCTTGACGGCACTTTGGGGTCATTTGTTGCCAAGTTTATAACAACTGGCTTACAATGACTAACATAATTGCAAATGTTTAATGTTTTTGCTAAATTGTTACACTTAGAATAAAAATTGCCTTCCCCTGATGGCACTTTGGGATAATTTTTTGCCAGGTTTATAACAACTGCTTAACAATGACTAACATATAAAAAATCTGCGAAGGTACAATCTCATTATTGCAAATGTTGAATGTTTTTGCTAAATTTTACACTTAGAATAAAATTGCCACCCCCTGACGGTACTTTGGAGTAATTTGTTAGCACAAGCGAAACGTCTAGAATTTAAAAAGCTACAATTTAATTTTATAACGTTTTTAGGGTTTTTAAGTAGTTTTGTAGTTATTTGAAAAAAGAAGCATGTTTAAGAAATTGGAAAAATTTGATTTTTACTTTTAACCCAAATTTCTACAAAATGAAGGATTCTAAACTAGTCAAACTTCTGGAATCTGTTGGTAATACAAAATACAATGAATTTCACCATAACTCGCTCAATTTTTTGGCTATAAACTTTTTTTATTTTTAAAGAAAAGATATTTTTAAATATATTAAAAAAGATTCCTACTTTAATATTTTTTCGAAAAAATATTGATTGCACAGAAATTATAAACAAACATTTTTTCAATTTTTTATAAGTTACAATGTTGGTTTTACAGTTTTTTGATAAAAACGCATACTTTTCGGAGTTTATTATCGGAAAAATGATTAAAAACATTAATATTTTTGGCACTTACATTGTCAATCAGAATTTGACATATTCTCTTCCAAATCCATACAAATTTGAAAAACACTTTGTTGGTATGTCTTCATTTTACAATAATTTTTATTTTTTTGACGCTAATATATGTCATTAATTAAGTAAGTTAAAGTATTAACTATATTAGATTTTTCTCCTTTTGATGTACTGTGTACTGGTGCGTACATGTACAAATAATTAATTAATTTATATATTTGTTATATTATATTTGTTGTACTAGGATTTCCTGTTAAATAAATAACTAAATAATAACTGATACTTTCAGCCATGTATATCCCGAAAAATGCTTATCAATTTTGCAAAAAATTTATAGAACATTTTTTGCGTAGAATTAGTTTTCTATCGATTCCTGTAGTTCAAATTTAAAAAAAATTCTCCTTCCCATCTCCAAACGAGATGGCAACCACCTCAATGGTAAAACATCCCTTCAGTATAATATACATTTTGATCCTTAGGCTATTATCTGCTTACTGTCAAAAGTTCAAGTAAATCGATGCATTTTGAAAGAATTGCTAATCGAACAGCTTCATTTCCTGGACTAAAAAGGAGATACCAAAGATCCCTTTTCATACTAACAAAATGTTACATAAAAAATAACACCTACAATAAGTTGTAATACAGTAATTGTAAAGTAGGTTATAAATGGTACCTTTCAATGGTATTTGCCTTGTGAAGAGTATTACCTTTGCCTTTTATAAATTAGGTCAGTTTTAAAAGTATACTCCTAAATTAGTTTTGAACTTACTTGGTATCACAGATTTTTAAATAATAAATAAGTTTATGACATTAAATTTTACAAAAAAATAAGTTTGGATCATAAATATAAAAAGTAATCGGATATTTTTCAAGTCAAAGATAGAACCTGTAGTGGTTCAAAACTTGAGCTCGAACTGGTTGAGATACTGATTCACGATTTTACCAGTCGATAGAAAAAGGTTGACTCTATACAGATTTTTAAAAAATACCTTAACTAAACCACCTCATCCAGTCCATAAATTTTCAAAATCGAAAAAGGAACCTGTAGTAGTTTAAATTCTCAATCTTTAAAAAATCCCGTAAACATAAAAAAGTAATTGGAATATTTTTCAAAATCAAAGAAAGAACCTATAGTGGTTCAAAGTTTAAGCTCAAACCGGTTGAGATACAGATATGCAGTTGTACCAGTCGATAGAGAAAGGTTCGTTCTGTATAGTTTAAAAAAAAATTATGTCGTTTCCAATCCATACATTTTTAAAGTCGAATGTCTAACTTGTAGTAGTTCAATTGCTTAATTCTTGCTGTGCAACTAATTTGGTTGAGATCCAAATTTGCGATTTTACCAATCGATAGAGATAACTTCATTTTATCCAGATTTTGAAAAAAATACCGTAAGTTATGTCGTGTCCATCCATACATTTTTAAAGTCAAATATTGAACCTGTGCTAGTTCAAATGCTTAAGCTCTTGTTTTGCAACTGATATCTTTGGAACCGGTTAAGATCCAGATTTTTGGTTTTACAATTGATAGACAGAAGTTCATTTTGTACAGTTTAAAAAAGAAAATACCCTAAATCATGTCTTTTCCAGTCCATACATTTTCAAAGTCCAGAAATAGTTCAAATGCTTAATCTCTTGGTTTGCAACCCACGTCTTTAGAACAGGTTGGGATACAAATTTGTACTCAATAGAAAAAGGTTCATTCTATACAGTTTAAAAAAATACCTTCAGTCTTGTCGTTTCCAGTCTGTAAATTTTCAAAGTTGAATATTGGACCTGTAGTAGTTCAAATGCTTAAAATCTTGCTGTGCAATCGATATCTTTGAAAAAGGTTGAGATACAAATTCGTGGTTTTACCAATTGATAGAAAAAATTTATTCTATACAGTTTTTGAAAAAAAAATAACCTAAATCAGTTCATAAATATTCAAAATCAAACCTGTAGTAAATCAAAGCTTAAACTCTTGTTTTGCAACTAATATATTCAAAACCAATTGAGATGCGGTTTACCAGTCGTTAGAGAAAGGTTTATTCTATTTAGTTTTGAAAATAAGATACCCCAAGTCATATCGTTTCAGGTCCACTAATTTTCAAAGTCGAAGATCGAAGAAGTAGTAGTTCAAAGTATGCTGAATCTTCTGCTTTGCAACCGATATCTTCGTAGCCGGTTGATTATAACTTAAATATATGAACAAATATTCTATCGGTAAACATTTAAAAATAAAAAAATTTACGTGACTTGAAACGGAGATAACGTAGGTATTTAACATATAGTTCATATTTTAATCACTCATTGGCCGGTGGCATAAATGTAAAATTTTTTTAACTGTTCTGCTTTGTTACGTTGACGTTAAAGTGATAACACGTCAAATTTAAAGTTATATTTTTACCCAAAAGCTTGATCGTTGGTAATTGTTGACACAGATTTTTAGAATTTTCAAAATAAATGCTTTTTACTTTAATAAATGTATTTCTATCATTTATTATTAGAAACGATAAATTAAAAATGAAAGTGAAAAGTTTTAACGTAGAATAACTATGGATGCAAATTAAAGATGTACTAGACACAGTCAAAATAACTTGCGGAGAAACGTACAAATGGATAGACATACAATACCAAAACAAAGAGAAAACAAATTGGTTGAACGATGGGATAAAGAAAGAAATAAAAATAAACAAATACTTGAAAAACAAAACTACTGATAATTATGACGTATATAAAAAGAGATCAATGATCTGTTGAAGACAGATAAACAAAAAACTTAGGAAAGGACAGTATACCAAAAACTATTCTATAGATTTTAAAAATTTAGAAGAAAAGAAACAAAGCAACAGTACATTACTACAAAAGAAGAAAAGGCAATAAAAAAATATAAACACTATAAAATGCCGAGAAACTTTTAAAAACCAAAATAACAAAGAGTACATACACTAAAGATGACGAGGAGAAAACTGAAGAAGATGAAGTAGAAGATAACAAACAAAAAAAAAGAATTTAGAATTGAAGAAATAGTGGTGCTTTGAAAAACATTAAAAATGTGAAAAGGCAAAACACGAGGAAATAATCGAATAGTTACGCTAACAGTACTATTAAACAAAATTTCAGAGTTGGGGGTAATATTACCGAAATATAAGAAAGAAAACAAGAAAGATTGTAACAATTATAGAGGAATAACACTATTAAACAACGATTATAAAGTATACAAAAAACAATTTGATAACAGATTAAAGGCAAAAATAGAATTCCTAAGAGAAGAGGTACAATGTGGATTCAAAAAAGGAAATTTTAAAGAATTGTATACATGTAGCATTTTTTGACCTATAAAAAGACCTTTTCTATTAGAACCAATTCAATGATTAATTTTGTTCAAGGCAACACAACTTCCAATAAAAGGAGCCACACGGTATATGTAATATGTACACACAGTGACATATTAAATGACCTTCTATAAAGCAACCAACAATACACCAATGGTTTTCACATTCTTTTTCCATTACGTTTTAAAGTTGCAAATGTTGAGTTCACATCACAATTGTTATCAGAAAAGGAATTTCTCCTCAGGCTTCTAGTAGAATATTATTATTAATGTAATTAGAGGGAAACGTAAATAATGTAAAAATGAGCATATTATGTTAAAATCAATATTTGTTGACAAAAAGAAATAATCGGAAAAAGCATTCATTTATTCAAACATTTATTTCTTAAAGTGAACAAGTTATCATCACGAAACGGTAAAAATCGCGTGTGATGGTGCAAAAAAAATTACAAACTTGCCATGATACCGGTATTAAGCGATAACGCAAAACGTAATTATCGTAATCCTAACGATAATTATAATTGAAATGAACTTAAACTTTACAACGTATAGAAAAAATACAATAAAGAATATCGATGTAGGTTGCTTTAAAGAGGTCATTTAATATGACACTGTTGGTACATACATCTATACACCGGGAGTGTGTTTAAAAGACGGATAAATTAAGAAGTGGATGTGGAACAGAGGAAGTTACTGGCCCAGAATTAACTTACTCATAAGTGTATTCCCGTGAGAAAACATTTAAAAAACTCACGACCGACCAAAAAAAACCGTAGGGATTGAACTCGTGTCTCTTTAAAGACAAATTAACGTGGTAGGAGATTATACCACTTGGCCCAAGCATCGGTAATATATTCAAACAAACACTAATTTGTGCTTGTCTTGTTTCTATATGCACGGTATCATTAAATGGAACACAACAGTATGGTATTCAACAGGACCATTTTGATAAATGTTTTTCTAACTGAAAACCGCGAGAGTTAATTTCATAAATTGAGTATCTTGATCAGAATGAATCTTCTCCGGAATTCTGTGGATAGTAAACTACCGCCATTAAATATAGCCTAAAATGTTTTGCTACCAACACTATTTTCAATAGTACTGTATTTTTCCGCCTTGTTAAAATATAAAAGGTATGCATTGTGATTTTACAAAATTGCAACGAGAACATAACCCGATGTGTTAATGATTCTTTTAATTTTGCAAATGATTTATTGTACTTTTCGGACCAATTAAAATTATTTAATGGTGTTGTTATTTCTACACAATTTGGTATATATTTCCTTTAATAATTTACAAATGCTACAAAACGTAACGTTTTATTTCGCTTAAATTTTTTAGTTTAGGATACATTTGAATTTCGTTAACTTTTCTGGGTCAGAACACACTCCTTCTGCCCTAAATATAAAATTTCTGTTTTAATAAATTTCACTTATTTGCATTCCACTTTAAAGTTATTTCTCGCAACATTTGAAAAACTTTATTATGAGAAACTAGATTACTTCCAAAAACAATAAAATTCTCTAAATATACAAAACTACTCTCGTAATTTCACCCAGCTATTGCTATGGTAATAGTTCATGTAAAAGCATTTGCATTCTCCTAGCAATCCTAGTAGTAAGCGTTTCATTTGATATTGTCCTCTATCGGTTATATAAGGTGTATACTGACGGTTATTACAATCTGTTTCTATTTGATAATATTCTCAAAATAAATCAAGGTGTGAAAAATATTTTGCTCCCTGATAAAGATTGTAAATTTTCGGATATATACGGTAATGGAATTTTGTCATCCTTTATTTGTTTGTTTAGCATTCTATAATCAATTAATATCCGTCATTTTTATTGCCAATTTTGTCACAATCCAAAGTGACATTGAAAATTTTCCGTGATCAATTGTTGCCCCACATTTCTTGATGAAATCTGATCCCAATATACTATGAATGTCATTAGCAATTTTATAATTACCTAAAATTTGTGTTCTATTTCCTTTCTGCTTAATCTTAAATTTAAATTAATTAATACTAGAACTAGAAATTGAAATTATCGGAGTAATATTCCCAGCAAACACTTGTTTGTTGGCTATGATTGGTGATGCTGGCAAATTGATGGCACAAAATGCCAATACAGAAAAAGCGTTTTAAACGCACTTCGAAATGTTTAAATATTTGCCAATGAAAAATGGCTAATCACCATATAAATGGTAGAATGGAACCTATAAAAATGCCAATACAAAAACGATGCTTAATATTTAACGACAAAGCCCAACAGTTTTTATTATTGGCAAATAATACCTAGCCATCAAATATTTAATGTTGTTTTAAAGTAACGGTTTTTTGTCATTATAGATTGTGTCCAAGATAAGAATGAACAGCATAGGGATCTTGAAAACGGTAGAAGATACAAGATTGCTCAAATTGCAAAGAAGTGGACAATTTAGAGTATATTTATATGATGGTAAAAAAGTTTAATAATATTTTTGTTTTCGAGATTTTACAAAAAATCAATGTTTTGAATTTTAAAATATTAAAAATCTAAAAACACTTTTTATTGACATTTTAGAGCTTTAGAAAATAGTGCTTTCAAATTTTAATCCAACATTTCAATTCGGAGAAACCATCAACAACTTTTTATATTGCCGCATACAAAAACACCTTGTATTTGGTAGTGTTTTTATTACATATTCAATAATGTATTGCACATTTAGAACCTAATATTAAAAAGTTTAAATAGAAAAAAATAGTTTAAATTGCCCAACTTTTTGCAATTTGAGCGACCTTATATCTTTTACCGTTTTCAAGATTCCCATGCTGTTCATTCTTAATAATAATAATAATACTATTTCCGCTAAATTTTTGTTAGACGGTAATAAATTAAATGTCACTGCATTTTCATCAATATTTTCCCACCACTTCACGACCGCGCCCGTTACCGGCCATATTTCTGACTTCACGAAGTAGTGATTTATGAACGGCTTTCTTTAATTTGTTTTATTTCCGTTTTACAATCGTTTTTATTTTAAGATTTTAGGGTGTTTTCTGCGAGGTTTTCACGTATTTATTTGTGATCAATTTGAAATGTATAAAGTTATCAAGTCTACAAAAATTGGGCTTTGAGAAAAAAAGTGAATGCACATCTTAAAAACTGTAAAAAAAAACAACCAAGAAAACCAAGGAAATGAAACCACTAGCTTGTGCCCGAAACAACTTCGTGTTTTAGAACCAACATTTTCTGTACTGCGTATTTGAATACAAATTTATCTCATTTTGTATAGAACTTAAGGAAAATGTTTTTTGTTTGTTTTTTTGTGCATTTTGTTTTATTTACTTATCATTTCGTAATACATGTATTTTTGTATTTTATTATTGTTGGCCCATTGAAAGCAAACTTTACACTTTACTACAATCAATGGTTTAATCCAGGCAAGTAATCATTTCGTCTTCATAATAAATCTACTGACTCGATTCAGGCAAGTCATCATTTCACAATCATAGAAAATTCAATGGCTCTGCAAGGCAAGCCGGCATTGAGCCTTGAAGGTAGATTACCTGTTGGCCGAACGTCGGCCGGTAGATCATTTGCTTATCTTACCATTAATGGTAGCCTACAAAATCCCAATACTGACCTTCATTTATGCCAATAACTTATATGAACTTTGCCATTGCATTACGTTTGCTATGTTGATATGTCTACCGACATATCCTTAATCCAGATTAAACTGCATCTAGCGTTCAATTGCGCGTACTTCCGCCTGAAAGATAATGGTGTGCTTGTTCATGGGCTCATAATATTTGGTGCATGGTCCAAGTACCTCCGCATCAGGTTCCTCAGCCGTTCTTCATCCGTCTGTAAACCATCAGATATAGCCGTTTAGAACTGGGAAGGAAATTCTTCTAGCTGCCCAATCCTGAATAGAAACCTTTTGTTCATATCGTCTCTGTGAAAGAGTAAAGCAGGCCAGCAAAGAATAGCTTTCATTGAGTAAGGTTTTGTTCAAGTGATTCAAGTTTGAATCACCATACTTTTCTAGTATTTTAAGGAGTAATAGCGTCAGCCTTGCCTCCCTATCAATGACAAAATAGAGGGGAAGAGCAGCCCCAGAAGATGCTGTGGGGCAGGGCGCATTGCTTCAGTAATGAATATGTACTCTCTCAAGTCTCTTCTTGGTGGTAAGCTCCGAAAGTTTGCGTTACCAGGCGACGACATCATACATAATAATGGGGCGGACCATCATGCAGTACATCCAGCAAAGTATTTTAGGTTTGCACCTCCACTTCTTACCTGCGAGGCTGCTACCATATGTGCCCTAGTGGCATTGTTAGTAACATTCACCATATATTACTTCTTTCTTATCTAGTGTGATACCGAATTAAAATTGTATCCTTTTCCGTTATGTTTAATCAAGTTACATTTATTATTATGGGAATAATTATTACAATTTCCTCTTAATCTACTTTTGTTACTATGATTATTTCTAAAATTTCCGATTGTGTGAAAAAAGTTTGATTTTGTTTCGGAATAAATATATTTCCTGGTCAAGATTTAAATTCTGATATTAGTACCTAATAATAGTTAGATTATCAGCTGTTCTTCCCCAATTGTTACATGCAATAATAAGTTAACGACAATTTCGAATCAAAAACGTAACATAAATAAGGGTGGCACAGTAGCTTAGCGGACGTGACATAAATTGAATGAAAAGTTTACACTACTAAATAAATGGCAAGATGGAAAACGTGTGATTAACGATGTTAGACGAAATCTAATTGACCACGTAATAGATACTTTTTACTGATAAATTACTTTTCTAAATACATTAGAATAAAACTGTAGGGCATTCTTACAATTTAATACAAACTAATTCAACCATAATAACATCCAATATTACGCAACTCTTGTTAAAGTTTAAATTTTTCACCTGAAACCGCAAACATTCCGCGACCAAATAATAAAGATTAATAAATCAATACAACGAATTTTATCAAGCCATTCTTAATTTAGATAATGTTTAAATACTGGAGCTTTGAGATTGGAGACGGCGCTACTGTGATGTTTTTGGAAGAGGATGATGCAGCAAACGAAAACATAAAGGAGACTGACTATAATTCTTCCAGATAAACATTCAAAAACTGGCAAGACTAGCGTAAATTATTTTTAGAAATCGCCCGTATGTCGTAACAATAAGGTTCTATTTGGAGAAATCTTACACTGCGTAGGTAATTATGTATGTACTTGGAAAGCTTAGACAAACTGGTTCCGGCGTACAAAAGCTGTAGTTTTGGGAAACGGAGACAGCGCTACGGTAATGTTTTTGTAACAGAAAGATGTAGCAAACGTAGACATAAAGATCGACTCAATAATTCTTTCAGATAAACACTCAAAACTTCCAAAATTACGTAAATTCATTTAAAGAAATTGGTATGTTTCTTTCCGGAGAAATGCTACGCAGGTTATGTAGGTATTTGGGAAGTTTCTTTAAATCCAGATTACGCGAAACGGGGCCAGAAACTTAAATACTCCTAAAAACAACAAAAACTGAATATTTCGGTCTGAAGTACATTCATAATCCACAATTGCTAAACCGGTAAAAAAACTTTTTTTTTAATTATTTAACTCTCCTTACATCTTGAAATGAATACTGCTTACAACAAAAGCGTAATACAAACTGCCCCTTCTTGCAGGCGACGCACAATCGCGAAAAAAACTACAATAAACCCATCGATACAGCAAAATTCTTATCTCAGTATCCAGAACAACAGCAAGTTAAATTATCGAGTCAAGGCACGTTCACTAAAACAAAGAAAACACTTCCCTTCAACAACAAAAAATTAACTCAAATTAATTATGTATGGCAATTATTTTGACAAAAGATTTCAACAAAGGTCACAAAATAAACGGTAGGTAATGATAATTGCAGAATTACGAACTGCACCTAAATACACTTGCTGAACCTTATCGAAACCCATCGTGAGTGTTTTCAGTGACAAAGAAAATCATAATCTGTGGTCATTGAATATTTTAGTGTTTTAAGAAATGCTTCCTAGTATCTTAAGTAGATTTTACATAAATCAAATCGCTTGAGATGAAATTAAAATTCGGAACTTGTTCAGTTGATCAAGTTTTTATTAGTTTAAGTTTAAACAACTTACTGATTTATTAGACATGAAACTGTTTTCTACATGTTATACATTACAAAGTATTATTTAAATAACTGGTTTTTCTTTGAAAAGGTGCATCAAAAACCTAATATAGTTTGGTCAGGTTACGTTTTGTGCATTAGAATCAGAGGTCTGTATAATAAATAAGGATACATTAAGAGTAAGTTATACACATGTAAATCATATTATCGATTGCATTAGTATATACTTATACTTACTTGAAACAATAATACGAACAAAACCAATTATTTAAATACAATCTACAAGAGGAAATATTTACCTATCGTCATTAAAACTACCTCTACATAATATATTTCACCCTTTGAAAAGTAACTCCCAACAAGTATGAATGACAATTTAAAGGTCAAAGGAAAATGACTAGTATTTAGATTAAAAAATAAGAAAACCATTTAACAAAATTCAAATTTATTTTACCCACACAATTTATATTTGTGAAAATTAACATAATTTTACCTAACTGATTAATCCCTCATCGAACAATAAATCATGATTTTGGAGTAGTACACAAATTGTATCAAATGTCATTGTTTATTTATTGGTATTTTCTTACTTTAGTTATTCACACACTGCAATGATCGCAAGGTCCTTGCAATGTATGAATTTGTAACCATGTGTATTGTATAGTATTTGGATAAACTTGTGTGTTGTATAGTATAAAGATAAATCGATATTGTAAGGCTATCTTTTTAAAATATTGATATAAAGTATTATACATCATTAAATAACGTATTATTTTAAAATTGTCGTTCTGTATTACTCTTATTAACTCAAGTAACAAGAAGAATAATATCAACAGCAAATTTCGTTTCCTTGTAAGAACAGTTTTGATACTAACTTATCGTAAATGTTAAATGACGGCATGTCAATGTCATTTAAAAATAAAAGCTCAAAATAAACTTACATAACCTCAATCAACAAATAAGCAAATAACAAATGGTTGGTATCAGGGCCCATATTTATGATTTGAATTACAGACGACGCTAATTTTGTAAGTCAAACAAATGGACTTTATGTTCAAATTTTAGTTTCATAATTATTGTTATATTTTGTCCAAAAAGTGTGTGCATGGTCACTAAAGCAGTTAGGTATATTTAAATAAGTATTGGCGGTAACTGATTTTACAAATTACTACGTACCTTTTTCTATGTTAATTTTTTTCTAACGGTTTAAGTTCAAAACTACCTTTATAGTAGTTTAAGGTCAATAATAAATTACGTAATATTTTAGGAAACAGTTATTTAATTTTTTACAGAATACTGTTTTGTTCACTTTTCTATCAGCATTTTTAGGATGCGAGGCACTGTGGGAAAACTACAGAAAAAAAATACCAGGAATAGTTTTTAAGAATAAATCCTATATTTCGATGCAATTCTTAGAAATTCTTGGATATCCTTAAAAAATCCTCCAGTCAATATCCGCCATATAACAAAAACTAAAAAAAGAAGAACACGAGCGTTCTCCACGCATTTTAATTTTCTTAAAAATTACTACAATCAAAAAATTCTTCCGTCGCCCGGAATTCATTAAGAATTTTCTTCGTTGAAATTTCACAAAGCTCTTCACTACTCGAAATTAATCCATTTGTGACGTTGAAAATTACGAAAATGCACTATTACGATAAAGTTTTTAACGGGATGTCCATATGACCAAGGCAGGCATTCGACGATGCGAGAATTAATATTTATTCTTATAGCTTCAGAAACATATTCTTTAGAGTTTATCGCAATTAAAAATATGACGACTACACAAGCTTGTTGGTAAACAGTATAGTTTGAACCGAAAGGGGTCTATATCGTCAAGTTTTAAACTGATTCTCAAGTCACGTACATTACACCACTAAAAACGGACACGTCTTAGTTTGGTTGCCAGAAAATAATCATTTAAAATTTACAAAATAAACATATATAAAAAGTACATCGTTCATTTAGTTAGACGTTTGCCTTAAGCATTCAAAGATCCGCCTGAATTTCGATATTTACTAACTGTACTTACATCTAATTTTTTATATAAGTAATTCGGCCCATAACTTCTAACACCGACCGTAATAGTTTTAAAAGCTGTTACAAGTTTGTTGTGTAAATCAATAAATAAAAAAAATATTTAAGAAGTCGCTTCAAAAATCTAACCAATGCTCGTGCCGGTGAGTGGGTTGCAGGATGATTTTAAAGAACGTGATGGGAATTCCTAAAGGGTTAATGGGCTCCACTTAGAAAGACCTCGTGAATTATCCTTAAGTCGTAGGCCTTAAGGAAGGTAAGAACACACAAATTAGTAGAAGAGCTACTAGAGAATATATTCTAAAACTAAGCAATATCACAATGGTACGACATATAAAGCAAATTCAAGAGAACGAAGGCACAATACAAGTTAATGTTATCACAATTCGTAAAATTAAAAATTTAAATCTAGTATAGACGCCATAAATATGACGTATGACGCAATTAAATTAAATTGCGAAATTTAATTTAAAATAAAAATCAAACTTACGGTGTGCATCGAGCGTACGAACTTAACGAGTCCTCTAAAACTTTTGCACACCTTCAGTTACACACCTAGTAATGAATAACAACATCAGGGTTAATTAATTAGAAGATACAATTCAATTATCTTTAAGAACTCAAATACATACGTCAACACGCATCAATTAACAGAAAGGAAGTGATCAAAGTTTGCACCAGAATTCGTGAAGACAATTTTTTCCCTCTAAAAATTAAGACATAATCAACGTTGATAAAGAGTAAAGTCGGTTGCCTGCCACGGTGGTGTAACTATTAGTATTTTATAAATAATCATAAATAATTTTTAGTTTTTAATCCTTTAAACAACGAATCCAAAACTTTGAAATCAAACAAAAATAAATGCAACTTGACAAAAATGTATTAACCGAACGTGTGTGGCTTTAGCTTCATCAAAACGAAAAAAATTGGTCATTGTGGTAATGATGGCCGTAATGAAAATAGTTTATGGTGGCCGTAATGAACCAAGTTGGCGTTGTGAATATATACGAAAATGGCCGTTCTGAAAAAGTTGGCCGTTTCGAACAAACATCGAAGGCGATCATTATGAACAATGTGGGCCATGTGAAAGTGTTTGAATACATTCTTATAACTAAAATTCTGTACCCCTTATGAAACAAATAGATATTTGTGAACATATACGAAAGTGACCGTTGTGAAAAGTTGACCAGAATTCAATTGAAAAACGATATCGATTCAAATAGGTAATTGTTGATAACTGACCGCGAAATGTTCTATATTCTGTGTAATTTTATTACATTTTGTGTTAAAGGTTATACAAATGCAATTAATTAAGATAACATTGCTTTACATTTAGAATTGTAATGTACGTTCGTAATTAATACTCATCCTATTACAAATTGTACCGTAGCTAAAAATTGAAACATCAATCAATTTAAAGCAATTTCGTCCATTTGATTTTTTTTGTCTATGATTATTTCAGGAATTTTTTGTATAACGTGTAAACAAAGTTTCATAAATATTAAATCCATTCTTGACGAGGTAACATGCATTCTGAAATTGAAATGTCTACAAGTTTATCTGCGTCAACGTCTTATATAAGAACCTTTTATTAAATGACACGTGCAGATACACTTCTTACGCTAACATACCAACCCCGCATTTACGTCTCAGATTATTTCGTATATCTTGTAAAACATATTAATGTTTACAGATAGTTGAACAAACCTATTAAATTTGTGTTTGACTGCATTTTATGTTCAATTAGGATATTAAAACGTGAATCGAGTTAATGTTTACGCAACGAATATGAGTAACACATCTTTAAAAAAAGTAATTTAATTAAAAGTTGTAGAAAATGTGATGTATAACATTAACTTCTTTTGGTACAATTTATATAATTGAAGAAAGTTTACGTAAATACTGAATCTCGGTAATTACTTTTATTTCTTATTGTGTTAAATTATATTAGTAAAAACTATCATTTAACCAATGTAATGGTTTTAAAAATCTTTAATAAATTTTTTTCTTTTTTACCAATTTTGTTCGATATTTAAAGAGATTTTTGATATTATGACATCATTTTGTCATAACTTATAAAAATAAGATAAGGAGTTATGATAAGGTTTCCGTACCGAAAATATTAACAACGGGAGGTTTAATTAAATTTTGGGTATATGAGATCTGTTCAAAAAATTACCAAACTTTTGAAATTACGCGGCAATGGATCGTCGTATCGGTGAGCGGTTGGTAGCACTGCAGTTGTCATTTACTTTTTGAATTTACAAACTGTTTAAATGTCATTTAGTTTCTAAGTTATTGCTATTTAAGGGCAACGTGTTTCAGTGATTGCGGTGATTTTCGTAATATCTGATTTACGAGAGCAACGATGCAACGTGAAATTTTGGGTAAAATTGGGGAAAAGATTTACGAAAACTTTTAAATCAATCAATTGAAGATGATCCTCGACCGGGGAGGTCTTCGATTTTAACCGATGGCAATCACATCCAAGCAATCAAAAATCTTGTACGTCTCAAACTTCGACTATCAGAGAACTTGCAAAAGACGTTGGAATATCCATTAGGTCATGTCATGAGATTTTGACAAAAAAATTAAACATGCACCAACAATGATAAACATTCATTGAAAGGATCATCACAGGGGACGAGAGTTGAGTTTACGAATACTACATTGAGACGAAAGTCTAGTCATCACAGTAGGTTTGCAAAGAATTTTACACTCAAAAAGCAAGCCAGTCCAAGTGATGCACACCTTTTTTTTCAATTTTAACGATTTTTTCCTCAAGGTCACACAGTCAACGTCAGTACTACGAAGAAGATTTGAAAAAATTGCGCAAAAAGAGAAAACAGTTGTGACGAGACAAATCATGGTTTTTCACCATGTCAATGCGCCTGCCCACTCTTCTTTGTTAATTCTCCCAGCCTCTTGCCCCCTACTAAATTTTTTTATTTCCAAAATTACAATCAGTGCTAAAACGACTCCATTTTGACACCATTGATAAGATCAAGAACAATTCGCCACAAGCATTGAAGGAAATATCTAGGACTGCATGAGAAAGTAGAAACATCGTTAGAATAAGTGAGTGAATAGGTAAGGGAAGTGCATTAAAGGAGAAAAAGACCAAAAAGTTGTATATTAAATTTAAAAAATATATGGTCGTTTATTACTTGAACAGGCCTCGTAGTTTGAATAGTCTATAGGGTGTGTTAAAATAGTGAGAATGAAAAATCAATTCAGCCGAAAACTTATAACTTTAACAAATGGACATGGTTTTATTTTATTTTCAGTTTCCGCGTAAAATTGTATGCTTTCTACTACCAGGTTTGGCCTACCTATCTCTTACTATTATTAAGAAAGAAAAATAATTTCAGGCTTTTGCAACGAAAATTTGAATCTACTGAAAAATTAATATTTCATGATATATAAAAGGTAAGTAAGCAAAATTTGTACAACGGTTAGACATGGTATTGTACTATGTTTTCAGTATTTTTGAAATTTATTTTTAGGGAGGTCCGGGAGTAACATGTTTCTATACCTAAGCTAAATGATTTTCGAGTTATCTGCTTTTTTCTACATTCTTTTCTTTTTGTGTCATCTGCTTTTTTCTACTTTTTGGAGATGATGTAGTAAATTAATAGTATGCTTGCAATCTGTTTTAATATCTGTCGTATGATACCTTCAATCAGTTGGCTAAAACAGATGTCAAAGCACACTATTAATTTACTACATCATCTCCAAGAAAAGTAAAACAAGCAGATAACAAAAACTATTCAGTTTAGGTATAAGAACATAATATATTAGATGGATAATTAAATTATACATAGAATAAAAAATATTAAAAAACATAGTTGCAATTAAAAAATTCTTAAATACCGTTACTCCCGGACATTTCGTAGAAAAAATTTCAAAATGTCTAATACTGAAAACATAGCCCAATACCATGTCTAACAGTTGTACAAGTTTTGCTTATCTACCTTTATATTTCATGAAATATTAATTTTTCAGTAGATTCAAATTTTCGGTGCTAACGCATGAATAATTTTTTCTTAATAATGGTAAGAGATAGGTACGACAAACTTGAATAAATAAGTTTTTTCGTTCTCATTATTTGTCTAACATGCTATCGTCGAGACACACCCTGTATATACACTGTGTCCGAGGTAAGGAGGGCCACTATGGGGGTCTTGGAAACGGTAAGAAATTTTATTAAATGGGACAAAAGTTGCGCTATCAAATACCTAAGAAAATAGCGTTTAGAAATCCCCAAAAATTTTTTTAGTTTTTGAGATTTGTGAAAAAATTGAATTTTTTGATTATACGAACTATTTTTTCTGTCGTTAATATTTGACCTAAAACAAAACCAATGACACTTCTCACAGCAACTTTTTATGGTCTTTAACGTGGCATTGTCAGTTTTTTTATCCGACGTTTTGTCTTTGCGGAACTATTATCAACTTTTTTTTTTAATGTTTATGTTTTAATATCAGTTATGAAAGGTTTAATTGCGTTTTAGTCTGTTTTTCGGCCTTCATCAAGGAAATTCCTATTATGGACCTTTACACAGTTTTTTAATTTTTAAAAATAACAATTATCTATATCAATTTAAAATGCATGTAATTTGAATGTTTACTAACAATCTAATGGCTCAAGTAATGCACTAATTTAATAAAATAAGCAAAGAAAAATTAAAATTAAATTAAACAAAATTAAACAAAAAATAAATTTAACAGAAAATTTGAGTTAAAAAACAACAAGATGACTAACTTTAAAGCATATGCTCAAAACATTTTCATTGTTTTCCAAGCACAAATAGCACCTTCTCACTGTCGTTTCTAACACCCTAGTCAGTATTTCTGGACAATACTGACAAATGCTTCCAGAACTAACCTCCTTAATTCTTGTTCTGTAGCAAAATTCTGCTGATATACATAGTTCTTAACGTACCCCCATACGAAAAAATTAAGCGGGGTTATATCAGGTGAACGTGCTGACCAGAGTCTTTCTGAATGCGTACTTATCACATTTTCTGAAAATCTCCTTGAAAGGTATTCCGGAACGGCTCTGGAAATATGTGCAGGTGCACCATCTTGCTGCATCCAACACTTGCCAACTATCGCAAGACGCATGTTGTTAAGAACATCCTCTAAATCATTCTGCAGCAAATGTAGGTAACGCTCTGATGTCAAATTATGATGGTAAACAAATGGTCCTATAATTGTTGTGCCCAAAATACCAGCCCACATATTGAAACCAAAACGGTGTTGATGCCTTAAAGTTTTATTTACACGTGGTTTAGTTTCAGACCAATAATGAACGTTTTGCCTATTGAAAATGCCATTATTGGTCACCATATTTTTATCAGACCATATTATTCGATAAGGAAAATTCATATTCTCCTGGCATTTTATTGTGTACCATTCACAAAATGAGCGACGTCGTTCTAAACCACCTGGTCTAAGTCCTTGACAAATCATGTACTTGTACGGATGTAATTTTTGTTTTTGTAAAATACAATGTGCTGTTGATTTTGGTATACCAATATTTTGTTCAATCCGCCGGACTGATGTGCTGGGATATTCAGTGACAGCTAACAAAACATTACTTATTCTTTTTTTATCACTGGTCTTTTGCCGAGAAGCTACAGGTTGTTTAAAAGCACCATATGCTTTCAAATTTCGCACTAATTTGCTAAAAGTTCTTTTATTTGGCTGTCTCTTTTCGGGGTATTACTGCAAATACATCTCCTCCGCAACTGAACAATTTTGGTGGGATAAAATGAAACATGCCACCATGTCGAACTTTTCTTGGTTAGAGAACATAGTTAATACAAAAGGTAATAAGTATTACACAATAAGGTAAACATCAAACTAATGTCAAAACTTTAACGTTACTGTCAATGAAAATGCGCTATTATCACATTCGTTTGTTTTCCAGAGCATGCTATTGTCTTAGTTATAATGGTGTATATGGATTGATAATTGCCTTTTTAAACGATTTTTTGCTATTAATTACGTTTCCTGATTTACTTGAGCCATCAGACTATTAGTAAACATTTAAATTACATGAATTTTTAATCGATATAGCTAATTGTTTATTTTTAAAAATTAAAAGTTAATTTGATGATGATTCCGCAAAGACAAAACGTCGGATTAAAAACTGACAATGCCACGTTAAAAACAATGAAAAGTTGTTGTGAGAAGTCAAATATTAACGTCAGCAAAAAATAGTTTATATAATCAAAAAATCCAATTTTTTCACAAATCTCAAAAACTAACAAAAATTTCGGGGATTTCTAAAAGCCATTTTCTTAGGCATTTGATTGCTCAACTGTTGTCCTATTTAACCAAATCTGTATCTCTTACCGTTTTCAAGACCCCTATAGTGGCGCTCCTTATCTCGGACACAGTGTATAGTTGGTTACAAGATGGCTACTTATACCAGGTGATTCAGATTTTACTAGAATAACTTCAGGTATCAATAGAACTATCCAAAATAATAATAATTTGTATCATAAACCATACTCCAAAAACGCTTCCGCTTGGAATAAACTGGCGCCAAAGTTTGAATAATTTGTTGGTTCTTGGTAAACCAGGAAATCTAAATACGCAAATGTTTGGTTAAATGCTAACGGCAACGTAACTGATGTGTGTGAAAAAATTTAGACCTTTGTTGCACGCCACTGGATAAATTAGTTTTTTTTAAACGTTCTGTCCTTTTACTAACTTTTTTTTGTTCTTAAAGTTTTTTGATATGTCGCTTAGTTTTGGAGATATTCCACAATATTCCGGACACAGCTCAGCTGCGTTGAAAAAATGTAACAGCATATGCCACGGAGAACCGTAAACTGTCTTAAGTCAAAATAAATTGTATTGTTGTTTGTGACGTTAGTTGTGAAGTTTATTGTGCAAAAAAATGCCCAGAACTGTTTCAGATGCCGAAAGTTTATGGTTTCTGCGACTGAAATTCTAATGCATAAAATCGCATTGTTTGTCGAGATAACAACAGGATTCTTTAAATCTTCAACATTGATATAACAATGAGTACAGGTCGAGAAGCCCAACAACTCGGTGTATGCCAATCTAAGGTTTTTAAAGCTTTTAAGCAAGATCACCGAAAAGTCTTCCATTTGCAGCCTGTCCAAGTTTGCGGTAGATGCTGAAAGACGACTTACGTTTTGTAAATGGGTTTTGAAATCTGTCGAAATATATCCACATTTTCTGAACAATGTTCTGTGGACAGATGAGTCCAATTTCAGGAAAGCTGGAGTCGTGAATTATCATGATCTCCGTGTATGGGATCACAAAAATGCTAGGTGTATTAGGAAATCTTCATTTCAGCAAGAGTTCAGTGCAAATTTATGGATTGGCGTTATAAGTACAATCTGTGTGGACCACATTTTCTCCCTCCTCACTTAAATTCCAATTTGTTCTATGATCTTCTGAAAAATTTTCTTCCTGAATTTCTTGAAGACGTTTCATTAAGTTTAAGTGACGAAAGTTGGATGCAATTAGACGGTGCTCCTGCACACTATGAACGGCAAGTGCAGCAGTGGCTAGACGAAAATTATCCTCGCCGATGAATAATTTATTATTTATTATAGAATTTAATTCCCGGTAAAGAGCCGAGGGATTTGGCCTGCACGTTCTCCTGACCTAAATCCCTAAATACAGAATGCCTGTAGCACCATAAGAAATGATCCCATTACAATTGGAGCAGCGGTTAATACATTAACTCGTCGGTGCAATAAATGTATTGGTGCTGGAGAAATGCATTTAGAGCAATTATTGTAAGTTTGTGTTTCGTCGTTCTTGCCATTAAAAACATGTAAATTTTCAGTGTCATTTTGTTTTCAGCCTTTTTCATGACAGTCCTACTGTGTCCAGAATTTTGTAGAATATCTCGATAACTAAGCGACATATCAAAAAACTTTATTTCGATTACTTCTATCGATACCTGAAGGTACATCATATTGACGGAATTTTGGGAAGTTGATAATTTTGTAACCGGCGGGCTACGTGAATTACCTTGTATAATTAGTAAGTTTTAATTTCAATAATCTTTAGAAATTTGTTAATTAAAAAAAGGAGGCTACCAAGGTATATTAGTGTGTATTATTTATTATAAATAACGAAGATGTTCTCCAAAAGGTGCCTTAATTAAACCAACACCGATGAGCCTTACAAAACAAAATCACTTACCTACAGAGATTCTAGTTTATGTAGAACATTTTAAAAACGTTACTCATATAAATTTTATTATCAAATAAAAGTTTTCGCTAAAATAATTACACACAAATTGTAAAAACCTTATTTAACAATATCTTTAAGAATAATGGTTACACAAAAAAAGAGAAAAGTTGTTGGAAGTTCAATTTTTTACTTTCACCAGTTATAAGACGCGTAGATGTATTTCTCGTATTGGTTTTGCTTGTATTTTTTTATGCTCTTCGATGTTTATTTTATTTCGAGTAAAATGTTTGCTAGTATCGAGACTATGTGGAGTTCTGTACAAAACCTTTCTTTTGTATATACTCTATAAACGTAACTATTTACGGAACAAAAAAAGTTTTTCAAAATTTGCGTAAAATTAAATTAGAATTTCTTTGAATAAAATGTGTAAAATAATAGTTCTTCAAAATTTTTTAAAAATTTTGGACAATGCCCTTTGTTCTAAATTTTATGTTTCATCAAAATCTGTTTACATACAGTTGCATAACATTTATTTTACTTCTTAATTACATTATACCAAAGAGATATTATATACTCTTTCATTCTACCAACCCTAGTTTATCGAGAAAAAGAAAAATAACAAAAAAATTGTAGAAACATAATAAGACTTTTTGTTTTTACTGTCAAATCTTATGTTACAACATAATAATTTAATACGACAATATATGTTTTTGTTGTTTCTGAATTTAATGTGAAAGCAATAACATCGTATACAAAGACTTGTGGTTTGTTTCCATTACATTCTATTACGTCGTCGAAACCTTATAATGTCTAATTGAGGTTGCTTTGTCTTCGTTATACTTGTGAGTATTAACTGCATAAAGTAAGAGTGTTATATGTTTTTCATATTGGTTCATAATATTTCAAATATTTGTTTTATTCACAGATAGGAGAAGTGCTATGAGATTTCTCGTATCAAAAATTTAATACTCAATCAGTTGTTACTTGCTTAAATTCAACTAAAAGTTTTTACTACAAGTCCTTTTTTAAATTCAAACAGTTTATTTTAGGACATTTATCTAAAGATTTACTTATAAATTCTTTTAATTTTAATGTACGCGAGCAAACAAAAATTCTAAATTTATCAATGTAGCTCTTTTAACCTATGAACTCTCAAATATTTCACTCTTGACCTAAATTTACTGTATTGTTTGCTTTTAAATATTGATTAAGTACATTATTTATAATAGGAAGTTAAATTTAGGTTTTGCCTAGCAATGCCACGAGTAAATTGGGCAAGAAATTTGAGCAAATCAAAGTTTTTCCAAGCGCAAAATTTAACCACAATTTGAGCTTTCTCATTTGTTTATAGAAAGTGAAAAAACTACGAATTTACAATTTTGGTTGATTTAAATTGTAATTTTAATTTTACATTTACATACAATCTAAACTGTTGCAGTATATCATTCACAATATTTTTATAACTGAGATCTTTCCTGAATAAAAAAATGTTAATATTTTTGAAAGATGACAGCGTTTTCCGATTAAAGTTATTGATTTGACTTTCAAATTTTAAGATCAACTTAAGCTTTCGCAAGTCAAGTCACCATTATGTGAATAAATTTATTGATATTGTAGAGATCTGCATGGATATGAAACACGAGGAATAAACAATTTTTATATTAAACCTGCATTTAAGAAAATGGGTTACAATTCTGTTTTTGTGAAGGGATTAGTTAGGTATAATGAATTGGATGATAGCAATTGTAATGCAAGTGATATTAGAATATTCAAGATTAGATTAAGGAAAATCTACAGGTGTGAAACTTAAATAAATAGGTACAGATGCTAAAATTTCTTATGTTTTCACACTATAAAGAAGTAAATATTAAAATAGAGATGTGGATGTAGGTAGCAAATTATGCTAAATAAAGTACTATTATTATTATCTTAAATGAGAGAGATTTTAATTGTTTCGGAGATCAACCAACTGGATTTCTTCCGAGAAAATGATTCATATTTTAATTCCACCATCAAGGTGCCGCGGTAGCTTTGCCTGACTAGTATATGGATATCGTAGTTCGTGGATGATATGTATTTAACTCTCAAACACAAGAATTACTAAAAACACCAGCACCTTATCAAAGAAATTAGTGTACTGTAGAAGTTATTGTAGAGATAAAAATTATTTTCTGAGGTGTGCCCGAAAATGTTGTACAGGGCGTCCGAAAAATTTGGTTCAAACTTTGGCATCACAAATACCTGTAAACTCAATTTTTCAAATGGAAACCACCATTTTTATGTCACTAGTGAATTCTTCTTTGAAAATTAATGGTAAAGTATCTAACATGTCCTATACCTAAAGTAAGCAGTTTTTGATTTATTCGATAAAATCACGGTACACTAATTTCTTTGATTTGATTTCTTGGTTGACTACGTTCTTCAGAGTCACTTTGTATATACAAAATATATTTGGGAAGCTTGCTTACACTTTTTTGGACAAGTAGTTTTGGGGCCATAATCGGACAATCACACACTAAATGGACACTTTGTATACAAAGGGTGTTGATTAATGAAATTTTATCTAATTACCCATCCAATGTATTTACATCTAATTTCTTCTATGTCGCTCTATAGCCCTATTCATCTTCCCTGTAAACTACCAATCAGTTGCCAATTTTGAGGTTAAAGTGCGTTAAAGGCATATTCCCTATGATTATTTTTATAGTGCGGCATTATTATTATCAGCAGGATTATTCTAAAGCGGCGCCTCTGATTCCAAAAAGTATACCTTTATTCGGTTTAAAACGCAGTGTCAAACTAATTGTAACTTTACAAATATTACAATTATATTTATAATATATTTTAGTTTGGGTTGGAAACGCTTATTTGATTTCTTAACAATTTTTTTTAATTTATTTATTTTTCTCTATCTTTACTTATTGTTTTAAGTGTTGTATAAAGTATATTTTTGGCCTCCTTAACTGTAAAGCACATTTTTCAGTTGTTCATACTTGTCTTCAAACTTGATTTTTACACACGATGCTGTAAAGTACGGCTACTATGCGGTAAAATAATGGCTGATTTATCTGTTATTTATAACGTTTTAAAAACAAACTAAACGTAAAATCCGATAAACCTTGTAACAAAAATAGTAATTTGTTATTAAGTAATAATAACTGTCAACGTGCTCAATTCTTAGCTGGCTGCTTTAGTTTTAACTTATTAAAACAAAGAAATAGCATACCCAATAAACGGGGTGTCCTGCTTGACTTAGTATTCTCAAATTTGGAATTGCTAAATATAGAATCTGCTGATGATTTATTGTTTGAAAATAGTTTTCATCATATAGCCTATACTTTTTCCGCTTCCGTTTCTCCACTTACTGATACACTTTATACAGAATATGTTTTCTATGATTTCAAGTCTGCAAACTACTCCACTATTAACTACTATTTATCAGCAATAAATTGGGTTGAAGTTTTGTCAAAACTTGACGTTAATATCATGGTGGAAGAATTTTACAATATATTAAATGTTGTTTTACATGAATTTATTCCTAAACGAATAAAAATACTGTCAACTTATCCCAAATGGTTTAATAGAACACTTATTTATCTTGTTAAAGCAAAAAGCAAGCACATTGCGCATTTAAAATTAGTGGTTTGCTTGAGGATTACAATAAATTTCAATCATTAAGATTTGAATGCAAAAATTAAGCGCTTCCCTTTATAGTGAATATATTAGAAAATGTGAAAATAATATCAAAGTTAACTCTAAAAGGTTTTGGTCATTTGTAAATGAGAGTAAAAACATTTATGGCTTTCCTAAACGCATGTTTTACAATAATAAGTATAGTAATTCTGGCGAAACGAGTGTTGATTTATTCGCTGATCATTTTAGTAGTGTTTATGGTAATTGTAATAAATCGGATGCAACCTTTCCTTATGATGGATCCATCTGTGTAAACTCAATTAGTATTTCTATGTCTGATATTTTTAATAGCTTGAATTGTTTATCTGACTCAATTCGGTCTGGGCCGGATGAGCTGCCTCCTATTTTTGAAAAGATGCGTATATTCACTCACTGTTCCTTTATCAATTTTATTTAGTAAATCCTTAAGCACTGGAGTTTTTCCTACTTGCTGGAAATACTCTTATATAAACCCGTTACATAAGAGTGGTACAAGAGAAGACATATCTAATTATAGAGGAATTACGGTTCAGTCAACTATACCTAAGATTCTAGACCAGTTAGTTTCAAAAGTTTTAATGTGGAAATGCAAACGAGTGATATGTGAGGAACAGCATGGTTTTCTTAAAGGTAGATCTACTATCACAAATTTGATGACATTTCAAATATACTTGCTGGAAGCTATGGAAAAGGGTTATCAAGTTGATGCTGTTTATACCGATTTCACAAAAGCCTTTGATCGGGTTAATCATTATGTTCTATTAAAGAAACTAGAAAGTCTAGGATTTAGTGACCTTGTTAATAAATGGTTAAGTAGTTTTTGTGTGAACGTATACAACATGTAAAAATTGGTAATTATTTATCCAAAGCTATACATGTGACGTCTGGTGTTCCCCAAGGATCCCATTGTGGTCCAATTTTATTTTTGCTCTTTATTAATGATTTAAGTAAAGTTATCAAACATTCTTCTTTTCTAATTTTTGCTGATGATTTCAAATTATTTACTACAATAAAAAATAACTTTGATCGAGTTCAACTGCAAAATGATCTTAATAACTTATGGAAATGGTGTTGTTCAAATTATCTTGAACTCAATATTAAAAAGTGTTGTAGTATTTCGTTTAGGAGGAAAAAAATAATTGAACCTAAATACTACCTTCATGGTTATGAACTTCGTTCAGTACATGAAATAAATGATCTAGGAGTTATATTTGATCGATTTTCTAAACCTTTTAGTATTGTTACTCTTAAAACTTTGTATATATCGTTGGTTAGAAGTCAACTTGAATATGCTTCTCAGATATGGTGTCCTAAATACAACAGTAATAGTTGCTTGCTCGAGAAGGTCCAAAATAAATTTTTATTAATGATTTCTTTTAAACTCGGTATTCCTCGTATAGAGTATAGTCATTCTCAAATGATATCATTAGTCAAATTGTACTCGCTTCATAATCGGAGAATATTTTTAGATTTGTGCTTTGGATACAAATTGATAAATGGGCTAACTGATAGTAGATTGTTACTGTCAAAAATAAATTTTAATTTCTGTTTCTTTAAGCCTAGTCGTGTTACTTCTAGACTGCTATTTAGATCTGACTTTTACTCAACAAATTATGGTGCTCATAATTGCATAACACGATTTATGAAATATTCGAACATATTGGCGTTCGACCCTAATTTTGATCTTTTTGCAATTGTTTATTTAGTTTTAAAAAAATTTATTACGTATTAATTTATCTATTTGTTCTAGTGTGTAAGCTACTAATTTTAACAATAATGTTCTTTATCAATTCGTTGAAGAATTTATTTTAGTTTAGGTATTACTCATTTAATTAATTACCTAGTTTAATTTGTGTGTTTGTTATATTATATTTTATTTTGTATTTGGAAAAGGTGTATACCGTAAATATATATATAAATAAATATAAATAAAGATAATGTACAGAATAAGGGAGCATTTAATTTTCTTATTTATTATGATATTGATGGCGCTATCTATACGTCAGTTAAACAAATAAACTGACACATATTAAGTGGGGTATGTCAAAATGGTTAAACAGCCAGGCCTACTTAAAATCAGTAGAAATAATTTTGTTCTTTTTTACCTTTTGATGATGATCGTCGGCTAAAAAATATTATACAAATGTCGTGTGTAAAATGATTTTTTACACTCTAATGTAAATGATTTTGATATTTGGTAAGTTTTTTAACGAAGTAGCCAACTGATACAAAGTTTAGTTATAATATAACTCAAGATATTTAAGAAAACATTCATACTTGTCAATATTTAAGTTGTATTTATATCACATTTTAATGCAGAATTCCACGCCACCACACGTTATTTAAGTGTACCTTTTGTAATACTGTAAAAATAATTAAATCGATTTAATTCCACGGCCTGCATAGCCCCGTGCTTTATTTGAACACTTGTTATTTATTCTTTCATATTCTTTAAACATCAATTTTTACTTTGTTCTTTTAATTCCTCTCTATTTAACTACAATTTGTTAATAGTGTCTCCATTTAGATTCCATCACTGCCATTCTTCAATCTTCGAATTTAATAGAACAAATCGACCAAATTAAACAAATTCTTTTTTTTGAAGTCAATAAATTGGAACCTAGTATTCATTAAATTACACCCACCTACCTTACACGCAATTAAAGAATAATAGTAGAAAACTGTTTGAGCTGAACAATAAATTTAAGTAATTTTACAGTTATTCTTAGAAACAAATAAACATTCTAGAATAACAAATACATACAAATCACGTTCCTAATAGAAGCATTCGATAAACTTCTTCATCATAATAAAGCTCTGGCTTATAATGTACTCTGTTATTAATCCGTTTATGCAAAATTTTAATAGTAATTAAATGCAAATGCAAACTAGTGTAGTAAGAAAAGCAAATTTTATTAGTAGAAAATTTTTAGATAAAGTAAAAGAAAACCTTATTTGTAACATTCGTTCAAACAAAGCTGAATAAAAAAAATGCTTGTTTTCCATAAATTTTCATATCTGCGTCAATAAAATGCAGTCATTCAGCTAAAACAAATTGATGCTAATTTTATAGCAATGATGAAAATAAATTTGAATTGTGTTGTGTAGGTACAAATTAATATGCATTACTAAATATAAATCAAAAACAAACAATTAATCAAAAATTCTATAAAAAAAACTCATTTGTTACAGTGTATTAACTAACAATTTTGTGCACAACTTATACCCCAAGTCAACGATAAAAAACAATGTATGCAATTTGAATTTTAATATTATGTACCTACTAGAAGCTTGTTCTTACTTACAGAAAGATGTTCTAGTCTGAAAATAAATAAACTGCTACCACCAATGATCTTCATAGATACGCATTCACACTGGGTGAACTCACACCACAGGCAGGCACGCAGTTACGTAACTTCTGAGTTATATGTATGGATTGGTAAATAAATCATATCTGCTAATAATAGTATATTATACACCAAGGTTGTTAAGTCAGTCATTATTGCCTTAGCACCAGGTGCGTAGGCAATAATTGACTTCACAACCATGGTGTATATACTATTTTTCCACTACTAGCCAAATTTAAGCCAAAATAAAAAAATAAACATTTTTCTTGTAAAAATCAAGTAGCACAGGAATGCAAATAAATCAAAAAGCATTAAAAAAGCTACATACGTTGATAAACCAACTGCAACTGATTCACTAAACACTTGTGTGACATATTTCACCTTCATTTTCTGAAAATGATTCGGAATAATATGTAAATTAGTTGATTTAGGAGCCAATCGCAGCGGCTTAGATTTGTCTGACATGTAGAAATTTTTAATGTCTTTCCAAGATGCTTTATTGTTATTAAAGATTATATCGTATTTAATCAAGTTATTTTTTCCACTACTAGCTGTGAAGTGAACAATTATTGCGTCTCCTAGCCAACTGAGAAGTTGAATTTCTCTATTAGTGGTTAATAATTTTTTCTATTGTTGACTTAGGTTAATAATGGACAATTTCAAATTTTTGAGAATCTAAGAATAGTTATTTAACAAAGACGAGTGAAACATAATTTTGTATATCCAGGAGATTATCTTTAATGTATTTGCTGCTTAAAATTACCTAACACGATAAAATTATTTGAATAAAAAAATGCAATTAGTTTAAAATTCGCGCTCCCATCCCATAACCACAAATACATAATCTGAATTTATTTATTTATTAAATATGATGGTAGAATCAGTTTTTTCAGGTTTCCAAAGGAGATTTAACCAGGCGAGTTAAGTTACATGAAGAATTTTAAGTAAATTACAAACATTTTGTTGTAGGTGTTTTGAATGGTTAACAGAATGTGGAAGGTCCGATCTGTTGCATAAAAAGTCGACTATAAAAACTTAACGAGTATGTGGCGAACACTTGCCATTCCTAAATAAATTACAAGTGTCAATTTCTGAAACCCAATATTCAAATGATGCAAGGTATATTGGCGAAGCAATAAATGCCCGTTAACATCTCTAGCTATACCAAAACTACTCAAGCTTGCAGCTCAAATACTCTTAGGTAAAGAAAATTACGAAGGAACATTCTTAAATTGCAACGTGAAAAGAAAGCACTTCAATTGAAGTTAACATCTCCCAACGATTACTTTCCGAAAGCAGAGCACAAATTGTGACAGTCCAAGTAGACTTAAAAAATAAACCACTAAGAAGCAGGATATATACAGAGGAATACAAACAATTTTTACTAAAATCATATTTTACGAGTCCCAAAATGTTAATTTTAAAGTAGGTTTTAAATTTTTTGCTAGCTCAAACTGCTACGTGATCACGGTTAGAGATCACGGTGCCAATGTTAGGGCAGTAGTAAAATTTTCGAAATCTAATTAAAAGAATAGATGTATCACCGGAAAAACCATATCATCTCGTAAACGATAAGAAAATCTATTATTTCTTCGATGTCCCCTATTTATTGAAGTAGGTGCAAAATCACTTGATTAAATACGATATAATCTTTCATAGCAAAAAGCATCTTGGAAAGACATTAAAAATTTCTACATGTCAGACAAATCTAAACTGCTGCGATTGGCTCCTAAATCAACTAATTTACATATTACTCGAATAGTTTTCAGAAAATGAAGGTGAAATATGCCACACGAGTGTTTAGTGAATCAGTTGCAGTTGGTTTACCAACGCATGTAGCTTTTAATGCTTTTTGATTTATTTGCATTCCTGTGCTACTTGATTTTTACATGAAAAATGTTTATTTTTTATTTTTGGCTTAAATTTGGCTAGTAAGTTGGAAAAATAGTATATACACCATGGTTGTGAAGTCCATTATTGCCTACACACCTTATTAAACTGGTGCTAAGGCAATAATGACAGACTTCACAACCTTGGTGTATAATATACTATTTCTACTCCTGCATCGTAATTAATTTATTAGAATTTTATAATCTGTACTCTAATAAAATTCATTACGATACAAATTTAGAACCATTAATACAGGGTGGTCCGTAATGAATGCGACAAAAATCAACTGTGGATTCTACACGCAAAGATAATGCGATTTAGCAAAACTTGTTCAAATAAAATCTTGCTTGTTTTCGATATACAGGGCGTCAAAGTTTATTTTTCGCATTTTATTGTATTCGATAATTTCTAAAGTTAATGTTGGAATTGGCCGAAAATTTGGATCAAGGGGTTTTTAATAGAGCGAAATCGGAATTTAGACTTACTTTTATGCTAGCTTACAGGGGAGCTACAATTGGGACATTTCTGAGCTATTTTCTATCAGAACTTTTTCGCACGATATTTTATCGCAATTTGGATGGCAATAATCGATAGATCAGTCGATTCTAAGTAGAAAAGGTATACTTTTTTGATACCGATATTCCTAACCAATTTTGAGATATTTGCACTTCAATTATGCAATGCTTAAGAACCAATCTTTTAAATTTTCAGCTAAGGGGCCTAGTAGGCTGCAATTTACATGGTCACCTCGTAGTCCAGATCTCAATCCCCTGGATTTTTACTTTTGAGGGCATTTAAAGGAGCTGGTCTACAAAGAAGAAAGTGCAACGCGCGATGAACTAAACATTCGCGATGGAGTTAACGCAATAAGAAACATGGATAATATTGTATTTAGAGTAAGACGACATCTAAATAGAACAATTAAAAAATGCATTGAGCAAAATGGCGGGCATTTTTGAACAATATTTAAAATAGTTTAACTGAATAAAAATAAATAATTTTTGACTAACTTCTCCCTTTGCATTGCATAATTAAAGTGCGAATATCTCAAAATTCATTAGGAATAACCAAATTGCGATATAACGTCGTGCAAAAAGTTCTGATAGAAAATAAATCAGAAATGTCCCGATTGTAGCGCCCTCTGTAAGCCAGCATAAAACTAAGTCTAAATTCCGATTTCGCTTTATCAAAAACTCTATTATCCTAATTTTCGGCCAATTCCAAAGTTAACTTTAGAAATTATCGAATAAAATAAAATGCGAAAAATAAACTTTGACGCCCTGTATATCGAAAACGAGCAACATTTTATTTAAACAAGTTTTGCTAAATCGCATTATTTTCGCGTGTAGAATCCACCGTTACTTTTTGTCGCATTCACTACAGACCACCTTGTATATTATTATGCTTGTATCCAAAGTCATAGTTAACTCATAACTTTTAAACAAAAAAAATCGTACTTTAATTTAAATTTTCATTAATTATTGGTACGGTAAAATTTTAACACGATTTGCAAATTTTAGAAGATTGTTTCCCAGTTAGGTACTTAAGATTAAGATAAATTTTTCTAAATACACTTTAATTTTTTAAATTTTTCTGTTTTGGTACTTAATTTACCCTTTGTTATCAATTTAATTACTTTGTTTGTAGTTTAGATCAATAACTTTAACATATTGACCGAATTATTAAACTTTTTAATCGGAAAATTCGGTATCTCTTAATTTAAGTTTAAATCTATGTCACAGTTAATTTTTTACACCCTAAAAAACTGTGTTTGTTCTTGGTTGATAGTTATCTAGTAAAGAGATGTTAGTCGTTTTAAAGCTTTACCTGATATCTAATGTTGAATAAGTTGAGTTGATTTTCTTAGTTAGTGTTACTTAACCGAAGTAAATGATTAAACTAATACCGAAGTGTTGGCGCAAACATATGTAAAATTGATTTGTCGTAAAGCCTCGTGAGCACAAAGATTGTCACAAAAAAGGCGATAATTATCAATTAATTACAAATTATAACGATTTGTCCCTCAGGTATAAATCCTAAAGAGAATACCATAATGGCGCTTGAATTGATAAGAAAAATTTGTTTCACTTACGGCATTCGACAACATGCACAATCCAGATAAACATATTGCGGTATTTAGCTAATAAAAGAACTCATCAACCTACAAGTAATTAAATAGTCCGAGAATGTTACCTTTAGCAATAACGAGGAACCACGTATACGATTTGTCAAAACCAACAAATGAAAAATGAAGGAAAACAAAAGTTTTTAAAGAATGAACGGCATGAATCAATTTCAACGCCATCTACAAATCAAAAATCAGACCTCAACGTTTGGTTATCTAAACACCAGGCGGAAAATTGCACAAAATCAAAATTTATTAAGCCAAAGTTGATAATAACCGTCACAATGGGTTTTCTCAATAGTAAAACGTTCAATGTTGCGTACTTTCACCTCAACGTAGTTTATTATTATTAAATGATAAAACTTGTGTTGAAAAAAGGTATGTATTTTTACAAAAGTAACATCGTGGGGGCACACATTTCCCTTAATTTTTCGACAATGTCTCAAAGCGGCTGTTCTTTGTGAAACCGCCTACGTACATTCCTTTGACAGGAATTCTGTCAACAGAACGGGCTTTTAACTAGTTTTAAATAAAATAAATTTTAACCCGATTTGTTTGAAATCACCGGAGTTTACTGATAGGTCTTTTAATAATAATTTATCAATAAATATACCGTTAATATCACTTTTGGTATTTAGTTTCTACAACGATTCAAATTGCCTATTAGTATCTGAAGGAGGCGTTATCTGATCAACATTTTCCAGTTCCCATAATTTTTGTAATTTGTCATCAATGCTACTAAGATGCGTAAAATAGCATTGATGGTGTAAATTAATGCACTTATGCGCAATTTGATCGGATATAATCCATCCCAATAATGTAATATAGTATTGGTTTGGATTTTCCAAAACTAATTTGACCCTTTTGAATTAATTTCCAAAATGTGTCAGCTCTAATCAACGTATCTAGGTTTTTCAAAATATTAAAATTTGGATCTGCTAAAATAATATTCTCGGGAATATTTTTTATCAATAGAATAATTTATCGAAAGTATTGGAAAGTCACCGATTTTGGAAATGAGTAAACAATTAAGATTTGTATCAAACGAATTCACATTAACTTTAATGTTGATAACCAAGCAATGTATAATTGTTCTTGAATTATTGTTTATACCCCCATCGGACACTTTTATCCTTCTTTGACTTAGGTTTAATTTATCTGTTACTTCTCTCTTCATTGCGAACCAATAATCCTTCATTTCTGATAATTTCCGAGATTGTATTGAATATTTACTGCCGAGGTTTACTTTAACTATTATTCATGTGTGCATTAATTACGGGCGTGTCGGAATTTAAATTATTAGGTTTTTGGTTTTCGCTGACAAAGGCGGAGGTAATGTTTGCAGTTCTTCAAAATGAAGGAAGGTATGATGCCTTTTCCTGCAGAGGTTACAATTGAAACTAAATTTACAATTTTTTGTTACATAATCTGGTCTTAAGCAATTAGTGCACAGCTTAAGAATTTTTATTTTCTCAAATATTTGATCTAGCAGAAGTCGGAAGTTTTAACAATTCGCCATATTTATTATTGACATGATTTTTATTGCATAAAGTGTAGGTTGAATTATCTGTAGACACATTAAGCCTTTACCCTTATTGTGATCATTCCTGTCAGTTCCTAAAGTTTATAATATACAACACTTTTTTCTAAGAATTTTGAAAATTTAATTGTAGGGAATTGTAACGGTAATTTTTATTATCGTAGTTTCTTTTCGAGTTTTCCTGCTATTAACTTTTAGCTGCAGGCAACCAAACGTACTTTAAACGACCTTTATACGTGACTGAAATATTCATTTCCGTCGTAAAGGGCGGTGTGTGCTTACGTGAATGGGACGAGCTCCTTTAGACGTTAGATATGCCCGTATAAGTTTCTATAACATATTTTGTGGGATTCATTTAATCTAACAACGTTTGTAAAACGCTGGAAAACGTTTTACTTGTAGAATTTAAAATTACTTTTTTCCACCGAATTTCTCTCTCGAAAAGTGGAAATACTTGTTTATTACCGAGTTATACACGTTTTGTGACCTTCAACTTCATCGCTGGTAATTAAATGAAAAATTTGATTTAGGTCTATGCCGTATAGACTTTTGACCTTTTCTAACCAATATCTGGGTAATCATTCATTTTTAAGATACCAAATAAACATCCGGTTTACCATTTGTAAACTCAAAAGCCAAACCATTTGTTTATTTTGGTAATATTAATTTAAACGTTTGGTGTATGCATGATACACGAAGTCAGTCTCGCCACACTCTGATAAATCTTATCAGAATAAATTTTCTAGACCCTCTTCTACAAGTTTGTTTGTTTTAATTTCCTTGTTTAAGGATAATTACTAGCTTCTTATAGATGGCACCCGCTGTCGGTTTAGAAGCTTTCGACTACGTTCTTCGTTATCTTCCTGCGACCTACTCTACGACACCGAGCTAAGGGTTATTTTCTCAGCGACTTTCTAGTATAGTTTATTTTATTTAATACCTACACAACAAACCTATAACAATAATATTCCAAGCAGTTTTATAGTTTTCCGTTGACACTTCCAGTGATTTCAATACATCATCAGTTTCACCTACAACAGATAAGCGAAGATATTAAAATTTCTGAATATGGTATAAGTCGTTATCATTGTGAATAATTAAAATAAATGTACCTTAAAAGTATAACCACTGGTCATACAAACCATATTGAACGTCGGCAAAGTATTGACGGTAACTTTGTATTAATTGTATTAGTATGATTACTCAAACTTGAATTTACTAATAAAGTGCCGGTTTGAACTAAACCTTTTATGATGCTTTTAGCAGCGGACAAATATTAAAAATTTTTATTTTCGAATTATTCGTGTTCTTTAAAATAATCAGAAAACGCAATTTTACTATCTATAGCTGCGCTTTTAGTTCTGGAATGACTACTCCTGTTGTTATGTTGGTAAAATCTATACCAATCACTCTAGATTTCCACCTGTCTGAGTAAAGATTAGAAAATTCGTGGTTAGGGTTTATCGTTGTTTTCCATTAGATTATAGTCTGTGAGGTTTAAAAGTTATTGGTACAGGTATTACTGATAATTTTGACACATCCATAATCTTCATTTACTGAAATACATTGACTGTAGGGCACTAGGTTCGTGGAGAATAAAGTATTTATAATAGTTAGAGCAGCAGCGTTCGGTTTCGTCATAAAGTAAGGGGTCCTTAAAGAGTTCTAAAAAATTAAACTGCTGTCTAACAAAGCGCCACCTGCTGGGCAAAAGAAAGAAATAAAACCGACCAACAGGAGATCAACAAGTTTTACTTAAAGCCTAATACGCTAGATCGAACACAACAATTAGTCCTAAGAAAAAGACAGACAATTCAATAAAACAACAAACAAATCTTATAGTAATAAGTGAATGTGACAGAAATAGAGAGACTATTGCATATATTCACGTACGTTAGCAGTAGCCTTGCTCAATAATAAGTATGGTTCGCAATTGATGTGCCGGATTCACAGGTAAGCTTTAGTTACACTAAAATTAATGTTAACGTTCCAATTGAGGATTGGCTAATAGGAAGACTCTGCGTACACATATCACTTACACACGGCGATTTATCTGGTCGAACATACAACGACACTGACTTAAGGGGGCAAGCGACTGAACTTACTTTAATTCACTATTAACAGATGCCACTTGCGTCAATTGAGCCTGATTGCAAAGAAGCGGTACATGCATGCAAAAATGCCGCTTAAATGAGGTGCTGCACTAGTGAAAACCAATTTTGGTAACATGAACGTTCATTCAAATAGAGGAAGCCGCTTGTTCCAGAATACATACAACGGTTTGTTTGTATTATAGTTGAAATAAATACGGTTTCAAAGTAAAAATTACCACGGGATTATTACAAAAATATGAAACAAGATTAATCTCGATTACGCGTTATTATTTTTTATCAGAAAACATAAATTAACATTAGTTATTTAGTTGCATGAAACTGAAGTAGTATGAACAATACTGTTATTGTTAATACCGACACCGTATAGGTGAACGTACGTCTCCAAAATTACTTAGTACCACAGAAAACTAGTACTAAAAATTTGTTTTCTAGTAGATTACTACAAATTTAATTTATTTAAAGTGGCGATTTAACTAGCGAAGTGTAGTTTATTGTTCATTGGTGAAGTGAATATCCATATCGTCGCATCCAGAATTTGCAATTCGACTAAAAAATTTGCGAATTAGGGCTATGACAATGTCCGAGAGTGATAAGCCTCTTTACAACATAACGCACAGACAAATATTTACATCCGGTTCTAGTTAAGATTGCTCAAGTAATGAAACACTTTTTCGTTTCTACTAAAATCAACAAATACAAAACCGGTAATAAAAAATAATATAAAGATAATACACGTACCTAAATTGAAGTATATCAATTAGAAAACAAAGGTGCTATTCATGAAATGCTAATCTGAAACAGGGAGAAAATATTATGGTTTTAACCAATGATTTTACATGGTAAAACGGAAAGTATGTTTGATATTCGGAGAAAATCATCTAAAAATGACAGGTACAAGCGCTATCTCTTGACAACATTTTTTACTACGATTTACATTACTCTTATGGGTAATAATAAACGTTCATTAATAACAGTTGCATTTTACTTTTAGAATATTCTCAAAAGACTTACGTCGCCTAGAAAGCAATATCTCAAACATGTTATAAGCACCAACAAATTGAGCCACTGGTTTTGTCTCACTTACAATAAGAAATTTGTCACTCACAACGTCCACTATTTGTTTATTTTTTAAACAAATTGCAAACTTACGCGCTTAATTATTAACAGTCATGTTAATAAAATATTGATTTATACTTGGCATGAATTTGAAGGTAAACCATTACGTTATACGCGATTTTAACTAACGTTACGCCTTATGGTAAAATAACATGTAAGTTTGCCCCCTTAAACTAAGGTTACCAGGGGTAAGTATCTTCTGCAAATCTAAAATGCCTCTTGTTTTTGCGTCAACCGCTCTAAGTAAAGCACCCGAGCCCGTATTGAGCTGGTTAAAAACGTTTGGTTATGGAGAGTACCACCGAATAAAAATTTACTTAAGAACTAAAGATTAAGCCGTTTCATGTTATATTTGTAATGTAAATTTCAATTTTAAAATGCACACTAAACTACCCGTGCGAAAGAAGAATGTTTGCTGTACGTCTAAGAATCTTACTCGAATTTTCAATCAATAGAAAATTAGCAAAATGCGCGCCAAATACGACTTTCGTCGTAACATATTACTCGCGACACACGTTTTATATTGCTCTCGACACACGTCCCATATTCCTAAAATAAAACCGTAACAAATGCTTCTATCAACAATTTAGTTTCATTCGGGTCTCATTTACGTTTGCTGTCACAACTGACAAAAACACCCCCAACCGAGTATTTTATGTCGTTTTATTCCATACAGTAATCCACTCGTTGTGCTTAGTACAGAACGGTCGTAATAAAACCCACACTATGAGTTTGATTTCGGATTGAATTTGATTAAATTTTTTATCATGTCCTAATTTCGCGATGAGCCACATCAACTAGATTGATTTATCAATATGATTCAAGTAATATTTGAATCGCGTAACACTACCTTAAAGCAAATGCTTTATCAAGACGATCCAATCCACAATTGCAGACGGTTTCCTCACCACACTATACAGGTTTACACTGATCTTCTGGGGTACCATACATAACACTTACATCACAATACCTTTATAATACCCCGTTTTAGAATTAATTGTTCCACAGTAGTCATGATTATTGCAATAAGATTCGATTAGTATGAATTAGTCTATAATAAAGACGTTTTAAATTTGATCTTATGTAAATAGGAATGATTTAAAATTGGACTATAAATTCGATAACTATAAAACATACCTAGTCTGAAACATCCTAAAGTACAGTTATGCCAAAGGTTAAGGGTTTGTTCAACTATGATTCAACTTGTTTACTAATTTATAGTATTACATAAGTACAACACGTGCCAAGTAAAGTATAACAAACACATAAAAAGGATAACTGGCATTATGTTTATAGGATGCAGCTTTATTTTCTTTACTTGGCAAAATTTGATTTATGCGATGCAACACAATTAAGTTTTATTTGAGTTAGATACTAATAGATCCGGTTCAAAGGACCACAATGTTACGTAGTTAATTATTAATAAATAATAAATAGTGGACTGTAAAACTTACGCATTTATTGTACAATTGTACGCGTTGAGCTTCAACTACTAACTAAAGTTTATACTCATTTTTACAAAATTGTGGAAACACACATTTTCCTTAGTTTTTCAGCAATGTCTCAAAGCTCTCTCTCAATGTCTCTGAGAAGAGACGTAAAAATTACAAAAAAAAACACTGACATTTACAGTTATTTAAATAATAACGTTATACAGCGCATGATAGTCGGTGTCGCCACCTCATGGACAGTTGTCATGAACTCAGATTAATCAATATAAATAATCTATAGTATGTAAGATCCGGCAATTCATACCACTCGACACTTTTATAATGGTAACTATATCAACATTTGGCATTAAAAAAAGTTCTTCCCGAACTTGGTTCGTAAATAATTATTACAGTCTCGTTTCTATAGTCCATAACATCTCACGCGACTGTAAAACAAGATTTTTAGACGTTAACAATTATTACCTCCTTTGTAGCGTAATAACATTAACAAAAATCTTATTTCTAATTTTCGTTTAAAGGTGTTTCCTCTTTTAAACCAAAAAATTTAAATGTTTCATATTCCTAAATTTTTTAAAACTAATTTTATTTCTGAATACCTTAGTAGGTCTGTATAGTAATGTTTAAACTTGTGTATTATAAAAGAATATTGATATTTCTTCTTATTTAAGTAAAAATGTAAACAAACAATTTTCACTTTTGATACTGTTTTTTTTTGTTCAATTATTGACCAGTCAATGTTCGTAATCAATGAACTATGAGAAGATAATTTTTACTAAAATTTCTTATTTTGTTTTGTTTGGCGTTGGTAGCTTTAATGAAAATTTTACATTGCATTCTCCTTTATTAACTATTTTTAGAACTCTCTCTAAACGGTAGAGAAGATTTTGATTAATTAACTGTCTTATATTTTAATTACTAGATTTTTATTTTCTTTAATGAAGTAGCTTTTTTCCCCCGTGTAATTTCATGAAAAAGTAGTAGCTTATGCGTCAAATTTTTTTTCGTATTTTATTTTAAATTATAGCTAAAGCTTACCTTTTACATTTTCATCAGTTTCAGATAATAGCAAGGGTATTATGTCTTTGACAAGTTGGAAAAGCTTTATCTCAGAACAAAACTGCACTGTCCATGTATATATGAACTTTAACAAATAAATAATTACATGCATCAATAATTATAATGTTACCTAAAGTTGCATGTTTAATTTGGAATTATAAATCCTACTTTAACTCTATAAAAGCGGATTAAAAGTTGATGCACGCGGATAATGCGGTTATGTGCGGTGTTGGTTTCCGTCGCTATTAATCCTTTTATCAACTCTTCCTTTCTCCTGAAAAATAATGGAAAATTAATAAAATTTTAAATATTTTTTTAAAATAAAAATTTAATAAACTGGCCTTTTTTAAGGAGTGTAAACAGCAGAAATTTATGTGTTCATTAAGACCCAATTCCATAATTAAGCCGACGTTTCGCCGATACAGTATATGCTTTTATCAAAGTATCTAAAAAAAATTGGGTATCAAAATAAAGGCTCACTATTAAACAGTTAGAAATACAGGGTGTCCAATGTTGAATAACAGCGCTCGATTTCTCGGAAACTAGATGTCTGATCATTCTGAAAACTTCGTCACATGCTAATGTCAACAGGGCCAATTTTATTAAAAACTCGTCAAAAATCGATTTCTTTAAATAAAAAATGCTCTATTTATATAATCTTATCTCGTTTATCATAAAAACTAACATGACTTCATGTATGGTAGTTTATTTCAAAATTTGTAGTTTTTGAAATATTCGCAATTTTACAATTTCATCAATAGAAACACAGGTATCAGTTAGCAAGGCCAGCCACAGAATAGAATGAAGTCGTATAGAAATGTTTTGAAAGTTTTGTATAAATCATTTAATACTGTTGGGTGAAGGTTTCTGTTTATCAGGATATCTAAGAGCAAATATTTCGCATGTTCTTGATGAATCTTTCTAACATTCGCCATAAATAATAAACAAATTTAAATAATTTTATTGCGTATTATTCATTTACCCCGACATAATTGTTGATTGCTGTCAAATTACAAGGAACAAGTGACTAATTGACGTTTCTTGAGCACTTGACACTATTCTGTGGCCGGCCTTGCGTTTCCATTTAAAATAATCGATTTTTTAATAAGTTTTTCAATAAAATTTTTACTTTTCTTGTTTGACCAATTCTATATTTATTATAATGGCATAAAGAATCTGTTAAAGTAATTCTTCCTCTACAAAAAAGTCACCTCAAATTAAATAATACGAGTTCCCGTATAGGTAAAATTGATACTTCTGTGTTGGCCTGCAAATGTCATTTTTGACATAAAATCTTGAATAAGTCAGAAACGGCTAGACTTAGGTGAAGAACATTATACATCAAAAATGTTCAAAATTTGTCGTAAAATCTAAAAATGCAAGAATACATAGGGTATTCTATTTAAAATAACAAAGTTGATAGTTACTTACGGTATAACCAAAAGTGCCACCATCTTGAAAATAGTTTAACTGAGTTGGCCCTGTTGACATTAGCATGTGACAAAGTTTTCAGAATGATTAGACGTCTAGTTTCCAAGAAATCAATCGCGGTTATTTAACGTGGGACACCCTGTATATACACAAACAATTAAAACCGTTACATAAATAAATAAATTATATAAAACAAACTTTGGCTTTACAAACAACATATAGCATGCCGTCAATTTAATAATTATTTATGTAACGGTTTTATTTGTTTGTGTGTATATATAACTGTTTAATAGTGAGTTTTTAAAAATGACATTATGACTTTGAATGTTTCCTAGTGGCAAACTCCAAAACTAAACATAAATTAAAATAGTAAATATAAATCAAAATCAAAATACAGTACCTCACGTTATATTCACGATAAAGGTTGTGACGTCAACTCAATGAGAAAGTGTTTTGTGTGTTAGAATAAATACTAATGCTTTTGATAAGTTTTTCTAAATTACAAGTAATTGCAGGTTTTTTTTTAATTTATACATTTAATTTTAATACTATTTTGGACATTATCACAATATTTTAACGGTTTTTTTATTTTTTTGTAAACATTCCTATTAAAACATTTTTCTTTAATAAGTGAAATAATACAAACATTTGTAAAATTCAAACTGACAAATTTAAGCAAAATTTGGTTGTGATACATTTGACAACAATGTAAGTGACGTCTATGATGACGGGATTTCATACCTAAAATAGTTCTAACATACACAGGGTGGGCTATCAGTAACGCCTGGTTCTGTAGATGATAAACGGTAATTTATTTCTAAAATCCATTCAAACAGGCATCTGTAGAACAATTATAGCTATAATTTAAAAATAGTTTAAAATATACAGAATGCCCCAATAAAACGTACTACACCAATCAAAAAATAAACTCAAGTTTATTAGAAACTTTTTATGCCTATGATACAATGTTTTAAAGATAATTTGATACTTTGTAAAATACTGCGATGTCGTTAAAATTTAATATTTGAAGTAAAAAAATAACTTTAACAAATCATATTTAAATAACAATTTTAAGACCTATATAGATGTAATATTTACGATATTTACCGTCAGTTCTATTTATACAGTCTTCGAAAAAACTACTGTTTTTTTCCTCAAATTTAGACACTTTAAACGGAAACACTTAAGTAAATTATTACATTGAAGATTAAAAAATTTTAATCTTTTTTTTTTAAATTTACTTATGTTTTCTTACACCCACTACTCTAAGTGGTTTTGAAGATTTTAGGTTACTCTTAATATATACAAAATTTAATCAAGGTGGCTAGCGTGATATTTTGACATTTGATTAGCGTTTGAAGTTATAATAAGTCAATCTTGCTAAAAAGTACTGTAAACACTCAACTAAATGAAACGATATTCTGTTCCTAGAAAAGTGGATATGTTTCTGGCTTTAGAGGAGTGCCATGAAAATTTCTTTCTGGAGTACAGAGTGTACGCTCAAAAACACCCTAATCGATTTAAGAAATATAAATAAATTTCAAATGAGATTTACATTTCCCATTTATTTTTGAAAAATATACTAGGTGTCCCATTTAAAATAACAAAGTTATTGTTGTGTATACTCAGTATACTAGTTGTGCTTGAGGAGTAATAAACCTGTTCAGAATTATCGTATCTCCCGTATTGCAGTTGCGTAGGTACCTGACATACGTTTGGAAAATCATATTTTTAGTAGGTAAATATATTATAATATTAAATCTACCTTGATATGATTTTTTATGTGTTTTTTTTGTTGTTTTAATTTTTTATTTTGTGGTAATTTACAAATTTTACTTCTTACGTACTTATATACCATTATTTTTTGTATCTTGGTATAATACCCACATCTTACGGCTATGATTCTCGTTTTGTCAGTACTTGGGCTGATAGCAACGTGTTTACACAGATTAAGACTATTGTTCTCGCTGACCCTTGATGGGTCGATATGCTGCAAAAAGAGCGGCAACAATCATCGTATTTTGGTTAGAATTTATTGGTTTTACTTAACCGTAGAAGTACCGTTTTCACAAGAAAATAAAGAATTATTTCAAGCAATTATGATTTATTAACTGCGCATAATCAGTATACAGACTTTAAATTTGAGGGAAGAACTAAAAGTTTTTTTAACACCCTGTATAAAAAGAACTGACAGTAAATACCGTAAATGTATCCATAGGTAACTTTAACAATTAACAAGGAAATTCAAAAGCAAACACACTATATGACAGAACTACCAATTTTCTGACAAGCTGAATATTGAATAAACAAAATTTTGTTATTTTAAATATAAAAAAAACTCTAATGTTTATGCATCAGCCTAATATTTGAGAGAAATTGCATTTAACAGTTAATTAATTATTGGTACTTTGAAAATTATTGTTACACCTTTTTTCTGAATTACCATCAGAATAAAACAATCTTCTTCGGTGTTATTTTTTATTAAAATATTCGAATACATAACACTACTAAATTGACAGTTTGTCAAATTTTTATTTTCCATAGCACAGTAGTTAGTAAAAAAAAATTAACTCGTAATAATTCTGAGTATAGCTCAATACAAAGAAAACATTAAAAATGCAAATTGTGTCATAAAATTAGGTATATGAGTTTGAAAATAGCTATTTATATAACGAGTTGCAATACGAAGGCGAATTATTGCAACGAGTTGTATACAAGGCTTTTATACAATTTTGCCAAAATTTAAGTAAAATATTAATTAATTTTTACCGCGAATAAATTGAATTTAAAAGATAGGTGGCTCAAAATATTTGGTTGGTGACTGTCATTTTTATAATAAACAACGAAAAGATCTGAAGATTGTCGTAATTTTTAAAAGTTTACGATTATGTAACTGTTTTTAGAACAAGAAATGAGTGATTCAGAAGAAGAAAACGCTCTAGAGCGTATTAAAGATGCTGCACAAGAGGCCGTCTCAAATTTAATCCCCCAGAAATCACGCGTCGCTTACGAAACAACATACAACCGTTTCGAAGAATGGAGGTTTAACAAAAAGTAAATTGCATTAATAAGAAAGTGATGTTGGCGTACTTCTTTGAAAAATCAAAAATTGTGAAGCCCTCAACGTTGTGGAGTGTATATTCCATGTTAAGAACTATGATTTCAATCAACAGAAACCTTAATTTGAGTAAATACACAAATTTGATCGCATTTTTGAAACGACAAAGTGAAGAATATCGCGCCAAGAAATCCAAAAGCTTCAGTAAGGAAAATATTGAAAAGTTTCTTACAACAGCAAAAGAATATACTGGGCATTGCTTTAGAAGAACTTCAGCGTCTTTATTAGCCAATGCAGGAGCTGATATGTCGGTTATAAAAGACATGGAGCCTGGAAATCCCAAATGTAGCTGAAGGATACGTAGATGATTCTTTAGAAAATAAAAAGAAGATCTGCAAGTTGCTAGTAGGTAGAGTAGATCAGGAAAACATCCAGATGGAAAAAAGAAAGAAATTGAATGAAACTGTTACTGCTTCATCATTTTCGCGATCTTCGAATGTTCACATATCTGACGAATTGCGTGTAACTTCTGGTACTTGTTTTTCGAATTTAACCAATTGTAATTTTTATTTTAATTCTAAATAAAATTGTTGTACATATAAAAATCGTTGCAAAATGAAACTCCATATTAGCACTAGTGCGCAAAAGTAGCTCATTTTAGCACTCAAAATGATGACAAAATGTCGTGATATTGATTCAAAATTGTAAAAAATATTCTTAATAATTGATTCTAATATATTTTTTTTATTTTTATTTATCAATTTGTATTTGGTAGATTTACAGTTCATATATCTTAAACAATTTGACCTATCACCCTGTATGACTTTACAAACGTTGAAATCTGTATTTAATCCAATCATTATGTCCAAAATAATAAAAATGACAATGAATCGGAAAAGCCAAATTTCTATTTCAAGATGTATTTATTCTCCCCATCTCTTTGATGGTCCTGGTTCACAGTCCATCTCTTGAGTATACACTTCGAATCGTAGAGATTCTTCAACTATATTTTCACCGACTATTGATTCATCTTTAAAATCGTTTTGAAATCATCAGGACGTTGACTCTGGCAACGGTTTTGCATGTTTGTCCACTACAGTTCGAATAAATGGCGGAAAAAGTAACATCATTTCTTTCGCAGCAGTTCCGTATTTTTATTTGCGTTTGCGAGGCAATAGCTTTAAAAGCTTGCATAACGCAGGTTAAGCCGTGTTAATGATTGGTTCTAGTCTATGGTCCGTTTGTCCCAAGCCAAGTTTGTCCCTGATGATACGTGGAGAATAATGTGGACGTGCTGTGCTTTTTGTAGGTGGGAAGATGATACGTTCGGCAACGTGTGATACAAGCATTAAAGCTATCGCTTAGATAACGCTTTGCACTTTAACACCCACATGCCGTTACAGTTAACTGTTAGCATTTTTCTTAGTTTATACTATTCATACGTGTCAATGTTTAGACGAGATGTCGCAAGACACACATTTTACTTATGATACGTTTGATTTATTTCTTGTGATAGATTTTGTGTATCGTTGATATTGTACCGCATTAATGTTGTTACTGTGCTTTTCTCCACCATATAGGACAAAGAGAAAACATTTTGCTGTAGATGTCAGAACCTCCATATCGACCAATGGTAGGAGTTCTGTATGCTTTTCCAATGTATCGATAAATTTCGATTTTCTGCTGCCGATCAAAGATGAGGTAGTATCGTAACCGCTGAATGCATTGAATGAAAAATATGTTTTTTGGAAACTTTATACTAGGTGGGGAGTAGAATATTCTTGGTTGATTTCGGTTACCCGATTTTTTAAAGTATACGTTTCGTTTGTCATTTGTCTCTTCTTAGTGCCAACAGGTAGTGGATGGTATACAAGGGACATACATTCACAATGATATCAAGCTCCTGCGTCGACGAGATCTACCCTGAATACGCGTTCTAATCGAAACCAAAAAATCATCATTACATCTAGCAAGATATTGCTCAATATTTTCTGTCATCGATGAATTGGTTATCAATGTATCTTATTTTTTTTTTCGTTTGTTTGCAAATTCCTTTTATCTTTTTTTTTATTTACCAAAAAAAAAACACACTTTTTTATTAAAAAAAACACCTACCAAAAAATAAAAACTACTTACTTACACAATTTTTTTTTTGAATGGAAAATTTTAAATCTGGTAATCCTATGGAAATAGCGCGCAGTACACATGCGCATAAATATTATTCATGACTTGAGCAGAGCGTTTATAGAAAACTCACTATTTCTTAGCAATGACATTTCTCGATATACCGCACGATCGGAAATTGAATTTAATTTAGCTACACCTTGGCTACTCTTAAGACCAAAATTATCGCTCAGTGTAATTTCTGTATGAACGCAGTGAATATTGTGACATTTTCCAAAAATATTAACAATAATAATAATAATAATATGTATATTTTCAGTAGGTGTATACACCCAACTACAAAAAATAATTACAAATAAAAAATATGAGTACCCTAAATTTGAATAAAAAAGAAGAAGATGTTCTTGAGTATATACGAAACACAAATTTGGTTTAATAGATAGGGAAGACAGTCTACTTTGTAATTTACTAGTTGGTAAAGAAATTTGACAAAACATAATTTTTTTCTTATTTCTAACGAAGTGAACTTAAACTTTACCAGCAAAGTGTTATGGTCAAAGCCTTGACATATATATGTTGCATATGTTCCAAAAAGTTTAGTGATCTATCAAATATAACATCAAGGTCTTTAACTGAGTTTAAAAGTGACAGAGTAGTTGAGTTAACGGTATAGACAAATTTGATTGGGTTTACTTTTCTAGAAAAAGTGACAGTTTTGCATTAATCAATATTGACCATAAGACAGTTTTTGATACACTACTTAAGTATTCCATTTAAATTATGTTTTAATAGCAAATAATCATTCACATAATTAATTTTAGTGTAAAATTTGATGTCATCTGTATATAGTACTGAGTATTTGATGTTGTGCTACGGAAGTTATATCATTTATCTACAAAAGAACAGCAACGGGCCTAAATTAAAGCCCTGAGGTACACCAAAAGTTGAATAATATATATCAGATACAAAATCACCATAACAGACAAATTGTTCTCTATTTACTAAGTACAACTTAAATAAATTTAAGAGACCGTTAGGAAAACTTACTTGTTCAAGTTTTTGTAATAATAAGTAATGATTGATTTCATCAAACGCCTTAAAGAAATTAGTTATAGATTTTCCAACCAAAATTGGGCTTTCTTAATGGGAGTTGAAAACGGGGACGTTGGAGTGAAAAAACACCTTGTCCCTTATTGACGTTGTCGACGTTTCGACCGACGAAGGTCGGTCTTTATCAAAACATCTAAGGGATTGGTGATGAAAATAAACACTCCTCAAACAGAACAACCTCTTTGGTCCAGGCATCAAAGAATAAAAAGATGGATAATTAACAATTATCCTCGTTAAAATAAAAATTAATACTAAATTAGAAGGACAAATACTTAACATAAACGTATAAACATTCACACACATTCGTCGGTCGAAACGTCGACAACGTCAATAAGGAACAAGGTGTTTTTTCACTCCAACATTCCCGTTTTCAACTCCCTTTAAGAAGGCCCAATTTTGGTTAGGAAATCTATAATTAAATAATTGAGGAGTATAACAAGATTAAAGAAATTAGTATATATTGCATCCCCTTGGTCTTGTTTATTCATAACTTCCGCTACAAATTGATGAAAACATGCTAAATTTGTGAAATTGTAGAGCGATTTTGCATGAACCCATTTTGGTGCGGAAATATTGTGTTTTTAAACTTGTAGTACATGTATTTAACTAATACTAATTCAAAAACTTTTGAAAAGTTGCATAGAAGTAAAAAAGGCCTATAGATGGCTATATTTTCTCCGTCGCCATTCTAATATATTGGTACTATTACTGTCTTATCCATGTGTTTTGGAAAGAGATTTAATAATAATTTAATAATAATATATTTAATAAAATTAGAGAAAACAACTTATGCAATGGTTTGACAAAAATAGTTGCGCAATCCCTTAAAAGGAAGCTTGGAATATCATTAAATATTTTTTGAGCATTTTTATTAATTTTTTCATAATCGTAAGAATGATCGTATCGATATTCGATTATCCCAGGCTTATATTTTTAGTAACGAAAGAATTTAATCTTAGCCAGTTAATCACATCACCATTAACGTCTTTATTTCTATTTTTAATTGTCGCTGTCAATAACTTTGACAGATCTTTGAAATCTTTAAACGATAACTGGCACACATTGTAAGGAAAGCGTAACCGTTTTGGCCGAGCAATCCTAAAAATATTTAACCAATCTTGAATTGTGTAGGTTGGGACATATTTCTTAGTTTTCTCTATATCAATCAATCAATCAATATATTTATTTTGTTTTTTAAATAACAAAAGAATCGGTATTTTATTTTATTTACAAATCAACTAACTTCAAATTTCTTTTTCCTATCATCTATCCATTTCCTTCTCTCCAACATTTCCCTCATCCATTGTATCCCCTCTCCCTTCTCCCCTAGCAGCGTCTTCCATTCTGTTTCCTCACGTCTCAGCTCTGCGCACCCGTCTTTCATGTGTGTTATATCCTCCCATTCCTCTCCACAGCCTGCACATTCTCTCCTCCTCACCCCTCCAATACTTGTTTCCATACTCTTCATTACCGGCTCTAAATCTTGCTATAATTCTTTTTCTTCTAGGCTTCTACCGTCTGTAATGTACTTCGGCACTTCTTCTGTTGTAATTTGTCTATACTTCTCGTTATATTTACCTTCTTTTATTCTTACTCTTCTTTCTTGTATTTGTACGTCCTTATCCCTTGCTATTATCTCCTCCTCCATAAGCCTTCCTTCTTGTCTTAACCTCTTGATCTCTTCTCTCGCATACCCGCATCGTTCATAATATTTTCTTCTTTCTTCTTCTCCATATCGCCTTTTCTGCCCATCCACTTCTTTCCAGCATTCAAAGAGTATCTCGTTATCTTTTCTGTTCACCATTTTTTCTTCATACCTTAAAGCTCTCTTTCCTGTTTGTATCCTTATTTTTCTAGTTTTAGTTCTTCTTCTACTATATAACCCGGTGTCTCTTTCTCAAGTCCTAACGTCCACTTACCATATTTTTCCTGAATCTTCTCCAGTTCATCCCATTCCTTCCATCCCCAAATCTCCGCCCCATACAACATCACACTTCTTACTAGCCTCTCAAAATCCATATTCTTTTCTTACATCCTTTCCAAATGTTTTTCCCTATCCCCCATACTTGCCCGACTATTTTATTTCCTTTCTGTCTCAACACTTTTATGTGATCCCCATCCTTATTGTCATATCTAATAGTGTACCCTAAATATCTATACTTATCTACTCTCTATCTCTTCCTCCCCCACCACCATTTATTTTCCTTTGGTCTTCCTTTTCTCTTCTTAAATTCTATTATTTTCGTTTTCTCAACATTTGCTTCTAATTTTTTTTTCTCCAGGTAGCTTTTCAAAACTTTAATCACCCCTCTCATCTCTTCTTCCTTTGACGCTAATGCGACAATATCGTCCGCATACGCCAGCACCCATACCTTTTTCTTCCAATTACAATTCCTCCTACCTGATTTTTCTTCATTTCTTCTTCTAAATCTCTAATATATATTGAAAATAGGCTAGGGCTTAATGGACATCCCTGCTTTAGCCCTCTTTCCGTCCAAAACTCTCTTCCCAATTTCATTCCCACTCTCGTTCTACATTTTGTCTCCTCATATATTTCCTCTATTGCGTCTTTCACATCCTTGTCTATCCCCACTTCTCCCATAATTTTCCATAATCGTTCCCTTTCCACGTTGTCGAACGCTGCCTTAATGTCCAAAAATATAGCAAATACCTTTCCTCTTTTCTTTTCTATTTCTTGATTAACTAGGTGTTTTAGTATGTAAATATTATCTATCGTCCCTCTTCCTTTTCGAAATCCGTTTTGCCAGTCTGGGATAATTTTCTTCTCGTCTAATTGTTTTTCTAATCTTGCTCTTATAATTTCAGCATATATCTTGTATCCCACATTCGTTAGGTTTATCCCTCTGTAATTTTTCACTTGTTTTGTATCCCTCCTTTGTATATTGGGCATATATTGCCTCCTTCCATTTTCGGGTATTCCTTCTCCTTTCCATATTCTTTCGTATATCCTTCTTAGCTGTTCTTTCATTTTTCTCCAGTGTATTTCCATTGTTCTCCTTGCGTTCCATCCGTCCCTTCTGCTTTCCCTATTTTCACTTTTTCTATTGCTTTCTCCATCTCTCTCTTTTTCTATCCCGCCTTCTCTATGCCTTATTTTTGTCCTCTCCATCTCTTTGCTTGTTACTTTTCTTCCGTTCCTTTTAACATTTTCTTGCAGTATTCTTCCCATTCGTTTCCTTCTATTTTTATTTCCATCCTTTTTGTTTCCCCTTCTTTGGTTAATAAATTCCCATGCTTGTCCCTCATTTTTATTTGTTCTATCCTTTTCTCCATCTGTGTTTTATATTCTTTCTTTCTTCTTTCACATATTTCTTTGAAATTTGCTTTTACTTTTGTATTGTTCTATCTCTATCTTTCCTGTTTTCCAATTTCGTCTTCCTTTCCTCACTTCTCTTTTCCCCTTATCACACTCTTTGTTCCACCATTCTTTTCTTGTTTCCTAATTCTTTTTATTTTCTGCTTTCTCTTTCCGTCGCCTCCTTCATTTTTATTAGTATTCTCTCAATATCTTCTTCCATCTCTCCTGATATTTCCATTTCTTCTTCCATTTTCTCTTTATATTTTTTACTGTCTCTTCTGTCCATATTTTCTTTTCTCCCCATTCTTTATTTTTTCATCTTGATTCTCTTCTTCCTCTTCCAACATGATCACTTCCAATGGTTGGTGGTCTGATTCCACTTCATCTCCAATTCTTAGCAATTCCACGTCCTCCTTACATTTTTCATTTAATAATACATAGTCGATTACAGACTGCCCCTTTCACTTATGTATGTATATTCTCCTTTTCCACCCTCTTCCATATTTCCGTTCATAATTATCCAACCTCTTTCTTCACATAGCTCTAATAATCTTCTTCCTTGTCCATTTATTTTTGTCCATGGATCTCCTATTTTAACTCTTCCATTTATCATTATTCCTCCTTCTTCCCCTATTCTGGCATTAAAATCTCCCCTATAATCAGCTTGCCTTCCTCTCTTTCTTTTTATACTTTTCAATGATCATTTAGTTTCCTCCATCTCTCTTCCATAAATCGTCAGTATGTTATACTTCTCTCCATTTTCTGTTTTACTCGCGTATTCATCATCCCTTTAATTTTCTCTACTTTTCCCTCCTCTTCTATTTCCCACTCCTTTTTACTCCTATAATTATTCCTCCTTTCGCTCTTCCCCTTTTTCCTTTCTTTCCGCATATTGAATTTCCCATACAAATTCATTTGGCATTTGTCCTTCAAACCTCCCAATCCTTTTCCTCCATCCAGTTTCCACCATGCCCACCATTTTAAAATCCTTTATATATTTCCAAAATTCTCCCCCTTATTTTTTATACCCGCAATGTTCCAAAAAGTATTTTATTTTTCTTTAATTTTTCCCATTTTTCTTAACCCCTCCTTTCCCATTTCCTCTTCCCCTATATCTTTGATTAGTTTTTGGTAACCATTTTCTTATCTGTCTCTCCTTCTCTATCCATCTTCTTTCTTCTCCTCAACCCAAATTTTTTGTATGCAATTTTCACTATGTTTCCTTCTTTTCCAATTTCTTTGCCTCCATCCTTATGATTGTTTGAATTTCCCTCTCTTTCTTTGTCAAATCTTCATCTATATATATTTTCGTGCCTTTCATTTTACCTTTATTCCTTAGAATTTCTCTCTTGTCTTCAATATTTTCCATTTTAATTATCACTATACCTTTTCTTATTTCCGTAGCTTCCTCAATTTTCTTTTCGATTCCTAACGTCTCTTTTATCATATCTTCTATTTCTTTTTTTATTTCTTTTCTTCCTCCTCTTATCTCCACTCCCTTAATCACCAAATTTTTCTTCTTGTCTTCCTTCTCTAGAAATTCTACTCTTCTCTCTAAACTTTCGCATTTTTCTTCCAAGTCTTACATTTTGTTCCAGCCTTTCAGTAATTTTTTTCATTTCTTCTTTCATCTCTTTAATTTCCTCATTAGTTTTTACCTGATTTAATTTGATTTCTTTTATTTCCTTCAGCATTTCTTTCCATATGTTTCTTATTTCTTCATCATCTTCAGTTCTTCCGTGCTTTTCTCAACTCTACTTTTTCCTCCCTCCTTTCATCGGCTTTCTCAGGTGATCTTCCCACTTTTTCTTTTCCTAAAGACTTTGAACGCCTTCTTCCGTTTTCTTTGTTTCCGACAATGATCCTTCCGATTCTGACATTTTTAGTAATCCCTTGTCACACGAATTATTAATTCCTATTTCTAACGATCCCCAGTTTTAACTATAATTGTTCAATTTTTATTCTATTAAATAACTGTTCAACCTGTCCCAATTAAATAAAGATTCACGAATGTATTAAATTAAGTCAAAATAAACTATAAATACGTTCCTTTATCACTTACGTTCATAGTTATGTACATATATCTCCTATCACTACCTATCACACTTAACACATTGTTATCTGCTTCTATAACGCATTTCACAATTGATTACATACACTTCATACAAAACCTAACCGTCCATTATTTAATTATAATTACTTAAACTGATTTTCCGCACAAATTGAAAACACGTCCAACCTTTTGATGGTCTATTACCGAATCAGTTTTCTTAAATCACTGTGCATGTTATCTATTTTCATAAACTACCGTGACTTCTTTCTAGAAACTAGTGCCATGAAGCTTAAAGTTCGTGTTGAAGCTTTACCAAATATAAAACAATAAAAGCTACATATGTGCGATTTGCCCACCAGGTATCAGGAATGTTGCCAAGACAGGTGACTTTACTTTGCCTTTTAATTGAGTTATACAGGGTTTTCAAACTTAAGTCGGCACATTGCTAACTTTGTTATTATTAAAATAAACCATATCTTTCGCTTTATGGATATTCTACTTTTTTCATTATATTTACCACTTCTACTGGATATAGCCACCGTAAATTTTGTATGTTAATCTATTCCCATCACAAAATAATTTTTTAAGTGGCTGCCGTGAACAAGATTCAAACCGCCTCGACCAACGATTTTCCGACTAGTAAACTTGACTACATTCTTGGCATTAATACTCGACCACCCGCGGGTCTGATATTCTTTCTACTTTCTACTTAATGGTAAGGCAAAGTTCTAACACAGCCACCTTAACCAATTTGAAAAATCATCAACAGCTCTGTCATTTTTTACTTTAGGATAAAATATAATGGGATACTTTTTGTTCAGTATTCAATTTTCTATCGGTTGAGAATATTTTATACAGGGTGTCCCATTTGAAAAAATGGAACAATTTGACATAACTCGCGAACGTGATGTTCGATTTTTATTCTGCTTTCACCATAGTGATGAGAAAATCAAATGCTATTAGTTTGCCCATTTAACCGACCCTGTAGCTCTAATAATAACAAAGTTAGCAATAGTGCCGACTAAGTATGAAAACCCTCAATTACAGCTCGATTACATTCTATCTTTCTCAGAACATGTGCCGTGAATTCTGGTTCTAGAGCCCGCTTTTCATTAACGTTTTTGGTACTATTACATTTCGTACAAAGTTGACACTAATCTTTTTTCGGATTATAAAACAAAATATTGTGAAACACTCGCCGATATCACAGGCTTTCTGTTTTTATTTAAGCACTCTTATTTTATAGAGATTATACATTTTTGTAATACTTAAAGTAGAATCTAAATGCAAATGCTCTATGTTTTTTCTACAATAGTGAGATTTCCTATGTAGTTTTTAGTGTATCTCAAGATGTTTTACTAGGCGATTCCTTTTTACCTCTTTTGTCTATTCCAAGAAACATATTTCCTTCCCCACTATATTTGTAAGTAGTATCAATCACGTCGGCAGAAATGGATAATGTCTTCATAAAGAAACCTTTGCACACTCTGAACTTCTTCCCATCAACACAAAAATGAAAATTCTTTGAATTACCCCACAATGATTTTGAACAAGCAGTTCGTCTTCTTGCGGGCGATCGCTCGCAGTAGTGCCGAAGAGATATTCTTTTTATCTCATATAATCACTTTTCCAGAAAATTTTGCAAATTACCATTGTTACATCTTCAGAGAAATTGTTGCTGCATTTGTAAAAACACTTTTCTCAATTAACTGGTTTCGGGGTTTTCGCCTTCAGTCTCACCGTTTTCTTAATATTTCTTTTCCTTGTGGAGGGTTCACTTTTTTGCCAACGACTTTGTTTTCTTCCATTAGTAATTGGCATACCCGACGTGTTGGTTTTATTTCCATCCTTTACTGGTTTAAGTCGATAATTTGGTGCTCTGGCAGGATTATTCTCTCGGAAATATCGGGAGCAAAACTATTACATGTAAATCTCGCTAAGTGCAATAACAGGGTTTTACTTGTATAAATTATGTGAATGAAGATTTAACTGATTTTGCCAAATAAAAAATGATTCTACCGGACCTCAGATTACTCCTACACCCCTCAATGATAGACACAATACTATATTTGTTATTGTACTATGTAAATAACTATTTTTTTTTCAAAAATGGAATTAACGGGTTTTTGCAGTAAGCCCACGATATATCTATTTATTATTCTGTGCCCGAGCTGTGGCGGCGCGCGAGTGAGAAAATCGAGACTACATGGATTTAGCGATTTCGCAGAGCAACAGAACACTCAATTATGATTTTACAGAAAAAAGGACATCAAATTGTTTAAACAAATACTACATGTTTACAGTAAACATGTTTTCGATTAGTATTGAGGAAAAAGAGAAAAACCCGAAAAACCAAATCAAATCATTAGATTTTTCTCTTTTTGTTCCATATCTCAATAACTAACAATAGTAGGTAAAAAGTTCATAAGACAAGAAATAACTAAACAACTATTCTGTATTTTTATGGGCAACCGAGTTGTAGCGGAAATAAAATTCCACTTAATTCAAGATGGCGGAAAATACAAGTAGAAAATCTTGGTCTCAAATTTCAACTTAAGCTTTTTTAAGTAACCCTCTGCAACGTTGGGGTTTTCCCGATTTATTGTCATTTCTAAACATACATAATGACTGGACTATGGCGAAAACATGGAGGTGTTTTCATTTTAATGCAACACACTGTATAAAAATTATTGTGCAAATAAATTAAATATATTAACTAAAAAAGCCAGAAACACACTTCTTATGATGTGAATTTACCATATTCTTCAATAACAAATATTATTAAATTTGCTAGAAATACTTCAAACAATAAAATGAGGAATACGAACTTAACAAAAAAAAAGTTTCGAAAGAGAGATATTTAAAAAGAATCCTTAGAATTTATGACAACACTTAGTTTTCAAATCATAAAGTTTGTTGAAAAGTTTTTATTTGAATATCTGGCTAGGTCGAATTTTTAAAGTTTGTTGTCAACACGGGTGTTCATTTGATTGTATTCGAAAAATACACGACAAAGTAGCGTAAGGCTTTCAATTAAGTTTAATACGTTAGAAGAAAAGTTTGGAAAACTTGTTTGAATTTTAATAATTTCGTATCATCAACTCTATTACAATTTTAATTTGTAAGCTATTACTACCTACATAAAACAGAAAATTCTAGAATATTTCATATTCCAATTTAATTATTCTGAAAAAATTGGCAATAGTAATCAATACATATTTATAATAGGAAAAATTTAGGTCACAAACCTTTTGGGTTACAGCAGCGTAAATAGGTTTGTTTGATTTTTTGTCCGGAAAAGCCACCCGATCGAGTGATCCCCATTCTTTGTCTCTTCGTTTGAGTGTGTAATAGCGATATATTACAATAGTCATTGCTACAATTAAAGCCATTCCAGTTCCAGCAGCCGCTCCTAAAACTGCTGAAGCCACCATTGCCTATAAAAGAAAAAAAACATTTAATTTTCTTACGAAACGAAAAAGTTCTGTTTTTATTCGTACTTTAACGCATGTTATGCGCCACCTTTCAAAGTATATTGTTTTAATTTTGGTTATGGCCGGTATACAAAAATGGATATTGAATTGCCAAGTAGTCTACAAATGCGTACTGTATTCAATTACATTGCTCTTAAGCTTTGTGGAAATAGCACTTTATCCCGCATCTTGCATGATTTATAGTGGTTTCTTTGACTCAAATTTGTTATTGTATTTATGCAAATTTATTCTATAGAATTCAACACGACTTCAATGTAGCGGTTTAGGTTACGAAATATTATAATGTTATTGGTATTCACCTACTAATGTAATAAATAATATTATTCAACTCGAATATTTGGTGTCATAGGTATATTAAACATTATGATGCACATTAATTTGTGTCTAGCTTTACTAGAATGTAGATTAAATTGTTAAAAAACTTCTCGTATAAAGCTAAGAAAATTACACAAAAAAGGTGATAGATTTGTTTACAGGCCAAACGGTGCGGTACTTTCAAACTCATTTGTCTTTTTTTTTCAATAACACTGACACATTTAGGCTGCAATCAATTTAACGACTTTTTTAAATTAACTTACAAACTTAAAGCTTTTAACTCTTTTAATCGAGACTTTTAAAAGAGTTATAAATAATTTGTTTAAAACCGATTTACTATACAACAGAAACAATGCAATTTACATTTATCTAATCTAATACAATTGTCTCCACGTTTCTGGGTTAAATGTTTACGTTTTTTTGGCTTTGTTGTAAATTGATAGCTCATTCAGTAATTAATGTCCCGGTTTTATATTTAAGTGTACTTTTTTAAACTATTTTTTACAAATTCAATTACTTTTTTTATCTTTTTTTGTTGACAATACAGAATTAATTAAACAAATAAAAAAATTCTTCAAGTCCAGAAGAAGTATTACGCTGGAAACATTTCCACGTTGGGCCGCAATACTAATTCGTTGTTGGAAGCAGCTTTGCGACTGAAAAAACCCGTATTTTTGAATTAATAGTTTGCTTAAAATCCTTAAGAAGTTCTTGGATATCAAGGCGCTTGAATAGAGAAAGCAAAGTAAACGTAGTTTTCTTTAATGATGGAATATTTCGTGTGCTTCATTTTTTCACATGAAAGTGCTAGAAAACCAGGAATTCTTTAACAACCATCCATATGTCACGGTATCAAAACTGGTAACATCCTAGACGAGCAGTGGGACCTTCGTTGTAGTGCCGATGCAAAAGATAGACATGGTATTTTAATCATCCCCCGCCAGTAGTTCTCGTACAAAGAAAGTCCCACTGTTTGGGAATATCTACAAATAATATAATAGTTTATATAGGAGATCTTAAAATAATCATCCCAGACAGGTGTTCTGGCTTGTTTCCAAAGGATTGGGGTAAAACCATCTTCCCTTAGTTATCCTTGAGGTTTGAGAGTACAAGATAGATGTTAACTGAGGTGAAAGACGGCTTTGATATATTACTTAAAGCACTATGGCAAGACATTTTCCCGCCACTTTTTTAACACGAAAAGCCATGTTGACCTAATTTATCAACCTGAGAGCCACAAACGCAAGTGCAGGTGCAATTTGAAAAATTTCACCGTCAATCCTAAGTGCAACAACAATTTGAAGTACTTTATTGTCCTATAAGTTTCCGAGATTAGCAGAAGACAGTGTTTTAAGCCAAGCATCAGATTTAGGTTTAGAAACAGGTAGAGGTCTGGCTTTGTTGCAACTATCAGATGAATCTAAATTGAAACTTCTTCTTAATAAGTGAACTGTACTAACACCTTTGCAAATTAGATGTCTGTACGTCAGGACAATTTTGCTTCCAGAAATCCAAAGCTTCGGTCATATATTGAATCTCAAGTGTATTGTTTAAGGAAGAAATTATAACGCGTGATTCAGAAAAATTTTCATCAAAGTAGACCATGAAAATATTTACGTACGTCTACTCTAAATGCATAAAACTGGATGTGTTAAAATTCAATCTGTTAGAATTGACAAATGTACCGGGTGGCCAACTAAGAATGGACCCCGGCTATATCTCGGGAATTTAAATCTGACAATATTGAAAAAAAATATTTAATAAGTAAATCGACTACGTGAAATCGCGGGAAGTTATTTTCACGTTTGTAAGATGGTCGCTAGGGGGCGAAACTGTTATGTTAAAATTGACTCTTTCTCCAAAAATATGCAAATATAAATATATTTTTAATATTGCCGTAGTAAAGACTGCAAAATTTTTGATTTTTTTTTGTTTAGGGTATTTTACTCTTGTCTTAGAAAATGTAGTGGTGGGAGAACGTCAAACATGTTTTTATTTAAATGCAAATAACTCCGGTATAAGTTAACGGAATTGAACAAACTAGGTATCGTTTAAAAGAGCTCTTCTTACTTATGCAGTATAAATATAGTCCGAATAAATTTTGACGTGATAGCTAGAGGACGCTGTTTAACATTACAACAATTATTGCGCATTATCATGAGATTTTTAAATAGCACCCTATGTATCTTTTTACACAGTTAAATAGAGAACAAAATTCTTAAACAGTCGGCGCAAACCGCAACTTTCTATCTTTTTTCAAACCGAAGATATCAATAAAACAAATGTTTGACCGCTGACTATGCAACATCTATTACATATTTTACGTAGAAAATGAATTTAAATTAATTGAAACCATTTAATTAATGCCGCCCTAAATGTTCAAACAGTCGTTCATCGTTTTCGATGCACTTAAGCATCTAAAACCGACAATGTATGCAAAAGAAGAGAATAAAATGGTAAATAATAATCAGTTCTTAGCGAAGGCACCCGTCATAAAATTAGTAGGCTGTGAAACAAAATTGAAAGCAATACGTCAAAATATTGGAACAATTGAATTTCAATATCATTTAGTTGCTATTTTCCAAAGCTTGTTCTCGATTTTGTTATTGCGTGTGATTGTTTGAGTTTTCGTGTAGTTTGGGTTTACTTGTTGTTGTTTGTGTTACGTTACTGTTAGCTTGTTAGTTTTTCTTGTCGTTTTTGTGTTACGTTAGTGTTGTTAGTATTAGTATTAGATAGTCTTAGTGCTGTGCTGTTAAGTGTTACAAAATGCTTTATACCAACGAAAAGTTATTTTAAATGATAGGTGTCTATTTTGAATGTATGAGAAATGCTACAGTTGCTGAAAGGGTATATGCGCAGCAATATCCCGATAGACGGCACCCGAGTAAAAAGGTTTTTCTGCGAGTTATCCATCGTTTACAAACAACTGGAAGCGTCCATGTTCCCGTATACCGTAGACAACACAGGAGACGTACCGAAGAGAACATTATTAATGTTTTAGCTTATGTGCAGTTTAATCCACACCTAAGTACTAGAAGTATTGCACAGGATCTGGGAGTAACTCGATCTACCGTTCAAAACATTCTCAAAGAGCACAGGTAAGCGAATCTTCAATGTTGAAACTCTACTGTAAACTTACAAAGGTTTACTTAATACTTATCCTACTGTTGAATCAGTAGTGATCATCTTACAACTTTCAGATTACATCCATATCACTTAGTCCTGCATCAGGCATTGACTGCTGCAGATTTTGATTGAAGACTAGACCATTGCCACTGGCTCTTGGGTATGATGGCAGACGATCTCCAAATTCTATCACGTATATTGTGGACAGATGAGGCCACCTTTCATAGTAATGGCAGTGCAAATGTCCATAATATGCACTATTGGTCAAGAACGAATCCGCACTGGATGCAAGAAGTTCAGCACCAAGGTCGTTGGTCTGTAAATTGTTGGGCAAGGATTCTAGAAGGACAAATTATCGGTCCATTCTTTTTAAATAACCAATTAAATGGCCACAATTACCTACAGTTTTTAACAGATCAATTGCCGATTCTGTTAGAGGAAGTGCCCCTAGAAATTCGAAGACGAATGCTGTTCCAGCGCGATGGCTGTCCAGCCCACTTCGCAGTGAATGTTCGTCAATTTTTAGATGTCAACTACCCTGGTAGATGGATAGGACGGGGCAGCATTTTTCCATGGCCGGCTACATCACAGGATTTAACATGCCTTATGGGGTCGAGTAAAAGATATAGTTTTGCAACCGGACACGTGATAACATGATTGGACAAATAAGGGACTGTATGCAAACTATTTCAGTACCTGAACTAAAAAGTGCAGTTTGGTCAACGCGGAAGGGATGCTTAAGTGCATCGAAAACGATGGACGGCAGTTTGAACATTTAACACGGCATTAATTAAATTGTTTCAACTAATTTAAATTTGTTTTACGCGTAAAATATGTAAATAGTCAGCGGTCTAACATTTGTTTTATTGATATCTTCGGTTTCAAAAAGATAGGAAGTTGCGTTTGCACCGACTATTTAGCAATTTTGTCCTCTATTTAACTGTGTAAAAATACATAGAGTGCTATTTAAAAATCTCATGATAATGCGCAATAATTGTTGTAATGTTAAACAGCGCCCTCTAGCTATCACGTCAAAATTTATTCAGACTATCTTTATACAGCATATTATTAAGTAAGAAGAGCTCTTTTAAACGAGACCTAGTTTGTTCAATTCTGTTAACTTATACCAAAGTTATTTGTATTTAAACAAAAACTTGTTTGACGTTCCCCACTACTACATTTTATAAAAGAGAGTAAAATACTCTAAGCAAAAAACAGAAATTTTGCAGTATTTACTACGGCAATATTTGAAAATATATTTATATTTGCATATTTTGGAGAAAGAACCATTTATATGATCAGCCATAACAGTTTCGCCCCCAAACTTAAAAATAATTTCACGCAATTTCTCGTAGCCGATTTACCTATTAAAATTTTTTCAATATTGTCAGATTTATAATTCCCGAGATATAGCCGGAGTCCATTCTTAGTTGGTCAACCGGTACAAGCTAAGCTAAGACACACCTGTTTATATTGTTTTGTTGTTCATGGCAAAGTTTGATAAACATTTTTTTAAATCACGCGTTACGATTAATGAGAGGAATAGTCGAATGAACAGAAGCATGGTATGCTACTGAAGATAAATCAGTGTTGTGTTCATTAATTATTTTTGAGTGAGATGTTAAATGAAAATTTTGAGAGAAAAAATATTCTTATGACAAGGTCATTAGATTTTCAATCGGTTCAGTTATTATCAAAAATCTCATAAAACTTAACTTTTGTCACTTCAAATGTTAAACCACCGTAGAACAAAACAGAAAATAGTGGAGCTGAAAAAACTGAAAGAACAACAAAAAGTTCTACCAACTGACAAAAGCTGTTGTGATGAAATATCAAACTTACGATAACAAAGGGCAAAACATTATCAAAGGACCCACAACAAAAGTTCACAGAATTATCTAAAAAAGAAAAGAGGTCACAGACTTGATCCCCAAAAAATCTAACATAGTGGTAAACAAATCCTCGGAGATTTTTAACAATGACGAATTAACTTTGTTGAATAAAAGGCTTGAAATATAACCTCAAATTTAACAAAGCGCCCATAGATAAGATTATTGTAGGAATTGAAAGTCCGATCAAACTTTTAGACGATAATTCTAAAAAATTCATTAGAATGCCTGTAAAATTCAAATTTCAGATAATATTCAGCAGTTACCAAAATTTAAATTTAACGCAGAGAAATAAACATTGTTAAAAATCTTAAAGAGAAAAATTGTTGTTATCTCAAAGCAGATAAAGGCAATAAAGTAGTTATTTTGGACAAAGAGGATTATTTTGAGTCAGTTCAGGTGATGCTTAATGAAGGCCCTTATTCATTAATATCTAAAAATCCTCTTCCCAAAATGATTGCTGATACCCGTAGAGTCTTATTAGAATGTGAAAATATTATACCAAAACAACTTAGGTTTAGACTAACGGTATCTAACCCGGTTCTTCCTAGAATGTATTGTTTACCTAAGGTACATAAACCCGGAAAAGCAATGCGTCCCATTGTTTCAGGTATTAATGCTCCTACTTATCTGATATCTAAATGGTTGTCAAATAAATTCAACAGTTTTGAATATCAACAATCAAATTTCAGTGTTCAAAATTCATACGATTTTATTGAAAAATTAAAAACATTGAGCTGACTGAGAACGAAGTTTTAGTTTCATTCGATGTCTGTTCATTGTTTCCAAGCGTTCCGATAGATATCACTTTAGATTATTTGAAAGATATGTTACACCAAAACCATTTAGACAATTCAGAAGTAGATAATTTTATTAAATTAGCAAGATTATGTATGAGTCAAACCTACTTTCAAATTAACAATAATATTTATCAACAAAATTATGGTACAACAATGGGTAACAGCTTATCTCCGTTTATGGCTAACCTGTTCATGGGTAAATTTGAAACTGATATAAAAAATAAATTAGATTATTTTCCTAGAATTTGGTGTAGATATGTAGATGACGTTTTTGCAGTCATCGACACTAAAGTTTACAGCCCTCAGCAATTTGTAGAAATTTTAAATTCAAAATTTGAGACGATCAAGTTTACCTATGAAACAGAAACAAACCTTAAGTTACCTTTCTTAGACACTTTAGTGACAAGAAATGGCAACAAACTAGATATAGATATTTATCGTAAAGACACTAACACTATGAGGTTTATAACAAATGATTCCAACCATAGTATGCAACATAAACTTGCATCTTTCAACTTTTGATTCACCGATTATTACATTTCCCATTGTCAAAACAAAACTTTGATAAAGAACTGCGAAATATTAAGCAGATTGCATCATACAATGGTTTTCAAGAATCAATTGTCACAAACATAATTAGAAAACATAAACATAAGTTAAACATTAGAAACATTACAACGTTAGGAACTAGTAATAGCAAAATAGATAAGAAATATGTCAAATTACCAAATTATCCCACATACACAAAAGGTCTTCAAAAATATTTTCAAAATTTGATTATCAAACAGTGACTTCTAGTAATAACAACTTGCAAAATCTTTTAGGCAATCCGAAAGACCCAATAGAAATGTGTGATAAATCGGGAATATATAAAATTAATTGTAAAGACTGTAACCAAGTATATATAGGGCAAACCAAGAGACCTATTAAAATTCGTTTTAAAGAGCACGTAGCTCATGTCAAATATCATCGCACAGATAGGTCCAGTGTTGCCATGCATATGCTTGAAAATGGCCATAGAGTAGGCGACATTGAATTAATTAAGAGGGTAGATAATAAAAACGAACTTGATTCTTATGAAAGTTTAGAAATTTTTAAAACAGAAATTTGCTTATGAATTATGATGATAACGGTCCATTAGGTTTTTCGGAATTATTTAAGCTTATCTAAGAATCAATTAAGTTTAACGATGCGTGATAAGCAGATAGTTATATAAGCTTCCCGTTGTTTTTATTTTTAGTATCGGTATCGCTGATGATAACAGCTTAGCTGTTGAAACACGTGTCCGAGTCAAGTTTTTGGTGCAGTTTTTGGTGTTTTCTGTTGGCAAACATTATAATATTAACCAATAACCACACTTCCTACAACGTATTTTAGAAAACTATACAGATTAAAATAAATGTAAAGAAACACAGCAAGGAAGATCAGCAAATACTAATACCAAGAGAGAAGTCGTTAAAAATGCCGAAAATTATTACTTTATCAAAAATAGATGCATAACAAAAAGCACCGTTTCAGCTAATTTGTCGAAATCAATAGAGTTGTCACTATAAAGCTTGAAAAAATTCTGTCAAAACACTACAACCGTATCTCACCTAATTTTATCACCATTTATCAAATAAAGGGTAAATACATTTATGACAAAGTCAAAACGCCTAGATGACAAAAATCATAAGCACTTAGAAATGTAGGCAATACAATCCGCGTTAGATCAGAACGTATATTCTAAAAAGACCACACCAGAAGATCTTTAAACACCACGTCAAAATAAGAATCCTTCAAAACCAAATAGATGATTCACTACGAAACATCAAGAGCACCACAGACAAGATCAGCAAGATCTTACAGAACAAAAACATCAGATCATTTTAAACACGGTAAAGAAAAAAAAGCAAATGCAATTAAATCTAAAGACAAAGACATATCTAAAATCACAAGTGGTTTGCAAAGTACTTTAGCAAACATTGCTACTTGTTTGTAGGTTACTGGCAGAGCATACGGGGAAAACTTTGACAAAACAAAATAATTGAAAATGTTGAACATATAACCAAAATGATCTTAACATTAAAATACGACACCAAAACTATCAACTGCAATCAGAATTGAAGAAACAAAAAGTAACATGCCAAGTAACAAAAAGGAAACCCCAAAAGCAAGATGAATTGCGGCTAACTAACCATTCAGATTATCAGTAAGTGTGCAACAGCATGCGCATGAAGTAAATAGAAAAAACTAAAGATTGAATCAAAAACAGTTTACGTCTGATACAAAGTAGAGCAGTAGTTCTATTAAGAAAAACCTAAATATGACAAGTGCGACTTCAACGAAACGTCGTCAAGAAACAAATATTTATTTTTCATAGACAACTCGTGCTAATTCGTATATGAATGTCATTTAATTAATAAAGATTGTATTCTATCTATAAAAAAACTTAACAATGTTGTATTTAAAAAATGATTAAAAATGTTAAATTTAAAATGAAATTAACTATTTTATTTACTCAACAATAAAGAAATTTGTTGCCTTGAATTAAAAAACAGAATTTTTTTAATCAATTTTTTGTAGCTGTACATAGATAAATTTGCTATAAAATCAAAATCATAGTATTGCAATGTAAAATTATAAACAAGTGGAATGTAATATAAGAAATTAGATTGACCTACACTTTTTCTTGCTGATATTACGTACGAAAGATTGTTATCTTTCAGTCTAGTATCATATGAGTGAGTGGGAACACAAATATTATTATACCCAGATTTATGCAAAAACTTTGATATTGATATAAAATACAATTGTTTTACACCAAAAACATTTACTTCTCGAAACAAAGCGTCGCTAGAAAAAAACAATTTTTTATTGTAAATAATTTTCAGTACTAATTTCTGTGTTATTTCTAACTTTGATAGATGAGTTGTCAAAGCGCCACCCCAAATAAGTATTCCTCAATGAAGACTGGATAAATGCAAAATATAGTATACGCAGAATTTTAATTTTAAATGTATGTTTAAGAGTTCTAAATAAATATATGTATCTTCTTAGTTTAGTAACTAATTGGTTAATATGCACATCCCATTTCATGTTTGAATCAAAAAATATACCTAAATATTTTATAGATGTAGCCCCAGCTATGTTTATATTACATGTATTACTATTTCTGTTACAATTAACATTATGAACAACAATATGCTCGTTCTTAAGTAAATTACAAGCATAAGAAGAAAACGGCAAATACTTAGTTTTACTATAATTTAAAGTTAAACAGTTGTTATCTAGCCAGTATTTTATTGCTGATAGCTTAGTTGAAGCAGATAACATAACATAATCCCAAGTGGAACCACCGATATACAAAACTGTGTCATCAGCATACGCTAAAATGTCCACATCATTGAAAAGAATCAATAAATCATTGATATAAATATTAAACAAAACTGGCCCAAGAACGCTTCCTTGTGGAACTCCGCATTTAATTTTAAGAGATGTACTTATTTTATTATTTACTCTAACACATTGATATCTGTCACTTAGATAACTCTGAAAAAATGTAAGGATGTACCACGGATACCAATATGTTCAAGCTTATCAAAAGGATAGAATAGTTGACACAGTCAAATGCCTTGGCTAAATCTAAAAATACAGCAATAGAGCATCTAGAATTATCCATATTTTTATAAATTTTTCTTGTTAGAAAAGCCAAAGCATCTGTCGTGTCTCTATCTTCTCTAAATCCGATTATATTTTAATTAATTTGATTTTTAATTCATTTTCCAATTCCTGAGAATATTTGTTTGATAACTTTCTACGTCACGGATACTTCTGGCGAAAACACAAAAGACATCTAAAAAACTACTTATTCAAAAGTTTTTTTTACTTTATTCATGAACGTTATACAGTGGGCGGTATAAGTAACAAATAAATTAATTTTAGGCATCAAATTTTGTTAATATAATTTTTTTAACTGACTATTTCAACCCTGCCGTGAACTTCTTCGTAGGGGTACCAACCACCTCAATTTTTAATTAAGAGAGTGGCAATAACTATTGTTTTTTTTATATTTGTTGATACAGCAATCTCAATTTTCTTTGTTTGTTTTTTAAATTTCAAGACTTACTAATTAATTTATTTATTCAAGTATCACACCATCAAATAAATTAATTTCTTTCTCTAACAATTAAGTTAAAAATTTTAAATTAACAACAAATATTGATGTGTTCTAGAAATTTTCATAAAATGGTCAAAAATTAATTTATTTGTTGCTTTTGCCGCTCACGGTATATTCAGTACCTAAATTAAGAAAGTGTCAACTTATCTAAAATTAATCTTAAGACCAATATAACTTTAATAATCGCTTTATGCATAGACTTAAGATTTCAATAGTCTAATTGAATACGTTTTGTAAATGTTTTTTCGATTTGTAACCTGCTGGTAATTTAATAGATGCGTTTCGTTAAACCTATGATTTGTGGTTGCATTGATGAAACACCATGTTTTTGTTGTTTGAGTTATTACCGAATTTCTTAATTTTTTTGTTTAAACTACTACTATCTGTCGAACTAAGACGATCTTTTAAATAATTGTGCTACCTGGTGTAGATTAAATAGAAAAGTAAAAGTAAAACCGTCAAACGTGTATATGAAAGCGTATATAATTTGCATACTATTGAAGACCGATAATTATTAAATATGTGTATTATTTATTTTTAAAATTCTACATATTTAAACCAAATACATAAAATAAAGTTAAACTTAAAACCTTGAAGTGCGCTCGCATCATTTCAGTCATAAAAATTATTAGGAAAATAAAAATTAACAAAAGCCTCCATGTTTAAAACAAATAACTAATTTGAACAAGGTTTTAAAGCACAAGTATAAAAGGAATCGCAAAGTAAATTTGCAAACCAACTTGAGATATAGCATACCTTAGAGATTAATGCGATTTCTTTGCAGAAATTTTGTTTACAACTTTTTTATACCGCAACTTTATAATCAGTGGTTATACTTATAAAATATTAAAGAAACCAAATCGTAAGTTTTGTATTAATTTTTTTTTTTAATATAATATTACTTTATAACTTTACTATATTAATACTATTAGTAACTATATTACTACCGGTGCTATTTATTTAGAAGTTTGTGTCCCACGAGTTGCTCTAATTTAAAACAAATTTGTCTTTGCTAATTTTGTTAATGTAATTTGACGGTGAGTGTGTACCAATATACAATGTGTAAAGCGTTTACGAAAACGTAAATTAATTAAAATAATTTTCTTAAAACTTAAGTTAAGATACTTAAATAATGTGAAACTTTGTTAAAAATAAGAAGCAGAAAAGGTTTAATTAAATTTAATTACGCTCCACAAATTTACATCAAAAGAAGCTTTCAGAAGTTAAGTCAATTATTGTTTTAGATTTAACTAAAAGCTCGCAATGCATTATTAAACCCACTATTTAAATGGAGCACGAATAAATCATAATCAAATTATAAATAATAATGGAATTGCACTTTTTTTTTCAAATACATGTAAAATTCATTTCCACATAAACATAAACCGATCAACCTATGTTTTATGATTGGAACGGTGTAATTCGATTGGATTTGTGCTTGATTTCAAGTTCTACAAATTAACTTAACTGTAAATTACGATATGTTTTGGAAATATAACCAATTTCGGATAACGAAACGAAGAGAAAACAGTACAAACTGATACAGGAATAAATTGTATTAAAGAAAAGCGTAAATTATAACTGAGAATTCTCTAGACAGTTCGACATATGTATGTTTGTAAGTGTATGTCCAATCGAGACTGGCTTGAGGAAATAGGTTTTCGATTAACTTTTGCTTTTCATGTTGATGAGATTGAATTTGTGAATGGAAAATAGTATTGAACCGAATTTAATTAAACTATGGCGCGTACTGGGTAGCTTAAAACAAACTTAAATCAATGTTGTTACATAAGTTTGACTACGAACAAATAATTTTATGCATTGAATTGAAATTGTTGTTGGTGCATTAGAATGTTAACTGTAGAGTGTAAATAAGTACAATAATCCTCAAGGATATAATATCTTTGAACCATCCCTAACTCAGCTTTTTATTTCAAAAACGAACCAGGTTTTAATGACTAAGCATCATTTTCAAGTTAATTCGAAAGTTAATAATACATTTCTTAAAACTAATAGATGTTAACATTGACAATATATCTTAGTCATCAGAACCTGGACGATTTAAAAATAAAAAATGCGGATATATGAATGGGTGTACTTATTTAAACAGAATTTAAACTTCACACAAAAAAATAGTTCTGAAATATCTTACAGGGAGTATAAAAGTATTTAAAGAATATTCTGTAAAGTGTTGCGTATTAGTCCTTTTTCAGACGGTATTTTATTGAGTTTTGTTGTTCCGTTTTGCGTCATTGTTTTGCTTTTGTCATATTATTGACAGTTCTTTTCTTCAATTCTTGTTTCAACAAAATTGATGTTTCATATTTTTATTACCAACAAATACGTGGAGTTTTCCAAAGAAATTTTATTAGTAAGTAGATTTTGCAGCATTCATACGTTTCTGTTATTTAAAATAGGAACAAATTCTTGAATTAAAATTAGAAACAATTGGCATAATTAAGATTTTAAGGAAATCATTAACAAAGATTATCCCATAAACCATATACGACGACAAGTTTTCTATGGATTTTCCAAAATAGACAATTTTCCTAATATTTTCAAATTTTATTACTTTTACGTTAAAAGAAGAAGCTAGTAATTATTATTAATATTCTTGGCTTTCCGCAATGTAGACACTGTTTGAGAACTTTAGAATGCTAAAATTCAAGTTTAATATTTAAATTTTATTTTTCTACCATTTTATGATCTATAATCAAAATTAAAATTGCCCTCTTCCATTGCGCTTGAAAAGTTCATTGAATCAACCAAGCATACGAAAAGGCTGTTTGACTGATGACGAACTAGTCAAATAATTCAATATAATTTTTACAAAATTGTTTGATTGGTGAATTATTTGTTAACAAAACTATTCAACTGGAGACAATTAAACATCGGAGTATTAATTTACTTCGTTTTTAATGAAAACTTATGGAAAAGATTACAAATCTTATCGAAGTACAAATTCAGAAACAAAACGATATTGTTGTTACATTTCAATTACGTTTCTGTATTTGTCTATTATTTTTGTTTATTTGTATTAAATATACGCAATTGGGTTTTCTCTAGTGAGACAGTGTTGACTTTTCTTGTTGATAAGCCATTGCTTAGATTTTTACCACAAAACGTTGTATAAACTGGGTTATGCTTTTTGGATATCAACATTAAGTTTTTTGGTGGTCTCTAATAATTTTATGGTTTTAATTTAGTTAATTAGAATTATTCCTAATTATCGACATATGTCGAATTATACAGTATCCGCCAAAATAAACAGTACCGAAAATAAAAATAAATATGAACGAAAATAATGCTCTACCAAAAAAACTTTTTCTTCCGTTGTTAGAACCATTTTTAAATCAAATTTAACTGCAGAGTACTATTAATATATCAACTAATGACAATTAAGTCAAATATGACAAATCCATATTACATAAACAACTCCACAGCACTTTCTGTTTCGGTACTGTTTATTTTGGCGGATACCGTATATGCAACGGATTCCTTTGCCTTTTAGTAAGATTTTTGTTTTTTTGCATTTTGCCCTTGTTTTGTTATAGACTTTCAGCAATCATATTTTTGGAATATTACTACTTATACAGGATGTCCCGATATTCCGTCTACATAGGGTTACTGTAGATTTCTGGGACTAAAATATGGCAGTTTAATCCAAATTACCTTAGTCTAAAAGTTAATAGTTTCTAAAAAACAGAACGTCAAAGTTATTATTTTTTAAGTTGTTTTTGGATAATATTCTAAAAAGCTGTACAATTTGTACAAAATTTAATACCCAATGGTTTTTAGGATGAAAATTTGAATTCCGTTTTTACTTTGTGGTAAATAGCAGGGGCGCCACTTACAGCACTTCTTTTACATTTAAAATGTCCTTATTTGTTTGTTCCTTCCTGTATGAAAAATGTATTTGAATATTTTTATGCTCCAACTTCTTCTGCCCCAAAAAGGTATACTTAATAAATGTCGCTCCGAGCAACAGTTTTTGAGATAATTGGTTTTTTGCTTTTCGACAAAAAAAAGTTTGTTTGCAATTTTTACCTCAAAGAAGTTTAGAACTTTTTCGACGTAACGAAGTAATAGGTGTCATAATAATCAGGAACGAAACGCCTGTAACAACTAGACCATCCAACAATCGAACGAACTTTCCCTTAACAGTTGAAGAAGTAGGGATATTCAAAATAGCAATCAACATTCAATCCGTATTCATTCAACATACCTTAAACAACGCAATTCTGAACGACAATACTCGTATTTTGTTCTAAAACATAAGGGGTCTATTCTGTAACGTTTCCGTAAAAATTTAACGGCCGTTAAAAAAATTTTGCTATTCACTAACTTCAAACTCCGTTAAATTGTATCGGATCTCCGCCAAAATTCTCCGTTAAACGGATATTTTTTAAAGGGGTGTTAAAAGTGACCGATATTTGTAACTGTAACGTAGTCGCCATTTCTACTTTAAAAATTGAAATGTTTTGTAACCGATTTTTATAAGTATTCACCGTGTATTGATTATTATTTAAAAAATGACATTTAATGACATAGCCGGTGAAATTTTGATTGAAGAACTAATGGAAAATGAAGAAAAGTAAATAAATATTAATATCATAATCCAAGCTATTAAATTTTTTAAACTTGACAGAAACGAATTTAAATTTTATCAAAGAAGGACTACGAGACATGAGTGATCGATTTCAGCTACCTCAAAAAACATTTAAGAACATGTTTCGATTTTCTAAAGAAGTTGCCAGGATTATCATTGACCTGAGCAGTCTACACCTGCCTGAGGGAAGAAGAATTACCGCTATACCACAAGAAATTAAAGTACTCGCAAGTCTTCATTTCTACGCAACTGGGGATATCAATTAACAACGGGGCATGGTTATAACTTTGCATTAAACCGACCAAGTATGAGTCGGTCTCTCAATCAAGTGACAGATGTAATCTACCAACATCTCCTACCTGAGTGGATCGTTTTTCCAAATTCTTTGGCTGCAAAACGTAATGTTTCTGAGGGATTCCTGGAAAAATATAACTTTCCTCGTTGTGTGGGTGCAATAGCTATTATTTCACCAAAAGAGGATTATCCAAGCCTTCCATACTTTTGTCGGAAAGGCTATTACAGCATCAACTGCCAAATCATTGTTGACAGCAACTACAATATTTTAAATATGAATGCCCGCTTTCCAGGGTCACCCCACAATGCTGCAATTTGGCAAGCATCTAGCATTAGAAACCAGATGGAAAGGGAATATGTTCGAGGCTCCGAATGGCTTTTTATAGGTGATTCTGGTTATCCGCTTCAAACTTGTTTATTAACACCCATTGAAAATCCACCGGAAAATACTCCAGAAAGTAATTACAACTACCATTTCATAAGAGCACGAAATTTAATTGAAAAATTAAATAGAGTTTTAAAGTCCAGGTTTAGGTGTTTATTAAAGCATCGTGCGTTAAATTACGATCCCATAAAAGCTGGGAAAATTATTTATAGTTGTGGGGTTTTACACACGATTTTACAATGATGATTTTGAAGATGAAATTTTGGAAGATGATGAAGTTGGACCGCATGAAGTAGATAATGATGTACAAGAGCAATGGCATGTGAGAGGAGAAGCAGTTCGTAATGAAATTGTACAACAATATTTGACTTAAACACAAGTGTTACAGTTAATAAAATCAAAACGCTCATTATTTCACATGTAATGATTTATTATTTTAAAAATATAATTTATATTTGATTACGTGCAAGATTATTAATGGATTTTGACAGCTTCTTCAATCCATCGGCTAAAACCATGTTTGAACGTGCTATTGCATCATTGGATTCGGCCAACATCTTTAAAATTGCGTCGTGAGATTGCAACGCCTTTGTGAGGCAATCTTCTATTTCCCTTCTCGGTTTTTCTTCCTCGGCGAAGGAGTTTACCTGGGGCAGACACTTGTACTTTCTGCCGATCGTTACTTTTAACAGGAACTGGAGGTTCATCCTTTCAGTTACTTCACGGCCCAAGAACAGGAACTGGAGGTTGATCACTTGAAGGCCTAGCTACAGCCATGTCTTCATCATGCACCTAGTAAAAATATACAGTAAATGTTATAAACAATTTTCTATGGAACGGCTTACCGCATTTAACACCACAACGGAATCTACTGTAGCGGATTTGAATGGTGGTTCAGCAATCAGCTGTAGTTAAAGGCCAGGTTCCGACAACTCTGCACCTTCAATAGTTAATTTTGATAGGAGCACTAACAGGCGCTCTTCAAAATCATTAAGTGGCTTTGCTGCGGGCCCTCCTCCAGTGCCTCTTTGCTCGTATTTAATGTTCCGAGCTTTTCTTTTCACATTTGTCTTCATGTTACTAATGGTCTACAAATACACAAGTTATTTGACAACCGGAGGTATTTATATGAGAATTATAAAGAGTAAAATTATTACTTACATCTTTCCACTGCCGCGTGGTTTTACATGGACCTGCTGTATTTAATTGCGTGGTCAATTCGTCCCAAAGTTTATTAATTTGAAGCAAATTAATTGGGTTAATTTTGCCACCCAATAGAATCCTATTATTCGTTAAATAATTAATAAAATTTTTTTTTGGCGCTTCGTCGTACGTTGATTTCGCGACATTGTTTGAGCTACATAAACAACAAGCAAAGTGCATGTGAGTGCAATGACACAGTGCAATAAAAATAGGTTAAAAAACCATACAGAATTTTGATTGGTTGTGGGTTGTATTAGTAGTTCAGTTGAGCTGTCATGCGATGTTGCCAAACGCATTGTCTTTGATTTTAACGGAGTCCGTTAAAAAGGCGCATATTTAAAGGACCGTCTAAATTTAATGTTACTGAATAACTATAAAAGATAAAATTTTTAACGAACCGATCAACGGTCGTTAAAACTAAACGGAGAAGTTACAGAATAGACCCCTAACTATCTTTTTTAGTTACTTTATTAATTTTTCGAAAATCTACCACTACTCATTTGCAAACCATCTTTTTTAGGAACTAATGTAGGGCTATTTTATCTATCAATAATATCATTAGAAATCTAGTAATCTAATTCCTTATCAACATCTTTGAGTACATAAGGGGACATTCAATAAGGATTTTGTTTGACAGGAGGTCCAGCAGTAATCGTAATAACGTGTTCAATTAGAGTCCGTCCTATCCAACCTTTATACGAGAAAATTTACAATCAATTAAAGGAGTTTAAACGCGTTGACTGTTCTTGGTGTTAAATCTTTGTAAGTAGAGATCGAAGAGATATTAACTGGCTTACTATTTTCACAATGCCACACCTTGTTTCTTAAATTAGGAACAATAGCCATAATTTTCCAAAAAAGAAGCCCTAATATTAAAACGTGAGGAAGCGAAGGTACACTAAAACATTAATATATTCGGTTTTATTAATTAGTTGAATAGACCCCGACATTGTACTGATGCTTTCACACTGTTCACAGTACAATTATTCAAAGATTTTACAAGAGTAAAACAATTTAATTTTCTAATCATGTCGTACCTCTACATCCTAAAATTGTTTAAAAGGCTCCCAAATCTAAAAGAGCTACAATTTTGAAAGTTAGTATCGACGGTTCCATTACGTATTGTAAAAATTTTTGAAACAATTCAAACGACGCGACGTAGTTTTATATTAATTGTTTCATCATTAATTGACTTCATGTCTAAATCAGTTTTTCCAAAGATAAAATTATTATATTTCAAGATCAAATAAAAGAAATGGAATAAATGAATGTAATGTAATATAAATCAAAACAAACATTTCGAATGAAGTATGTATAGAATTACAACATTAAACTTTCCCGAAAATACTTATTAGAACTAACAATTCTCATTAATTATATTTGTTAAATACGTGCAATATAAACTCAAGCATGGTAAACCCATTAGATGATTAAGTACTCGCTTCAAAATTGTAAACACTTTACCTGCACCACCAAGTACTTTATGACACAGGAATATCCAAATGATATGGTTGTTTATGAGCGTGTGGGCATTATTTAAATCCACGGATGTACCTATAGCAGGAATTGTATGTAGAGTTAACCCCTATCAATTGTTCACATAAAATTAGTAGTAAAATTTTTAAGCGGATAACAATCTTAAAAAATGTTTCTAGCATTGTAAGTATGTTTTTTTTTCTGTAAAACGAAAATATAAAATTAGCCATTGTAATAATAAGCCTTCTGATTGGTTATAATCAAGAAGAGGAATGTCTTCTAACATATAAAGTCTCATGTTTAGTAAGAGAAACATTAGTAATCTTCTTGCTATTATCTAGAGTTTGAAATTTATAAACGGCAAATGAACTTACATACGGTCTTAATTTGCGTGGAATACGCATTCCTATATACCAAACTTTTGAGTTTGTTCAAAATCGGGTAACAGAATCTGGAATTGTGCATTGGAAATGTCGGAACAGTTATAATTACAAGTGTAAAACAATTTTACATACAAACGGTGATAATATTATCAAATAAAACAAACAGCATTCAGGTATTGAGCAACACCTAAACTTGTCTATATTAAAAAACTACTTAAAGTAAATGAGAGTGTCAAATTAATTCTTCTAAATAAAAAGTCAATATCAAGAACTCTTCAGTGGGCTAAACAAGGAGAAAAAGTTGTTGTGCCTGCTATTCCAAACAGCATGAATTTTCTGATTCCTCCGAAATATAGCAACTTACTATTACATGACAGTGGATCTGATGATCCTAATAGGATATTGTTATTTGGACATAAAAATGATGTTTTTTTTTCATTTCAATCATTCAGTAATCCGAAAGTTAGGGGAATCGGTTTATAACGTGAATTTGATTCAAATATAGAAAATTTAGCAATATGCTTTAAAATGCTAACTTCAATATCGTTACTTCCTGTTCAAGAAGCTACAGATGCATATCTAGAGATTTTTCCTGAATTTAATGAGAAAACTGAAGAGTTTTTACAATATTTTGAAAATACATTCATTAGAGGTCGTGCACTGAGAAGCGGTCGTAGACGAGCACCACTATTTTGTATGGGGGGTAGGGGGGAATTAAAAACAAACTTGAGATTTTGAAAAAATGGCACATAGAAAAATTGTTCATCTTGATAAGTTGAATTAGTGGTTAAAATTAACGTACTTATTTCTGAGACACCGTATGTATATACATAAAATAAAGATGCCACCCTTTTTTTGATGCCGGTCATGACAGAGTGTTATGTTATACCTAAAACTTTATCCGGGTTTTGATCCTGGGTTGTCAACTTCAAGGAAAAAGTCTAATTTGACTGGACTATGTCTTATTTGTTTTAAGGGTTAAAGCAGAATCTAATATGTAGTTCAATTTATTTAACAAAGCTTCAAAAATAGTGCAAAGCAAATACAACTAAAAGAGTTCATTAAATGTCAAAAACTAAACTAAGAAAAATGCCAACAGTTAACTGTAACGACTTGTGTGTGTTAAAGTTCATGGCGCTATCTACGCGATAACTTTAATGCGTAAAACAACACGTGTGTCGATAAAGCCAAGATTAACTTGTACATTGTACGCATTAAAGTTATCGCGTAGATAGCGCCATGCACTTTAACACACACAAGTCGTAACAGTTAACTGTTGGCATTTTTCTTAGTTTATACTATTCACACGTGTCCCTGTTTTACACGAGATGTCGTAAGACACACATTTTACTTATATTCATTACTCCACGAGAGTTTAAAAGACCAACCGCCGTCTTGTACAGTTGTATATCGCACTTAAGTATACACCTCTGATGAGCTCATAATAAGAGCGAAATGCTGCATTAGGTGTTCTTTCGTTGCGTGTGTGCTTCTGTACAAGTTAATGTTGGCTTTATTGACACACGTGTTGTTTTACGCATTAAAGTTATCGCGTAGATAGCGCCATGCACTTTAACACACACAAGTCGTTACAGTTAACTGTTGGCATTTTCTTAGTTTATCCTATTTACATGTGTCCCTGTTTTACACGAGATGTCGTAAGACACACATTTTATTTATGTCAAAAACTAAAGTATTTAATATAAATATAGGCTTTACCTCTTCATCAAATAAAGTTTTCTTACAATCACGTTTCTACATCCTTCTACTTCTGTCTTTAACTTTGGATTATAGGCAGGGTAGTTTTTGGTTCATTATTTATATGGGTACCTCAGAAATTATATAAAACATGGTCGAATGGTGTCAAATTTGCAGAATTAGTAGTTGAACAAAAAAAACAACAAAATTTAGAAAACTTCATGGTCTACAAGATATCTGAAGAATATCAATTTTGGCCATTTTGTTCAAACTGTA